>CM031610.1:16036660-16046660 GCA_018398815.1 Conus ventricosus
CACGCAGAAATTCGGAGTGGGTTTCTACCGTTCGCACGATTTTCACCTTCACCTTTCGGTTCCGGGGGCTGTGTGGATCGCAGGCTTGTTTCGTTTTTTCCGAGCCGAGCTTTGCGCCAGCAGTTGTGCCCACGCCATGCAACGAAAGCTCTGTGCAATGGACAGTCAGTGTTTCAGTGGAAAAATCATGCACAGTTTTCAACGAGACCGAGCGCAAACAGAGTGAAGTATTTGATGATTGCTACATGGGTTTCTGCAGCATTTGGAGTAGTTCTGTTGACGGCAATAGGCTTCGGGTTCTATGGTCGCTTCAAGAAGCGAGCAAGAGGTATGAAGAATTTGATATGCCGCAGTGTGGGCGACGTAATCGACTGTTAAGTCGCTACAAGGGTTATGCCATTCCTTCCGTATTCATTGACTGTGTTGCTGATCAGTTGCCCTGGTTTGAAGTTCGGCCTGATGATGTTTGGGTTGTCGGCTTCCTAAGTCAGGTAAGAACAGTAACCATCTGAAGTTTTTCTTAATGTGTGTTAAGGTTTCCTATTGGACTTTGTATTATGTGAACAGAAAGAGGGAGGGAGGGAGGCTAAAATTGAGCAGAATGGATCAGTTGGTGGAGGGCTGGACTCTAGTCTAATCCAGGTCATGCTGGTGTCACAGTTTTGAGGCTCCACAGTCTGATTGAGGGCTATTTTTTCTTTTGACTGATATAGATTCTGACCCCCGAAAACTAGAGTCCTTCAACTAAGGGGACTGAGGGTTTGACCTATCGTTTTCTATCTAGCTACCTGTGTGCAACAGATATTGAGCGGTTCTTGTTTTAAAAATCACATGTGTGTGTGTGTGTGTGTGTTTAATATGTATACACATTCAGTTGTGTATGTATACCTACTTTTGACCTGTGGTATGTATAAAATGTATAGATAAAGTATTGAGTCTGTTTGTGTTTTTTTATTTTATCCCTCCATCTGGACAAGTGTCACAACTCTCCACTCTGGCACAAGACACAAGGCCGCATACCATCTGCATGGCCCAAACTCCCAGCCCACCAAGGAGGAAAAGTCCTGTCCATGGAGCTGAAATGGGAACCCCACATCAACAAGATTGTCAACAAAGCTGTAAGACCCTCGCTTTGTGAAGAGAAGCCTGAAGATAGGCTCAATTAAAACCAAAGAGAAAGCCTACAAAGCCCTTGTGCATCCAACCCTGGGGTATGCCTGCCAGATGTTGGATCCCTATCAAGAAAGAGACAAGATCACACTTGAAAAGGTCCAATGAACTAGGGCGGCACGCTGGATTGTCAATTGCAAACCGCCAGACGTCCAGCGTAAGCACCATGTACGATCACTGCATCTAGGCTCCTTTAGAACAGCGAGATAGAAAATCGGGTTAGCCACCTTCTGCGACATGGCGACATGAAGATCGACTAAACACACATCCCTCTGTTTTTACACCCTCCAGTACAACGGGGCTTCTGAAACGCAAAAAATTCCCGTACAGTACGTATTAAAACTCTACCGGACGCCGCGGGGTGTCCGTGTAAGGGGTCCCCAGGGACCCCTTCAAATTTTGGTGAAGTCAGACATAAAGTGAAAAAAGACTGCCTTCAACATCGTAAGTTGGTGCCGTAACATCGTGGGTCTGCTACACTTCTTCTTCTTCCTAAAATACTGGTTCACTCAAAAAAATGATAGGTCACCAGCGCGCATTTTTGAAAAGTAAAATAAAATAACATTTTGGCCCCTGGAGCAAATTTGGCAACAAGGGGTCGCACTTTCGGACCGCAACCCACCCCTTTTCAAGTTTGAACAGTAACAAAGCGAGTAGGGCAGCTCCTAACAACATACTCGGTCACTTTTGTCATCTGCTGAGGCTGACTGGACTAAGCTTAACGCTAGACACAGCATCGTTTTCAGTTGACCGAATTTTCCTACTTTGAGCCATGGATGCCCACGATGACGCTTTTCATTTTTCCCGCAGGAGAGAGGCATTTCCGCGAAGCCTTTGTTTCCAACATGTCTCTCGAAGCGTGGTTAACGAAGTCCTCGTCGCAAAAGCGAAAAGCGTAGCAGAGGAGCAAGTCGAGAACGGATACAACTTTTGATTTTTATTTTGTTGTTTTTATTGTGACGATGTGTCTGTGACAATTTCAGTGCCCCGTGCGGGGATGCAATTTTTTAACGTAATATTTTGTTGTTTTTATTGTGGTGTAGGGCCCCCCTTAATGTTAGCCTGGGCCCCCTTAAAAATCTGATGAAGGGGTCCCTGGGACCGGAAAGATTTTCACCTCAGCAGAAGCCCTGAGTACAACACTAGAAACTCCCATAATTGCAGTACCAAATAGAATCCTGTACACTACAGGAACACAGAAAGAACAGTTTTTTCCGTGCTTTGGGAGAGAATGGAACAACCTTCCAGCTGAGGCAGTGGCATCAGCCTCGCTGGAGGGCTTCAAATCCTGGATAAATGATATAGCCTTCTCCCCCCCCCCCCCCCCCCCCCCCCCCCCCCCCCCCCCCTCCCCCTCCTGCTTCCCCCACCTATCCCTCTCCTTCACCTTGGTCCTCTCCCACCCAATACAGAGTAAGGCCTGCTTAAGGCCCCCCCCCCCCCCCCCCCTCCCCTAGAGCCTTTGCTGTGCACACTGGCTTGAAGCCATAGACCTGTGTGAACTCCACTTCATTAGCAAGTAAGCCAGTAACAATTAGCTTAGGTTTGAAATGTAACTTGCATTGCAAAATATCACTTGCATTGTAAAATATCACCTGAAAAAAATGTTTTCAGTTTTGTTTAAATTACCAGTAACACTATTCCCCCCCCCCCCCCCCCCCTTTTTTTTTTTCCTCAAGAGAAACATCTCAGTAGTAGAACAAACTTGCAAAAAATATACAAAATGCTTTTTCCCCTTTGTATCCCAATACTTTGTCCAATAGATTTCTAAAAAAATGTCATTAATTTTCCTCGAGCTTACACAAATTTCCCTTCTGTTGAATTTTCAGATGAAACTGCTACACAGCTGATGACAAAAAGCCTACAAAGCAAAGCAGACTTTTTAAGGATTTTTTTCTTTTCTTTCCAAAGCCTCAAACGCCCTCAGCTGCGGATGTTTTTAACTGTACACCTCTCTGAAATCTGATGGTTATAATACAATTTTTGCTTTGGTTGCTGCTCATGTTGGCATTCAGGCCAGTGAGGGGGCTGATCTACTTGCCATGAATGTCGCAAAGAAAAAAATTGTGTGGGTTCCCTATTATCCATCACACCTGATCTGAAACCCTCTGGCAAGGGAACATGCAGGTGGATAACACCCTTACAAAACCATCCAATTCTTAAATAACTTTTCAACTATGAAATAGATCTGCTGGTGATGGCTAACAAGACAAAATAGTTTTGTACCGTTTACAGACAGGCAACTCTTTGTATACCCACTTGCATCATTTAAAAGGTGAAGAAGCTCCCTAGTGCATTCCATGTGATGTACCGGTTACTGTGAAACCCGATCTTATAGGCTGTTGGGACTTCCATGATTTTAGACATAAACTTGACCACAGACTGCATGAAATTCTTGTTCAGAGATGCTCCATCTGGTGTGATTACTAAGTTTCTGACAGAATAGACATTTTTCAATCGATCTCAGATATGGAAGAAAGATTAAATATTAAGCATTTTAGTGCAGATTAGAGTATCTGTTCTTTTCCTCTTTTTAAACAGCTGTGTAGAAAAATAACAATGGCAGCTCTCCGCTCGCGGTCACCTGAGCTAATGCAACATGATTGATTGATTTTGGACTGTTGTCCCCTCTTTGTCATAGAAAATGTTTTCTGTTTATTTCAAGTCACAATTCAGGACAGGCCAGAATTATGTGTAATCTGGCTATTAAAGTATTAGATAGTGACAGTTGTTTTCCCTGTCAAGGTTGGAAACCAGTTCTCCAGTTCTGCAGTGTCATTTGCCTACATGAATTTAAGTAGTTTTATTTGTTGTTACATTTAAATGTGTTTTTTTTTAAAAATTCATTTTCAACCATTTTTAACATCTGGGAGCGAAGAATCAAGCAGATTGGCTGGGACTGTCAGCATGGCTTACTCTTATCCACAGTGAGGATTTCCATAGTTACCTACCTTGTGTAATAAATTGCTTTCGTGTTTGTTTGGGACAGGCTGTTATCCCCCCCCCCCCCCCCTCCATGATTTGACCTATTCAGGGTGTGGCCTTTTTCCCCCACAGTATTTGTTTGGCCACCCTGAAAAGGCTCTGTGTGGTCAGCTGAGCTATAATAATGAGAGTAAATTCTTAAAAAATAACAACGTTGAGACTGAAAGCATGTCAAATTCAATCTACCTTCAGTATTGCCAGACCTGTACAACTGTTGAACTCTTATTTGGCAGAGCCGGGAGAAGGAGGACGTGGGTAATAGTTAACGATAGAGCCAGATGGTTATATGATGTATGTACCATGTCAGTATATGACTGTGTTTCAGGCAACACTTGGCTTCAGGGATTGTGTACCTGGTCAGCACTGACTGTGACTTTGAAAAGGCCAAAGCCACTAATGTGGATGAGAGGTTCCACTATTTGGAATATCCATTTCCAGGAATCCGTGAAATCTCCAAAATGGACTCTCCTCGTTTCATCAAAACCCATGTACCCTTTTCGCTTTTACCAAAGCAGTTCAAGGAAAAGAAACCCAAGGTAAGTCAGCTGGTACCTTTTAGATAATTGCCTGCACGCATGCTGCACACTCACACACACCGCCCACCCGTCCGCATTACACTCACACTCACACGCATTCACTCACACATGCAAGCGAGTGCACACACACGCTCACGCATATGTATACTTGCATACACACACACACACACACACACACACACACACACACACACACACATTAGTATCAAATTCAACGTCTACACACTAGTGAAAACTTAAGTACTTATGAATACTTATTAGACTTTAAATAAAAGAATTTAAGAGAATTTAAGGACATTTTCTGTGGATGGGAATAAAAAGGGACGAAGAATTGAATGTGATTGAAAGTAAAAAGAAAACCAAAGCCAGCAAACAATCTCAAAGAGTCATATCCACACCTCCCCATCCCTCTGTCCCTCTGTTTCCACAGTCCTCTCTTTCCAACTCGCACACTTTTAAGTTGGACGAAAGAG
Organism: Conus ventricosus; assembly: GCA_018398815.1. Taxonomy (NCBI): domain Eukaryota; kingdom Metazoa; phylum Mollusca; class Gastropoda; order Neogastropoda; family Conidae; genus Conus; species Conus ventricosus. The sequence continues at coordinate 16,041,825 of CM031610.1, forward strand.
CAAAGATGGCGCCCACAAAGGATAAAGTATTTCATTATTGAATGTCATTGAAGTAAATGACCATAATGAGCCTGTGTTTTATGTTTTGCTGATTATGAAAGACGCTTTGACTGTGCAACAAACTGTTTTTTTTTTTTTTTTTTAAAGTGAAAGAGGTCACCTGTTGTTAGCGCGATCTATCTATGAAGATTTTGACTAAGGTATAGCGTTTGCTGACCTTTCAGGTGATCTACATTGCCCGGAACCCCAAGGATACGGTGGTGTCATTACAGGCCTTTCAGGACCTGGTCAATGTTTTCCACTTTACTGGAACCACGGAGGACCTTGCCAGCTTTTTGTGGAAGGCACAGGTCAGTTTGACATTCAGGCTGTGATGGATTAATGGAAAACCCAGAAATGTTTTGGCAAATTCAGTTTCATGTAATGGGTTGCTTTAAAGAAATAGTTACTATTCCATGAAGAAACACTTGGGAATGAAGATTTTTTTTTTTTATAAAATTGTCTTTCAAAATGTACATGCAGAATGCAACATAGCATAAACAGTTAAAAACACCCCCTGAAGTCTGTCAGCTTACCTTAAGACGTTATCACTCTAGCTTTGAAAAGAACTGGAGCTGGTGAAACACCATTGCCTTCAGTTCCCTGTTCTCCGATTTGACCTCAGGTTCTGGTTGCGAAGATTGTTTTCCTTTTAAATGGTTTTGTCAATTTTTGCATGTGAAAAGTGCTCTGCACAGATTGGACATTGTCACATCAGTGACTAGTTCAGTGGTTGATGTCCTACTCTTGAGCTGGTGGCGCAGTTGTCCTTCATGAAGAGCCAGATCGATGATCTTCTCTTGGAAATCTGCATTGCAGGTGGGTGACTCGACCTCAGCATATTTGCATGTTTACTGATGAGCGACTAATCGAGCTAAAATGACATGAACGATGCTTATTTTGGGTATCACTGAGGCATGGATCATTGTGTCTGTGAAAAGTGGTTAAATTAGATGGAATTCTACAGATACTGGTTCTCAGTTTGTCTGATCAACTGAAGATCAAATTACCCAAAGGCGAGGTAAGAACAGAATGGGAAAAATGTGAGTGGGCTGCTGCCAGTGTGGCGTCTGCAAGGGTTAGAGTTAGGATGAAAATGGCGGCTTTGTATGCAAATCGTAAAAGTAGTCAGATAGTTCATTTGGTTTTTATACTCTGCAACTCTGCGAGTATGCCATATGTAGTTTCACATAATGCAAACAGAAAACACCAAGCACAAGAGTTACTTCAATATTTAAAAAACAAAAATAGTGAGAGAGCAGGAATTCGTTCCCCCCCCCCCCCCCCCCCCCCCAATGAATGTCATACAAGTTTTTGTTTTTTTTTAACCCGTTCAGTGCCTCACAATAGTACAAACAAAGGTGTTCCCAGGTGCCAGGGAGAATCTCATGATTTGGGGGTCATAATTAACAAAACATTCTAGCTCAGAAACTACAAAAGATAGAAAAATGAAATCTATATCATTTTTGAAGGAAATTGAATGAAGATTTTGAATCTGGGCTTCTTTTGTTTTAATTTTGATAATAAAAAAGTATTTAGGCTTTTAGATTTGGATAGATTTTTTTGCACGATCAAAAACATATGTATTTACCACATCCAAACAAGAACACACAGCAAAAAAGTTGAAAATAAAGTTTGTATTCACTATTGTCACACTACACCTGTAAATGAAAGTAAAACAGTTTGGAAGTCTATCAAGACGCTCACACTCGATGCAGACTGACCAGTCCACAACCACGCCCCCCCCCCCTCTCCCACCACACCCCTTGCTCGACTTCAATCCTCTCTTTCACCCCTCATCTTCCCCTACCTTTCCGTCTGCACCGTGTGTCACGCCGCGAGCAGGCCACGCTCGCCTCTCGCGCTGATTTTCACATCACTGGACACCAGCACGCGGTGCACAGTACAACTAGGCTGGCTCGTTCGACGCTGTCAGCTGAACACACACTGAGGTCACAGAGCCCTACTCAATAACTGACGAATATGGTCGGCAATTCCACCACTATCATCATCTCACCTTCATGCTCGAGTGAGTCGTTGAATAAAAGATTATTGTCTTTGTCAAAAATCATCAGCAGAGCCTGCTCAGCTGTGTAAATACGTTGATTTGGTCGCTGGGCTTGTCGAAGTTTGCGCTGCCATCTTTGCAAGCGAGACGAAGTGTGCTGGGTGGTCATCCAGTCAGTGATGAGAATAAATGGGGCTTTCCCCTCACGTGTGGTCATTTACATATTATTTTAAGACTACAGACATATAAGGCTTTCTACGCAAACCCTATTTGAGTCCGTTGATAGAAATAGTAACGAATGAAAATTCAAGAATAATGCATGACGTCAGGGGACTGTCCATAGGCACTGGGAAAGCACTTCTATTTCCGCGTCAGCTGACCGACTAAAGGCACGCAACTGGTTTAAACCTTTGTAGATCAAGGTCCTGTTTTTATATAGTGCTAATTGAACAGTGACATTGCATTGCCCAGCATCAGATCTGTTATTGATACATGATTTAGCCCCATACATAAAATTAGAAATGAAAGCACAATATTTTCATGCCTGTAGGGTCTTGTTTGTTTTGATTTTTGCTTGTTTTCTTTTAATGAAATGACTAAGAGCAAAGCAAAATTATGGAAATAAGAAGAGAGATGAATAAATGGTTAAAAATTTTATTTTTATGATTATTACAATAACAGTAATAATATCACCATGGCAAAGATAAGGTTTACTCTTAAGTACCCTTGCATATGGTAAACACTTCATCCCAAGTTCAGTCATTTCATCCCTGAATGGTGTGCATTTCTTGATCTTATATTAATATTGAATTTTTTTATTTTTTTAAGCTGGTACACAGTTTGGTTTATATTTATTCTGGATATGAATAAAAAGAACTTTCCGGGCAGAAGTCATTGGGTGTGATTTGTCCTTCACATTTTCCTGCTCAGTTGTATCCATATTAGTTTTGATTATAGTTTGCTACATGTTGTGTTGACTCCTGTTTTGTGATAAAAGCTTCTTTCCTCCCTCTTATATTAGTTTTGATTGCAGTTTGCTACATGTTGTGTTGACTCCTGTTTTGTGATAAAAGCTTGTTTCCTCCCTCTTATATTAGTTTTGATTGCAGTTTGCTACATGTTGTGTTGACTACCGTTATTGATAAAAGCTTGTTTCCTCCCTCTCCTGTGGACGAGTTCTCCGCCATGGTGCGTCACATGACAAAGCCTCACAGTTACAGTGAATGTAGTTGGTTCTGTTGCAGTCATCTATGGTCCGTGGGCAAGCATGTTCAGGAAGCTTGGGAGCAAAGAAATGAAGACAACGTCCTCTTTGTCACTTACGAAAATCTCCACAAGGTTTGCTTCTTTATGTACTACTTCTGTATCGGTACTCACTACTGATGCTGTTCCAGACCTCCTTCGTGCTGTGATTTGGCTATAGTTTGTACGTTTGAAAATTCCACACTATGGGCAAGTAAAAAAGGATCTGAAGGACTGTGAAACCTATGATTTCATTTCATGCAGTGTAGGTTTGTTTGAGGTGTATTTGCTCACTCTTTAACATGCAGGAATTGCAGTAATGACAATGAAACCTATGATTTCATTTTATGCAGTGTAGGTTTGTCTGAGGTGTATTTGCTCACTCTTTAACATGCAGGAATTGCAGTAACGACTGTGAAACCTATGATTTCATTTCATGCAGTGTAGGTTTGTCTGAGGTGTATTTGCTCACTCTTTAACATGCAGGAATTGCAGTAATGACAATGAAACCTGTGATTTCATTTTATGCAGTGTAGGTTTGTTTGAGGTGTATTTGCTCACTCTTTAACATGCAGGAATTGCAGTAACGACTGTGAAACCTATGATTTCATTTCATGCAGTGTAGGTTTGTCTGAGGTGTATTTGCTCACTTTTTAACATGCAGGAATGGCAGCCATGTGATGCCAGTGGTGGAAGTGTCTTCGTGTGTGCTGTAAAGTGATGTCAAGAAGCAGCACAAAACTCTGAGTGGGAAGCCAGAAACAAAAAGGAAAGCCAAGTGGGAAAGCGTACTGGCATTGGTTCAATAAACAAACAAAAATGTCAGCTGTTGCCAGTCGACAATACCTGTCAAAGTACATTGGGGGGGGGGGAAACAAGATCCTGTTCTGAAGAAAAGTGACAAAAATTTGATTTGGTGAAGGGTGGGTTGTTGGCATTGACCAGAAGGATTTATTAATGTTAACTCCCTTTCTGCTCTTTTTTTTTTAATGAAAGATTGAACGGAGGGGGTCAAGTGATACTTGATACTTTTTGTACTGTACATATACCTTGGCATATAAGCCTTGACTTCTATTTTTCGATATACTTTGAATGTGTATGGATCGTAAGGTTGAACATGCATCAAACATTGTGGTCACAGGATTTCCGTGGCACAGTTCAGGACATTGCCAGATTTCTGGGAAGTCCCTGACAGAGTCTCAGCTGAGGGAGTTGGAGCAGCACTGCAGCTTTGTGAACATGCGCAGCAACGACCGCGTCAACTACTCCTGGATGAAAGGCATCTGGAAAGAAGGACAGTTCATGAGGAAAGGTCAGTGTCATCAACCTTTGGATTCTCAGTTTTTTGTATGTTGCCTGTGGTTTTTGCAGTCAAGGTTGCAGATTCCGCAGGGATTGTACAGCTTGTCAGAAGAGATGCCTTTTAACTCTTTCAAATCTGCAACCCGGTTTTCCGGTACACGTCACGACCGGGTCGCTCGCGCGGCAGTGTTTATGAATGGAATGGATGCCAGACGGCCCATACAGAGTGGGAAAGTGGTCGCCAC
>CM031610.1:16051660-16139669 GCA_018398815.1 Conus ventricosus
CTTCCCGACAAGTCTCTATCAACCACGGGCAAATTCGCAAAACTAATGATGTTACCACTGCAGAGCCAACTGACCTATAATAAGGCAGTACTAATGTTTAAAGTCCATGCAAACATGGCGCCAACATATCTTGCTGAGTTTATCCAAATGGCAACAACGCGATATGATTCAAATAATTACATTCTACCACGTGTCCGCATTGATTTGTTCAAATCTAGTTTTGCATTTTTTGGTCCATCTGTGTGGAACTCTCTTCCTCCGTCTGCCAAAACATGTCAATCACTGCCGTCCTTCAAATCAGCAGTACTTAAACATTTACTTGAACAATAAATCTAACCTTTTGATCATAGTCTCAACGCCCTACTTTTATGCTTGCCTCTATATTATCTAATGAAAATGTGTATGTGTGTGTGTGTGTGTGTGTGTGTGTGTGTGTGTGTGTGTGTGGTGGATGTGGGTATGCGCATGCGTGCGTGTATGTGTGGGCGTGTGCATGCATGTGAGCGCGCGAGCTTATGTGTTTGACTGTGTTTGTGTAATTTTGTAATGGATTTTTTTTTTTTTTTTTTTTTAAATAATTATTATTCTTATTACTATTGTTATTGTTAATATTATAATGTTGATATATATATATATATATATATATATATAATATATATATATATATATATATATATATATATATATTTTTTTTTTTTCCATTGTTTCTGTCATTATTAATATGTGCAGTTTGTTTAGTTGAATGTTGTAGAATAGCAAGGACAGATTGGAAGAATAGGCACTGCCTAAAATCTCTATCCTTGAGTAATAAAGTTTTTGAGTCTTGAGTCTCTCTCTCTCTCACAGACACACACGCACACACACACACACACACCCCACACACACACACACACACACACACACACACACACACTCGACTTTGGGTTGCAGCAGTTTTTCGTCAAGCGCTGGTCTTGTTTTTGTTTTGTTTTTTTCCATTAGTCAGGCTGTTAAAAGTTCATACCTAAACCCACATCTGTAATGTTAATAATCATAATGAGGGTATTGACGGTAAGTTTCTGCTTTTATGTACATATTGTGAGTGCGCGCGCATGCGTGCATGCGTGTGCGCATGTGTGTGTGTGTGTGTGTGCGCGCGCGCGCACGCGTACGTGCGTGCGTTCGTGTATGTGTAAGAATTCAAGCGCTTCTGAACAGACACTTGTTCCGGCAAGCGAAGGATGGTGAATCTGTCTGGCACTTGACGCCACTAATAACCTTCGCAGAAAATAGCTCACAGGGTGTTGTGGACAGAGACAATTCCGCTTTTCTCGGTTTAAGCTCCCCACAAGTCAAGGAAACGCCTGTGTGTAGTCGTTGTGTAAACATTGGTCAGCTATAGGCGCGATACAGACAGCAAAGCAATGTGTGGTTCGCTATTCTCCACGCTTACAGTAGAAAGAAACTCGTGGAGAGCGCGAGAAGCCCCCTTCAAGCAACCGTTTCGGCCTTATCTCCTGACACTCTAGGGTGTCAGATACAAGACCGCTCACAGACCCGGGCTTGTTGGCTGCGCACAATTTGTTTCTTCTGCTTTTCCGTCTCACGCTTTGGAAGACTTTGACTCAAGCGACTCAATGCAGCAGTAAGAACTGCCGTGTAATTGATTACTTTTCATCAAACTATAAACGTCGCGACACAGTGTTCGTTTCCTTTCATGTAACAGGACAAGAATGTTCATTTCATTCCATATAATCACCAGATTTTTAAAAGGTTTCTTTTCAAAAAGATTCATCTTCTTCAATATATGCAAGGGAAAGATTTCCACAACACTCTTGTTTACCAACACACATATTGATATTTATATCAAGAGTGAGTTAAATACTCATTCACATCAAAAATAAAAACCAGCAAAAAGTCTGTGTTGCTCACTCTGGGAGCTTATTATCCCTAGCATCAAAACTCTCCCTTTTCTCACAAAGTCTAGCTAATCCACATTGAAATAATTAACATTTTTTTCAACATGAATTCATAACTAGTTAAGTCACAGAATAAACGAAATCTTTCTTTTTTTTTTGAAGACCACTTCCTTTAACACTCACTTCATCTATTTATGTTTTTTGCATTTCGTTTGTTACCCTATCAAGTCATAGGACAACAGAACACAACAAATATTTTTTATTTTATTATTTTTTTTAAACAAGACCTTCACAAGTGCGCTGAGGAAGTTTCAGTTGCTCCTAAACGGGAACGCGGTTTCGGTTTGCTAATAAATGAACATTGCATGATAAATACCTGACTGCCACCAAAAATCAGCTGAGTCTCTCTTCGGCCTTCTGTGTTGTCGCGTTGCCGGAATCACTGCAGAGACTGCCTAACCGGTTCAACTCACCCGGCTTTTAACAGTGCGCAGGTGAGCAGCAGCCAGCTGAATGTTCCAACCGGCTTCCGGACAACTACCTTCCGGTAAGCACGGTTGCATGAAAATTTGTGACCGGACAGGAAACGATCCGTCACACGTTTGTCCAAAGACAGTCCCCATGAACTAGCCAGTTTAGGCAATCCCAGCACAAATTCACCAAGACCATAGACTTGGAGAAGAAAGAAAAACTGCAGTCACTTGTGAAAACGGGGCATGAAGGGCCATAGAGTTGGAGACTGACTTCATGATGCCGATCAATGAGAATGATGAAGATGATGCTATGGAGTTATATTTGTCCGAGACTGAATGACAGGATTGCACACTACGTTTACTTTCGACAAGGGTTTTCTCTACAATTACTTTCAACAAGGCTGTGCTCTTTGCTCTTTGTGTGTGTGTGTGTGTGTGTGTGTGTGTGTGTGTGTGTGTGTGTGTGTGTGTGTGTGTGTGAAGAAGGCATGGCTCTGGAGTCGTTTGTAAAGATGTTGAATATTACAGGGTTCTTCTGCCCATGCAAGGAATGACACATACTCTGATACTGGATGATGTGAATCTTCTCTTGCAGGGTCCCTACAGACTCCCAAGAACAAAATTCAAGGAGTTTTCAAGGAGCATTTATTTTATTTCAAGGCAAGAGGTGGCACGAAAATTAAACCATTGTTCTTTTAAAACCTCATTTTTTTCTATTGTTTATGTTTAAAAAAAACATAGAAAAAACATATTTCAGCAATTTCAAAGCTCTTGTGTGATTTGGGGACCACAAATAGGGGCAAAATGATGAAAAAAAAAAGAAAAAAAAAGGTTCATGACAAGAACTGTATTTGTATCATAGCAGACATGTTAGGCACTTGAAACATGACTTTTCTTGTTTTGCTGAGCTGTAGTAATGCAATGACAAAAGGATTTTTATATATTGTTCTGCTGAGCTATAGTAATGCAATCACAAAAGGATTTTTATACATCTAAACTGCTTTTTTTTCCAATAATTTGTTTCCATATGATGGCCATCAGGCTTCACATTTCATTGCTTTTGAATTATTCCAATAGAAATAGCGAATGATACGTGCTGTGTTGACTTATAAATAAGATATAATTGCATACAGAAATCATTTGTGATCAAAAGAAAAAAAAATACCAAGTTAGCTAGTCTGGATCCAGAGATATTATACTCCTTGCACATCAACTGTTGTCGAAAAAAGTGATTTTGAGAAAACAGCGTTTGAAAATAAAGAAGTTAAGCAATTTTCACACACACTTCCTTCAGATGAAGTCTTTTTTTACTAAGAAAAATGTGAAAATAGACAAAATGAACACCACAGATGCTTTCAACAGACTTTCTTGAGCACAAAAACACATAAAACCCAAAACATGATTTCTGAAAGGAAATGGTCAAATTTTCGTGCCACCTCTCCCCTTAAGGCAACACTACTTGCGTAAAAATTGAAAAAAGAAATGGCAGTTTGATTTTTCTGCGTTCAGGTTAATGAAAAACTATTTTAAACTTCGTTTTCCTGTATTTCGTGTGACAGAAGTCGCCTCGACTACTAAGTTTATATTGGAATTAGCTGCCCGAATTGGGGTACATGTACTGAGTTTGAAAAATTGTAAAAAATAAACTAATGGATAGAAAGACTTCAAATTTTTTTGCAAAAATCTATGGACAGCTGAACTTTGGTTTGCACTTGTTATTTTAGGGGGATGTGAAAATATTTTCATGGCTCAAAACAAATTTTTACAAACATCGGCGCAATCCTGGATTGTCGTCGGCAATTTTACCCAGGGAGATAATTTGTAACTATCAAAATTGACAAAGTTACAAATTATCTCCCTTGGTAAAATCGCCGACGACAATCCAGGATCGCGACGTTTGTAAAAAATTGTTTTAAAATAGTTTTTCATTAACCTGAACGCAGAAAAATCAAACTGCCTTTTCTTTTTGACACATTAAAGATTTTGGAGCTGATGGCTTGATTTTCAAAGGTTTTCAAGGAGGTTTGGTCAACAGAACCATATTAAATTGATTTTCAAAGGTTTTCAAGGTCTTGAAATTCCCTGTCAGAATTCAAGGAGCGTACGAACCCTGTCTTGACAGTTCAGGAAGATGTTGGACGCTTTCAGTTAAAAACCAGCACCCCTTGCTTCTAAATCTCCCCCCCCCCCCCCCCCCCCCCCCCCCCACCCCCGCGCTCGCTCTCTCTGGAGGGTAAGGGTATCGGATATGCAAAGAATGCAGCTTTTCAGTGACCACGAGGCGTGCCCATCCGTCATTGCCATTGTAGCGGTTTTCATTTATTTTTAACCATGGTGGGCTCTTGGTCTACCATGTGTGTATTGTATATGCAATGGTTTACATGCAGTGATGCCCTATTGTTGAAACGATTTGAACAGCATGTTTTTTTTATCCAAGAAGACTCTTGTCTTGAACGTTGGAAGAAATCTGAATTCATGGTTTAGTGAAGTTGTGTGTTTGTGTGTGTGTGTGTGTGTATGAAAGAAAGAGAGAGAGAGAGAGAGAGAGAGAGGCTCAGTGTTCAAAAGGTGACATGACTTTGCAGGCAAGGTTGGAGACTGGAAGGATCACTTGTCCCCAGAGATGAGCGACAAATTTGACAGCATGGCGAAGACTTTGGAGTCTATGGGTCTTCACCTGGAGGACAGCTAACTGCAGCCCTGCACTGTGCAGGGAGTGGTGCCTGGTACTGCCTCTGTCCTGGCACTGGACATTGAATGTTAGTAATATTACTGTTACACCTCCATTTAAAGACCTTTCATATCAAGAACTCCACCTTTTCAAGAACTTCATATTTTCACACTCCTATATAGACCTGTCCTATTGAGAACCCCACCCTTAAAAGATGTACGTATGGGGAACTCGGGAGTTAACTTGGACAGGATTACACACAGCCGTCCGGCCTAGATGAAAATCACCCTCTTTAGTGTACAGTGCACACGCACTGCTGATGACCCCACACTGTGGTCTACAACGCTGTGTAGCAGAAATGCGTAGCGGGGAACGGCGCTCTGGCAGTTGCAGACACAGGTGATTCTTGATTCTTGTGCTGATACTTTTTTTTTATACTTTTTGTGCTACACATTGGATATAATTTACTCTCTGTATGATTTGTGTGAGTGTGCTCCTTCATTGTGCCATTTTATACAACGTGTACTGTCCGCGTTTGTGTTCTTCGCTCGGTTTTTATACAGTGGGAATTGTGCGCATTCTCATCAGTAGTGGATAGCCCAGTGCTGCAGCAGTACAGTGAGAGTGCCACGTTGTAGCATGTGAACTGTGGTGCCGAGACAGATCTTTTTGCATGTGTTTTTCTGCTTTCTGTGCGTCATGTATCTACTAAGTGTTTTTTCTCTCTCTTTCTCTTTCTGCATACACGAGAGTGACTGTGTGCAAGCGAGCACCCAAGCCTGCCTTCATTGTAGAATGAGCCGTAATACCACTGATATTCTCTCTCTGTCTGTCTGTGTGTGTGTGCGCGTGCTTGCATGTGTGTGTGTGATTCGTGTAGGCATACTTCATTCTGATCTGTGCTACGTGTGTGCATGTTTATAGCGCTTGTGTGTGTGTGCGCGCGCGCATTGTCTATGTGTGTATATATACCGGTGTTGTTGGTGCGTGGGTTACTGACAAGTAGGCTGACTGAGTAGTCTTACCATGAAAATGAAAGTGCGACAACAATTTGCATTGGCGTGTGTTGATGTATGTGACATCAGTTTCAAATGGATTATATTCAGTGATTCAAACGGAGGAAGTACAAGGTCGGTAGGAAGCATTTCATTGTTAATGACTGACAACTGTATGTGTTGCACGTTAAAAATCTTGCTTTACTAAAAGCATGGTGTGGCTGTGATAGTATCGGCATGCTTCACAAGCACATAGTGCACCCAAGAAGCAGATGCTGTAGAGACGGACCGATGCATACTGACTTTGACCTATCACCCACACAACATACCCGTGAAAAACATTCTGTGTCACAACTTCTCGATCCTTAGGAACGATCCAACACTGAAAGATACATTCAACCAACCTCCACTTGTGGCTTTCAAGAGGGACAAAAGCCTTGTGACCATCTTGTGCATGCTGCCTTCCATTCTACGTACCCTTCTGCTCAAACTGGCAATTTCCCTTGCAAGAAACCTAAATGTAAAACCTGTACTTTTATTAACCCTGCAACAACTATCCAAGGCCCATCAGATCATAAGTTTCAGGTGAAATCCCATTTCACATGCCAAACCCCAAAATGTTGTCTATGTCCTGACCTGTACCTTGTGCCATGATGTATGTAGGAGAAACATACAGATCACTCAATGATCGCTTCAAGAACACAGGGACAACATTCTGACAGGAAAAGATACACCAGTGGCAAACCACTTTACTTCTGAACACCATAACCTGTCGCACATCAGAGTGGCAGCGCTTTGGCGCAATGGACAAAAAGAGGCCAGTACCGCAAATTCATGGAAAGCCAGCTAATACAACGCCTTGGCACTTTGAGTCCTTACGGACTCAATGTCAGGGAATAAACTTGTTTCTCTCAAGCTGCAACCCCCCCCCCCCTTTTCTCCCCCCCCCTTCCTGTCCCCCCCCCCCCCCCCATGCTCTATACCATGTTTTCCTTACCACCACCCCCTCCCCTTTCTCTGAAAACCACCACCCAGATGATCCTCTCCCTCCCACCTTCCCCCCCCTCTTTGCCCCACCTCTTTTGTTGACCATATTATTACAGTTCACCTTTTCCCCACCCCCTCCCCTACCTTTTTGGCTGAACTGTGGTCACAAGAAACCTGCCAGCTTCCCAACAACCTCAACACTTCACTTCGTGACCAAGTGCTTACAGCACGAAACGTTGAAGACTTCCTCCAAAAGGTACCTTTTTTCTTTACCTTTATATTTTCAAGTTATCCGGAAAAGGTACAGCAGTCAACATTTCTTCATATTGTGTATCACACCAACGACTGCAACCCCACCATGCTTCTGTATCCACCTTTTTTGCCCGTGCCCTATCCACCTTTAGAACCCTTCCCACTATTCCCAGTCCCTTGCCGTTTCGTACTTGAAGTGCACCTTAACTAAGACCAGATACACCAACCATGTGTTGTTCTTGAGAACTTGTTTGCGACGGAAACTGATTCTAAAGGCCTCCGGTTTAAACTTCCATTCTTCACCCCAATCCACTCCTCGCCAGCAAAGAATTACGTGCATCCTTCGCTCAACCAGTTTCAGGCTGATGACTTCTTTAGTGGATGACTATGGCATATCACTTCAACAACTGGATCGCCTTAAATGCCATCTGAGGTATCAGCTTGATAACCTGTGTAGCAAGCCCACTTCCCTACTGATTATTCAAACTACACAGATCGCCAACCGTCAGTTGCATACCTCCCTTCAAACAACGAAATCTTCCAAGCTTGAGAACTTTCACCCAAGAAACAACCTTTTACTTTCTTAAAGGAAACCAACTACCAGTGGAAGAAAACCTTGTTGTCACAATCCCTGACAGCCTACCCCTTACTGATGCCCAACGACATTTACTATCTAAGGGTCTGAAATTTGTCCCACTACAACCCCATACTCATAGAACCGACACGCTGTACGACTGTCAGCGCTTTTTTCGCCGTCTTTGCCTTGCTGCCTACTTCGATAACTGCTCTCTATCCACCACCCAAACTGACCCAGATGACCTAGGAAGCTTTTTCCCTCGTCAGCAGAGTGACTGGACTCCTAAAGATGGACAGTTTCCTGCTCTGGACTACTACATAGAAAAAAGCAAACAAAGAAATCAACCAGCTGAACCCATCTCCTATGAAAAGATCCAATCTTACTCAGGCTGAACAACAAGCATTAAGTGAACTGAAACAGAGAACAGACATTATTATAAAACGAGCAGACAAGGGAGGAGCTGTGGTGGTTTGGCATAAAGACCTCTATGAAAAGGAAGCCAGACGTCAACTCTGTGACCCAACAAACTACATTCCCATTAAAACCTCTACAGTTAAGCAAGACAACGCACTAGTGAGGAAAACTATCAAAGAACTAGTCTCCAAAGACATTCTACCCACGAAGCCACAAGAGCTATCATAAAGAACCCTGTACATCTAAATTCTATCTACTGCCAAAGATTCATAAACCTGATAACCCAGGCAGACCTATTGTCTCAGCCTGCTCCTGCCCTACAGCTCAAGTCTCCCCAGTTCCTTGACCAGTTGTTTCAGCCTCTTGTCCAATCCTTGCCAACATATGTGAAAGATACCAATCACGCTCTACAGATCCTGAACAAATACGTCTTCCCACAAGACACTGAATACCGTTTTCTGTTTACTATGGATGTTACTTCACTATACACTAACATCCCGCATCAAGACGGGCTGTCTGCTGTGAAACACTTCATGACCCAGAGTTCCTTGAAAGTTGACACAACTACTATTTTACGCTTGACAGAGCTTGTCTTGACCCTCAACACTTTTGAGTTCGGTGATGAATTTTATCAACAGACAAAGGGAGTTGCAATGGGACACGAATGGGTCCATCCTATGCTTGCCTGTTCATGGGCTACGTTGAATCCCAGATCTTCTCCCAATTTCCTGGACACCTACCAGAAGTCTTTAGAAGATTCATCGATGATTGCTTTGGCATATTCACGCTCCCTAAGCAGAACTTCTTGACTTCATTCAGTTTGCGAACAACTTCCATCCATCCCTCAAGCTTACCTATGAAATTTCTGACTCGTCCCTTGCTTTTCTCGACATACTTGTCAACATCCAGAAAGACTCACGATCCCTCCATACTACAGTACATTATAAACCAACAGATTCTCATTCGTACCTTCTCTTCTCATCCAGCCACCCACCTGCATCGAAAGACAGCATCCTTTTTCCCAGTTCCTGAGGCTGCGCAGACTCTGTAGCTCAGACAGGGCTTTTGTGAAAGAGGCAACAAACCATGGCTACTTTTTTTCACTGCCAGAGGCTACCCTTTAGCCTTGATACAATCAGCCCTGGAACGAGCCAAGTCAATTCCGAGATGCCAAGCTCTCAAAAGCAAGAAGCGGATGCTGTAGAGACGGACCGATGCATACTGACTTTGACCTATCGCCCACACAACATACCCGTGAAAAACATTCTGTGTCACAACTTCTCGATCCTTAGGAACGATCCAACACTGAAAGATACATTCAACCAACCTCCACTTGTGGCTTTCAAGAGGGACAAAAGCCTTGGTGACCATCTTGTGCATGCTGCCTTCCATTCTACTACCCTTCTGCTCAAACTGGCAATTTCCCTTGCAAGAAACCTAAATGTAAAACCTGTACTTTTATTAACCCTGCAACAACTATCCAAGGCCCATCAGATCATAAGTTTCAGGTGAAATCCCATTTCACATGCCAAACCCAAAATGTTGTCTATGTCCTGACCTGTACCTTGTGTGCCATGATGTATGTAGGAGAAACATACAGATCACTCAATGATCGCTTCAAAGAACACAGGGACAACATTCTGACAGGAAAAGATACACCAGTGGCAAACCACTTTACTTCTGAACACCATAACCTGTCGCACATCAGAGTGCAGCGCTTTGGCGCAATGGACAAAAAGAGGGCCAGTACCGCAAATTCATGGAAAGCCAGCTAATACAACGCCTTGGCACTTTGAGTCCTTACGGACTCAATGTCAGGGAATAAACTTGTTTCTCTCAAGCTGCAACCCCCCCCCCCCCTTTCCTTCCCCCCCCTCCTGCTCCCCCCCCCCCCCCATGCTCTATACCATGTTTTCCTTACCACCACCCCCTCCCCTTTCTCTGAAAAACCACCACCCAGATGATCCTCTCCCTCCCACCTTCCTCCCCCCTCTTTGCCCCACCTCTTTTGTTGACCATATTATTACAGTTCACCTTTTCCCCACCCCCTCCCCTACCTTTTTGGCTGAACTGTGGTCACAAGAAACCTGCCAGCTTCCCCAACAACCTCAACACTTCACTTCGTGACCAAGTGCTTACAGCACGAAACGTTGAAGACTTCTCCAAAAGGTACCTTTTTTCTTTACCTTTATATTTTCAAGTCACATAGAGCATACAGATAAACAAGCAAAACATGCCTAGGCCGTGATAGGGAAACTGCCGCCATGTTCCCGTGAAGGTGAAGCAGTGTGTGTCTGACAGTCTGTTTCAATCGTTTTTTTGGCAGCGATGCTTTGTGCTGCTTGCCAGCAATGCATATGAAAGAAGACCCATTCATGTTTGGTATCGTTCTGTCAGTCAAAGACAAGCCTTTTAATGATTGCCATAGATCTTCTGAGGTATCTTAACGTGCATTGATCTTTTGACATTTTGAAGCATTTCTAACAAATGTGTAAACAGTGTGAATTGAGGTTATCACCTTACTTTGGTTGGTCCGAGTTTTGTGCGAGTGTGTTGATGATGGTTGAACCTTAATGTTGATAGTTTCTAAGCAGTCTCAGGTTTTTGAAAATTCAGAGTTTGCTTGGATAGTATATGTTGGTAAGACTTTTACCGTTATAATGAATTTTGTCGGATTTTAGCCAGAGGGTACTTAGTGGCACATATATAAACTAGTCACAACAAGTTAAGGGCCACAGGTCGATTTCGACCACTGCAAGAAAGATACGTGTATAAAGAATATTATGACAAATGGACCGGTAGACCAGGTTACAAGTGAAGCCTATCCACCTATGAAAGCATGTGCATCATGCTTTCACTCGCAGTCACTTTATGCATTGAATGAAAGCCTTGTGAACATCGGTGATATTCGTGAATTTTTGTGTCAACTTTCAGCTGCTTTAGCTGCGAAAGCAGGATTTGAGGGCAAAAAGTGCATGAACGTTCAGGTTAATGTTAACACTTGTCAGCATTAGCTGGCCAGGGACGGGTATAAAAGTCACGAAAATCTGGGCTCCTACAAGCATGCCTCCAAGAACAAAACTTTGCACCCTGGACCGCAGACGCACCCTGGCATGGCTGAACAAAGGTCCGTCATCACGAGAAAATTGAAGACGACTGGGAATGAGCCACTGCAGGAATGTTATGCCCTAGCTCCGGACGTCCACACAGCACCAACAGACAGGACGATCGTTTCCTCCGGCTGTCCACGCTGTGCAATTGTACTGTTACTGCCAGCTCTCCGAGACGTGCTGTCAACAGGAACATCAGCACCATCCGCAACCGGCTACACAAGTTTGACGTCCACTTAAGACGTGCAGCCATCAGGATCCCCCTGACACCGGCTCATCGTCAGGCCCGTGTGGCCTGGTGTTACCAACATAAGCACTGGACCAGGCAGCAATGGTCCCAGGTCTTCTTCACCGATGAGTCCCGCTTCATTGTTGCCTTCAATGACGGCAGAAGACGGGTCTGGCGCAGGCAAGGAGAGCGGTTTGTAGACTGTGCTGTTCGTGAGGTTGACCGCTATGGAGGAGGCTCAGTGATGGTGTGGGGTGGCTTCCATGTCAACGGCAGAACACCTTTTTACGTCATCCAGGGTTCTATGACCGGACTGCGCTACAGAAATGAGATTGTTCAGCCTTTCATCCAGCCAGCTCTGCAAGCCATGGGACCGAGGGCAACCTTGCAGGACAATAATACTCCTCCTCATTGAGCATGAGTCGTCACTGACTTCATGCATCAGCAAGGGATCCCAAGGATGGACTGGCCTGCTCGTTCACCTGACTTGGCTCCAATTGAACACATGTGGAACGTTCTGGGACAAAGGGTGGCCAACAATCACCCCCCTCCTGTGGATATCAACTAACTGACACAATTTCTGTAATAGGAGTGGCAGAACATCCCTCAGAACTCTTAAGAATCTTGTGCATTCCATGCGCCAGGGCTGCCTTGAATGTCTGGCAGCTAACGGGGGTCACACCCACTACTGACTTTGTTGAAATGTGCTTACCCGATTCCTGACTTTTGAAAAGAGGGGTGTGGTGATTTGAACTTGTACTGTTGCTCTGTTTTTGAATGAATTTGATCGCAACCTCCATGAAATCGTTGCTTAAATGATGAAATTAACAATTTCATATTTCAAATGGCCTCGTCTGTGCCTTTTCTGTCTTTGGTGGTGCTGTTGTGAGATGGCCCTTAACTTGTTGTGACTAGTATATATGTGGAGAATTTGAAGGTACAGCAGAGCTTGCATTTCTTTATTCGTTTCTTTGTCTGACTTGAGTTAGTAAGACTTGGACATGTGACTTTTTTTCACTGAACTTTCATCCCCTTGACATGTGCTTTTTGTCTTTTGTGTTGTACATGTGCTGAAGGAAGATACTATAGCTTCCTATTGGTTGGAATTATCTGAAACAAAGAGATGTACTTTCCTATTATCTGTTAACCGTTTCTGACTTGGTCGCTACATTGACCTTGGCTGTCTTAACCCTTAACGTGCTGTTTGTTGTAATAGGAGCTGTTTACAGAAATCATGCTTAAAACAAAGGACAATTGTCCTTCACTACTGGTGCACTGCTCTGGGGCGTTTGTATGCTTATAAGTACTACTAGATAGGTAAACCTGTACATTTTTGGAAAGTAGAAATTATGTAGTGTGTGATGAAAATAAGAAACAGACTGTATCTGCTATGTAGTTGAAGATATTCCAGAGGATGTTATCGACAAGTTTTGCACACATATATTTGAAAAATTCCACCACAATATATAGAATGTAATTTATATCTGTCACAGTGTCTGTATGTCAGGCGAAGACAGTCCACTTGACCAAGAGGCAAAGGTAATGAATGATACTTGCTACCATGATAACAAGTATAAGCAATGAAGGAGACTCAGTTCGCTTGAAGCGATGAATCAGTCAGAGTGGTTCACTTAAAGCAGGCAGAGGCAGTGGAACACTCCTCAGTTCATATGATTGACAGCAGGCAGAGGCAATGGAACACTCCCTCAGTTCATATGATTGACAGCAGGCAGAGACAGTGGAACGCTCCCTCTGTTCATAACTGACAGCAGGCAGAGGAACACTCCCTCTGTTCATAACTGACAGCAGGCAGAGGCAATGGAACACTCCCTCTGTTCATATGACTGACAGCAGGCAGAGGCAATGGAACACTCCCTCAGTTCATATGACTGACAGCAGGCAGAGGCAATGGAACACTCCCTCTGTTCATAACTGACAGCAGGCAGAGGCAATGGAATGCTCCCTCTGTTCATAACGGACAGCAGGCAGAGGCAGTGGAACGCTCCCTCAGTTCATATGACTGACAGCAGGCAGAGGCAATGGAACGCTCCCTCAGTTCATATGACTGACAGCAGGCAGAGGCAATGGAACACTCCCTCTGTTCATAACTGACAGCAGGCAGAGGCAATGGAACACTCCCTCAGTTCATATGACTGACAGCATGCAGAGGCAATGGAACGCTCCCTCAGTTCATATGATTGACAGCAGACAGAGGCAATGGAACGCTCCCTCAGTTCATATGACTGACAGCAGGCAGAGGCAATGGAACACTCCCTCAGTTCATATGACTGACAGCAGGCAGAGGCAATGGAACGCTCCCTCTGTTCATAACTGACAGCAGGCAGAGGCAATGGAACACTCCCTCAGTTCATGACTGACAGCAGGCAGAGGCAATGGAACACTCCCTCTGTTCATGACTGACAGCAGGCAGAGGCAGTGGAACACTCCCCCAGTTCATATGACTGACAGCAGGCAGAGGCAGTGGAACACTCCCTCTGTTCATATGACTGACAGCAGGCAGAGGCAATGTAACGCTCCCTCTTTTCATAAATGACAGTAGGCAGAGGCAGTAGAACACTCCCTCTGTTCATATGATTGACAGCAGGCAGAGGCAATGGAACACTCCCTCTGTTCATATGATTGACAGCAGGCAGAGACAATGGAACACTCCCTCTGTTCATATGACTGACAGCAGAGGCAATGGAACACTCCCTCTGTTCATATGACTGACAGCAGGCAGAGGCAATGAAACACTCCCTCTGTTCATAACTGACAGCAGGCAGAGGCAATGGAACACTCCCTCTGTTCATATGACTGACAGCAGGCAGAGGCAATGGAACACTCCCTCAGTTCATGTGATTGACAGCAGGCAGAGGCAATGAAACACTCCCTCAGTTCACATGACTGACAGCAGGCAGAGGCAATGGAACACTCCCTCTGTTCATATGACTGACAGCAGGCAGAGGCAATGGAACACTCCCTCAGTTCATGACTGACAGCAGGCAGAGGCAGTGGAACACTCCCCCAGTTCATATGATTGACAGCAGGCAGAGGCAATGGAACACTCCCTCAGTTCATACAGACTTCACATAAAGTTAAGGACCACTTGCAAAATTGCACGCCAAATAGAAACTAGAAAATCGATTCCATCCATCTTTGACATACATTTATTTCAACAATCCATATGTGCCTAAAATGAAATTTAGCACAATCGATACAGAAATGCACAATTCGCAGCGCTCGAAATCGGCCCACCCTCTAAATCGAAAATCACACAAATGTGAGTCGAAAAACATTGAACAAAATCACAGAAAAAGAGAGGTTAAACTTCATGAATGTCAATGGATTGTCAGAAGCGCGTGTGTCCACCATTCATGGCAAGGCTGTCAAGGCAACGCTGGCGCATGGAGTTGATCAGGCATGCCCGAAAGGCTGAGGAATAGTGTTCCATTCTTCTTGCAGCCATCCAAGCAGCTGCTGTCGGTTGGCGGGCAAAGGGTGGTTCTCTCGAACTCTCCGACCGAGCTCGGCCACAACTGTTCGATGGGATTAAGGTCGGGACTGTTGGCTGGCCATACCATGCGGGTAATCCCCGCCTGCTGCACGAAGGCGTTGACGGCCCTGGACCTGTGTGGCGTGGCGTTGTCGTCCTGAAGGACAGCAGCAGGCCCAATCTGCTGCAGCGCCGGGACGACCAGAGGTCGAAGGATCTCCTGCAGATACCGCTGCCCTATCAGTATACCGTCGACATGGTAAAGGGGGGTTCTGTGATGCCTGCTGATTCCTCCCCAAACCATAACGGAGCCGCCTCCAAAGGGGACCACTTCTTGAATTGCATTGGCAGCAAGCTGCTCCCGTGGACGCCTCCAGACACGGGTTCGGCCATCACTGGGTGTCAGACAGAACCGTGATTCATCAGTGAACAGAACCTCTGTCCACTGGGCACGTGGCCACCTCTGGTGCGCAGTGCACCAGGCATGACGGTTGGCTCGCTGGATCTGGGTCAGCCTTGGTTTTCGTAATGGACGACGCGCACGAAGGTTGACGTCATGGAGGCGATTACATGTTGTCTGCGAACTGACTGTGGTGTTAGTGGCAGCTCGCAGACGTCGTCTGATGATGTTGGCAGAGTTCGTTCGTTGCACTATGGTTTGGCGGTGGATGTAGCGGTCTTCTCTTGCTGTCGTTTTCTTGGGACGACCCGTGCGACGCCGCTCCTGGACTCTTCCTGTCACCTGGAACCGCTGTCTCAACCGAATGATGACCGAGTGCGACACTTGAAGCCTGCGTGACACTTCGCGCACGCCAATTCCATCCTGCAGCCAGGCAATCGCTCGGGTTCGGTCGAAATCATTTAACTTTTGTCGTGGTGGCATGCTGCTGCTTGGGTTCGGTCGAAATCATTTAACTTTTGTCGTGGTGGCATGCTGCTGCTTATGTAGGCAAACCAAGGAGTATAAATCATAGCCAGATATCCATTAATCCACGTGCATCTCAATTTGGCCCTTCACAAAGCCACAGGTATCACGCACTGACCACTGAAACACGCTCCAGTTTTGCTGAAATTGTAGATTTTCAAACGCGCCCAGCATGCTGCTTTGACGCGCACGTGCAGCCCACACAGCAGTTGACGTATTTACTATTGACCCCTCAGCCTTGCCACCGAGTTTTACATGATAAATCTTATTCGTTGGTTTTTTATAATTTTTTGAAAATGCACCCTATTATCTTGACTGGTCCTTAACTTTATGTGATGTCTGTATGACTGACAGCAGGCAGAGGCAATGGAACACTCCTCAGTTCATATGACTGACAGCAGGCAGAGGCAATGGAACACTCCCTCAGTTCATATGACTGACAGCAGGCAGAGGCAATGGAACGCTCCCTCAGTTCATATGACTGACAGCAGGCAGAGGCAGTGGAACACTCCCTCAGTTCAATGATTGACAGCAGAGGCAATGGAACACTCCCTCAGTTCATATGACTGACAGCAGGCAGAGGCAATGGAACACTCCCTCTGTTCATATGACTGACAGCAGGCAGAGGCAATGGAACACTCCCTCTGTTCATATGACTGACAGCAGGCAGAGGCAATGGAACACTCCCTCAGTTCATATGACTGACAGCAGAGGCAATGGAACACTCCCTCTGTTCATATGACTGACAGCAGGCAGAGGCCCAAAGGAACGCTCCCTCAGTTCATATGACTGACAGCAGAGGCAATGGAACGCTCCCTCAGTTCATATGACTGACAGCAGAGGCAATGGAACACTCCCTCAGTTCATATGACTGACAGCAGGCAGAGGCAATGGAACACTCCCTCTGTTCATATGACTGACAGCAGGCAGAGGCAATGGAAACACCCTCAGTTCATATGACTGACAGCAGGCAGAGGCAATGGAACACTCCCTCATTTCATATGACTGACAGCAGGCAGAGGCAATGGAACGCTCCCTCAGTTCATATGACTGACAGCAGGCAGAGGCAATGGAACACTCCCTCAGTTCATATGACTGACAGCGGGCAGAGGCAATGGAACACTCCCTCTGTTCATATGACTGACAGCAGAGGCAATGGAACACTCCCTCTGTTCATATGACTGACAGCAGGCAGAGGCAATGGAACACTCCCTCAGTTCATATGACTGACAGCAGAGGCAATGGAACACTCCCTCAGTTCATATGACTGACAGCAGAGGCAATGGAACACTCCTCAGTTCATATGACTGACAGCGGGCAGAGGAAAGGGAAAAACACTCCCTCAGTTCATGTGATTGACAGCGGGCAGAGGCAATGAAACACTCCCTCAGTTCACTGACTGACAGCAGGCAGAGGCAATGGAACACTCCCTCTGTTCATATGATGACAGCAGGCAGAGGCAATGGAACACTCCCTCAGTTCATGACTGACAGCAGGCAGAGGCAGTGGAACATCCCCAGTTCATATGATGACGCAGGCAGAGGCAATGGAACACTCCCTCAGTTCATATGATGACAGCAGGCAGAGGCAATGGAACACTCCCTCAGTTCATATGACTGACAGCAGGCAGAGGCAATGGAACACTCCTCAGTTCATATGACTGACAGCAGGCAGAGGCAATGGAACGCTCCCTCAGTTTCATATGACTGACAGCAGGCAGAGGCAGTGGAACACTCCTCTCAGTTCATATGATTGACAGCAGAGGCAATGGAACACTCCCTCAGTTCATATGACTGACAGCAGGCAGAGGCAATGGAACACTCCCTCTGTTCATATGACTGACAGCAGGCAGAGGCAATGGAACACTCCCAGAGAACGTAAATATACCAATCCTGGGCCACTTCCGCCCTCACCCAGTTCGGGCGAAAGTAAACCCAGGATTGGTATATTTACGTTCTCTGACAAGTAAGACTTCAAACTACACACACACACACATGCACAAACACACAAAAATGCACCCACTCACAAACACAAACACACACTTACACACACACACACACACACACACACACACACACACACACACAAGACACACTGACACACAGACACACAAACGCACAGAAACACAGACGCACATACATGCATTCAATTATGTATACATGCATACACGAACACACACACACACACACACACACAAGCACGTATGCGCGGCTAGGTAGAACACAGCGCAGGCCGAGCGGCTCGTTTTGCACCTGTGGGGCTTCCTATGTTGCGGCCAAAAAATCAATAAAACCATGCCTCGCGAGCTTACTGCGTTTTTGTCTCTTACCTGGCCAAGTGCGCTGCGGGCAACTTGCCCATTATTGCGTCAGCAAATGTTCGCGAATATTCTTAGACTGCTACGTGGCACTCCACGTCAACACCGGCAAAGAGCCGGCCATTTTAGCCATGGCTTCCAATGGAGACGGACGTGCTTTGTTTACAGAGGAACAACTTCTTGTTATGGAGGATCATATGCAATCTACAAGCTTATGATGGAGTATATAAACAAAAGAAAATTAGGTGAGCGCTGTTTTTTACCTTGTAAGCCAAAGAGCAGTATTGCGTTTTTGGAAGGTGGGGAGAAAGAAAAACGAGAACTAACCATTAACGAACTACACAGCTACCTTGAAAGCTTGTTGGTTCCACAAAGAGATTTAGAAAAAGATTTGGGCAATATTACTGAAAGAGATGTTGATGGCTTTGATAATCTTTCGACTGTTGACGAAATGATTCCATTTTTACAAAGTGGTGCTTTTTTACTAAAACTTGGCGAAAGAAAAACTATCCATCATGCTCTGATTATGGGTCACTGCCTTGAAAGGCGCAAACAATGTTTTCAAAGATCAAAACCAACTGAGACATGGCGGTGAGGAGGGGTGTGGTATAAACTTTTTTTGTGCAAGAAGGAAAGTATAATGAAACTCTTTGTTGTGGGAGGCAATCTCGCGTGAAGTTAGCCTTGCTGACTGCTACTATAAATAGCCGTTCATGCTGTGAACGCCTTATTTTCGTAGCAAGAGGTCTGCGGTGAAGTTAGCCTTGCTGACTGCTACTATAAATAGCCGTTCATGCTGTGAACGCCTTATTTTCGTAGCAAGAGGGCTGCGGTAAATCCACCTTGCTATAAATAGCCGTTCATGCTGTGAACGCCTTATTTTAGTAGCAAGAGGGCTGCGGTAAAATCCGTTTTTGCTATAAATAACCGTTCATGCGGTGAACGCCTATTTATAGTAGCAAGAGGCTACGGTAAAATCCGCCTTGCTATAAATAGCCGTTCATGCTGTGAACGCCTTATTTTAGTAGCAAGAGGGCTGCAGTACTGCCTGTACTTGCTATGTGCGGACACTAAGGGAGGTAACTCCTGCTTACCCCCACCCCACGCATGCACACCCCCCACCCCCCACCCCACACCCCCACCCACGCATGCACACCCCCACCCCCCACCCCACACCCCACCCACGCATGCACTCAAGTTATCCACAAGTTGCCCTTAAGTCATCCTCAAGTCACCCTAAGTCACTTCTAAGTTCTTACTCAAGTTGTCCTGAAGTCATCCTCAAGTCATCCACAAGTTTTTACCAAGTTATCCTCAAGTTATTCTCAAGTCACTTCAGTTCTTATTCAAGTCATCCTCAAGTCATCCTCTAGTCATCCTGAAGTCATCCTCAAGTCATCCACAAGTTTTTAATTAAGTCACCCAAGTTCTTAATAAGTTCTTGATTAAGTTCTTGATTAAGTCACCTCAAGGTCATAGCTAAGTCATCCTCTAAGTAACAACCAAGTTCTTTATTTAAGTATCTTATAATTATCAAAAAAAATACAAGCTATGTTTTTATCTTAAATAGTAGATGTCTAATATAGTACACACACGCCTCAAAAAACGCGTCATCGTTGAGGATGTCTTGCTCAGCGTTCTCTGCATAGATCTTAATGAAGTTTTTACAACCGAAGCAACCGCATTGATTACAATTCTGGTCTATGGAAATGTCTTTTATAGACTCCATGTCTTTATTTATTGACTTTATCATTTTATAATACGCCATAATCTATTTTTAATAAGAAAATTTAAAATTAAGTTCTTAAAATATTATTCCATTTGAAATGGATCAAAATGATCTTTTGTTGTTGACGGTTTTGGCGTGCAGTTGTCTTTTTCTGTATTTAACGTTTCAGATTTTTTTGGTTGCTTTTGTTTCTGCTGTCTTTCTTTATATATTTTATAACCATAATAACTGCCCCCAGCAGCAGCAAGGGCGCCAAAAATGGCAACAGTTTTTAAGTTCAATATTCCATGAAGACTTTGGGGCCCTTGAATCACATGGAGTTTTTATAGCTGGCATTGAATCAACTTGTTCTGGCGTTGGCGGTGTCATGTTTTCATGATGAGTGATATTCTGCAACATTAATTTTTTTTGTCTGTTCCACTCTGCTAATTTTTTTCCTGCTTCAACACGCCCAGGATTTTTAACGGTCTCCACCTGATTCAGCGTTTTTTGCTGATTTTCTGGCTTGGTTACTTTCTCCACCTGATTCAATGTTTCCTGGTTCTGATGATTTTTCAGCTCGTTCATTTGAAGGGAAATAAAATCTATATGATTAAAAGTTATTAATCCCATGATTTAATGGCGATAACAATGTTCCAAATCTATAGTATAAATCACACCCTAGAGACTCTAATGACTTTGTTAAAACTGGATCTTGCGTTAAATCATACGTAAGATCTTGTTCAGAATCAATGGGAGCAAATCTACTGACTAGTTTAGTGTACAAACTAAGAACCGTTTGCCCCACACTTTTCACCATTCTAGACCCCAGCTGCGCTTCATACCTGTTATGATACTTTATAATGTCTTGTGGCGACATCTGTTGAATCTGTTCAATGCTGAATTCAGTTCGAGGAACTGTTTTGTTTTTCCACATGCTGCCAAAGAATACAGCCTCTCCTTTTTGGGCATAATAGCTTGGTCATCAACTTGGTCATTCATAAGTTCAGGAAGGTTTAGGCTGCCTTGTAGCTGTAGGAGATCATCACTGTTCATGTTTTTTAATAATTATAATTATTTTATTTTATAAAAATGAGCACCGAAAAAACTGTTGCTAACCTTGTATACCATTCTGCTGTTATTGGAGGCCTAAGTGTAGGATACTCAATGCTTGGTAAAAGCCTGTTAAGAATTAAACCAGCAGATCTTGGCAAACTAGACTTTGAGGATTCAGCAAAGCTGATTGCTATCATTGCAGCTTCGGTTGCCACGAAAGATTTTCTAGTTAAGCAAGGAATAATTCCAGACAATATAAATATGTAAGAAAAAAAATACATTTATAAAAAATGGCTTCACTCGCAATAATGATAGGCGGCGCTGTGGTGAATGCGCTTGCTTTTAGCGGAAGTAATTTTTGCATTTAGTAAACTGGGGAATGACGGCGAGAGAAAAAGACATAACAAAGCTATGGAGCAACTAGCAGCTGCACAAGACGCCTATGAAAGGCAGAGACTTGAGCAGTTTGATTTTATTAATGACACACTGAAAGAACAGGGGCATGCAGCTTACACATTTAAAAATGTTGATCAAGCAATAAACAATATTATCTAGTAACAGGCAAACCAGTCCAGACATTGCCCCCACCAAAATTCAGTGACTTTTATCAACCATCAGAAAAAACAAAAGATGCAAGAAATCGGGTTTATTGTCGTGGTATGACCGTCGTGTATTTTGTTGCACATAATATTGGCTGAATAAAAAATGAACAAAATCTATTATTCGCCCAAAGGATATTGGAAGGTATCACAGCAATACAAAAGCTAAGCCAAGCAGCTGGAGTCAGTGAACAAACAGCAAAAGAATGGTTATCTAAACAAGCGATTTGGCAAATTTATTTACCAGCGCCTAGACGAATACAGAGACCACACTTTATCAATACAACTCCAAACGACACCCATCAAATGGATCTTCTATATTTACCCTCTGATAGGATTAGACGAAAAAGATTTAAGTACGCACTCACAGTCATTGACATGGCTTCAAGATACAAAGATGCAGAACCATTAACACAAAAGGTGCTTCTGCTGTTGCTGTTGCCATACAGCTGATATACCAGCGAGGCCCCTTAACTTTCCCTCGCATGATTCAAGTCGATGATGGAAAAGAATTTAAAGGCCAAGTGAATCAATTATTGTTGAAACATAGAGTTACCATTAAAAGAGGCATTCCAGGAGTTCATAGATCACAGGCTTTAGTCGAAAACTTTAACAAACAGTTAGCTGAAAGACTTTTTTCCTACCAGTATCACAGAGAGCTGATTGACAATTCTCGCAACACAGAATGGGTTAGAAGACTGCCCTCAGTTTTGCGCGCAATGAATAATGAAGAATTTAAAGGCCTAAAACCAGTACAAGCAATCAAAAGAAAACAATAAATGTTGCTGAAGACTCCAGTACACCCAGCAAACTATTACCGTTTGGTTTAAAAGTAAGGTACCTTTATTTACCGGGGGAAGCAGAAGGGGACACTCGCATCAGGGCAACAGATCAGTTTGGAGTGTTGATCCATATGAAATAAAAAATTGTAAAGATGAATCCGCCCGTGTATTATTTACGAGAAACTGACACAACAAAACAACCAGCTCCCCAAAGATCTTTTGTGAAAGAAGAACTGCAGATAATTCCGCCAGACACAGTTCCGCTTTAATTAATTTACGGTTCTCCAGTGCCCAATTGCATATGAAAACTCTGGATTAACAAACACCCGCTTTGTGTTTGTTCTATCTAATGACTTCTTTGTTACAACTGTTGTGTTGATCTCATGTAGATTAGATCGCAGTTTTACGTTGTCATGATGAAAAGTCTTATTGCCAAACAATGCTTCTTTGTAGTTGTCATGTGATATGTTTGACTGCACAACACTGCGAGATATTCCCTTTGCTTTCTTAATGATTTTCTCCTGGCTCGAAATACTGTACATTTTGACCTTAAACCAACAAACTCCTTGATCACCTTTCCAGATAATTCATCCTTCATCTTTCCTAAAACCTTCTTGTTAGTAATTGAATGTAAAGGCGAGTCTTTAGGGTAATCGGACGTGTCATACCATTCCCGCATGCCCTTTAGCCACTTCCATTTCCATGTCTTTATAGATGTCTTCAGTAGGGATATTTATAACAAAACTGTCTGTATCTGTGTAAAGTACTCTGGACTCAGGATACGAGGGCTTAAAGTAGTCATAAAGAAACTCTAACATCAAAAGCTTTGATAATTCTAAAACAGTAAACCCAATAAATACAGGTTTGTTTAATTTGACTTTCTTTTTTTTCATCATTATGCCAAAAAGCTGATCATGAAATCTTCTGAAGTCCTGATAATTAGGTTTTGAAGTTAGCTTAATTGCTTCGTTCTCTCTGGTGACCAATCTGACATCTTTGCGTTTGTGCGGATTCTCCATAGTCTTTTCCAAAACAGCTGTTGTTCATCAACTTGAAAAAGTCTTTTTCTGAAGCATCTGTGGATTTAGTTCTGAGATCAGTGTTCTTCATGATGTATGGTTTCATGAACTGTTCTTGATCAAAAGCAATTATGCGATGAACTGCTGTCAACTTCAACCCATGTCTTAAATAAAATTGCAGAAGTCTGTAATGACAGACATAATTTTTTTTGCCTCGAAGATTAGGCACAAGTTTAGGTGGTTCTCTTGGATCCATCTTTAGACTTTCTGCTGCTAATGGGTAGTCATTATGCAGGTCATGGAGTTCCTGAGGATATTCTAAGTCAACTTCTAGAATGAAACCACGCTGTTGATCAGGCGTTAAACTGTTCAACCACTTTAATGCCTTTTGAATATTATTCGTACCTGTGTACATCTGAAGTTACGTAATGGAAGTGATTGCGCCATTGCCCAACCATACAGATTGTTTGCATCTAAATACATGAGATAGTTAGGACTTTTTACTTGGATCATAGTCGTCCAAGTATTTGTTGTTTGCTTTACAGTAATGATGCGACGCCATACTAATTCCTCCACGCAACCCGTTTTCAATCATCTGAATCATTGGTAAATCTGACAATAAATCAAATCTGTACTCCAGTAAACTTTAAGAAAGCATCCCAACTCATCCCGGGCGCAGAAATATAATGCGCAGGATCCAAACTGTAATGTTTCATGCAGGTCTTTCTATAATTTTCAAAGACGTCCGCCAACAAACATACATCTGCCATTAAATAGGAGTCATGATAGTCTCCATCGTTTTACACTCTAACTTTTGCCAAGCATCTTGAGCATGCTGGTAATCGGAGTCGCTGATGTCCTTTCCTCTAAGACTAGAAAAGAACGCGCCTTTAGGCGGAAGTGAGTCTTCATCAAACCTTTCCCAACTGTTCATGTACTCATAAGGGTAAACACCCTTTCTAACAAGCGTTGGGTCAAAATATTCTTCCGTTATTGGGCAGGACTTTAAGGACATGGCCAGTGACTCTAATGATCCCATCATGTGCTGCATAGAGTCGTAGAAAGACATGTTTTTTTAAAGTGAAACACATGTACTTTTCTGATGACTGTGCAATGCATGCTACCCTGAAGGCATCGTCCACTGTTTTTCATTATAAGATGAGAGTCGTAACCTCGCAAGTTATAAAGAAGATGGGCAGTTTCCCATGTCTTTGGTTCAAACTTTAGTTGAAGATTGCATTTGTTGTGCGCAGCTCCTCTGAACTTTCCGCTAATGTGATCATGGTCTCTTACTGGGGGTTTACACTCTTGGGCGTTAGCTCTAAACCACAAATCCAACAATGTGTGGCTGAGTCATACTGTTGTTGGTCTTCAGGCGTCATTATGATTTCAGATAAGTTTAGATTATTAGAACGGGCGTTACGCACTTGCTGCATGCTTTTTTAAGAATGTTTCTGCAGCATCTGGTCCTCTATATAATTCTGGTTCTGAATAAACGCCATCCGACCTAACAATAATGAAGGCAAATGAACAAATCTGATGATTACTCATTAAGACTGTTTTTCGAAGTTTTTGTGGTGCTGGCCCTTCAAAAGGAACAATAAGCGACTCGAAGTCTGCGTAAACTACGTATGGATTGTTTGCAGCCGTTTCCAGTTCTTAAAACTAACTTTAGATCCAGGTGGGGGCGTAATTAGTTCTGTATTACAGTCTACAGAACTTTTACAATGTTTCTTATGTTCGCTCGCGGCTTGCAAGATGGCATTCTTGTTAAACATTTTCTGCAGAATTCTTGTTTGTGCCCATCTTTTGAAGTATGCTGCATTAGTTTACTCATTGTTCGTATCAATGTGT
Source organism: Conus ventricosus (assembly GCA_018398815.1). Taxonomy (NCBI): domain Eukaryota; kingdom Metazoa; phylum Mollusca; class Gastropoda; order Neogastropoda; family Conidae; genus Conus; species Conus ventricosus. The sequence continues at coordinate 16,077,020 of CM031610.1, forward strand.
AATGTGGCAGCCCCGCTGGTGAAAACATTAGTAGTAAGTCAACATGATTTTTGTCTGGCTCGCCAATTGTTGGACTGTTCTTGGACACTTTAATCGGCTGTAGATTTGTTTTCCTCATCCCATGTGTAGATATTGACAGTTATTGTTTGTTTTGTTCTTCAAACTGATCAATTTGGTCTACACTAACAGGAAAGGATATTCCATTGAAGTTAAGATCTTTGGGGTATTGCCGATAGTTAGTCCTCTCTCTGCGTGTTCGCGGACATGATGCAGCCTTGCAAGAACGCACCACATGAAACATTTGTTGTCTGAATTTTTTATGTTTAAAACTGCTCTCTTTAAAACCAACTCTCGGGGCAGCGGAATGTAAGCCTTGCCTACAATGGGTGCATACTTAGCCTGTTTTAATCTAATCTCTAAGACTTCGCCCTCTGACCAACCAGAGCCTCTCATTTTAGCTTCTTCAGCGCAGCGTCAAACTGTGTAAGCAGTTCGTCTGCCCAACCGGGTGTTAAGTCGTTATGAGAAAGAATAGTCTGTTGTTTAGTTGAGACCCAGACTTCTAGATTTGCTTCATTTATTGTTATATGTCGATTAAAACAGCTAACATTACTTTAACTGGCGGGTCTATTGTTAGTTTACTTGGAACTTGAAAAATAGCATGAACAACACTTGCCTGTACGTTTGTTGGGTCAATGACTTCTAAATCAATATCATTCAGTGCTCTTGATAAACGCTCTCTTCTCGAGCATTCCTTCAAACAATTCGTCTTGTCCTTCATATATCTTAGCCATGCTGTCTTTCTTTCTAAGCCAAAATATTTATTTAAATTAAAAAAAATACTTAAATCAGAACCAATATCAACAGTCTTTTGCGCTTGGACTCATAAACTAAAGTATAAACACCCTTTGGCTTTTGTTAATGTGAGCTGTTTAGAACAGAGTTTAATGTCTCGTTTACTTTTTTTAAGCATTCCTTTTTTATCTGCTCGGGGTCTGGCTGTTGAGAAAAACTGTCCTCGCCTTTCTTTGAAGATCAAACTTTTGTCTTTTGTAGTCATCAAAATCGGCCTGTAAACGATTAAATTCTTCATCCGTGATGTTTGAGTCAGCTAGTGCTTTATTTATTGTCAGTTTGAACGAACTAAGTTTAGCTGTTATTAGTTGAACCATAGCTGTGTGCTTTTGGAGTTTAGTTTTTAATTTTTTGCTAGCAGCACCTACGGCTAATGAACACAGGCCGAGAGCTAAAGACAAACCTCCTAGGGGTAAAGCTGCGGGTGCGCCTATGCCCGTTGCTAAGAGACCAACACTCGTTCCTGCTGATAGAGCACTTATAGTCGATGCTCCAGTATTAACATATGTAACAGCATTAAAGGCAGCAGAATACCTTCGTTTGGTTTTGCTGTATTTTAAAAGGTCCTGCTCTAGTTTTTGTTGCATTTGTGTAATGTTTGTTAATCTGAAGGTTTTTATGTTAGGGTTTCTATAACAGCAGAATTGCCTGCTACCCCTTCTTTTGGCGGCGCTGTAGGCACATTTGGATAAACCTGAACAGACATGCTTTTTATAAAATGAAAAAATAATTTAGTATACTACATCTTGTAATCTGTTATTTACAATATTCAGCTGCGCATCATATATTAAAAACAAATGTACATTAAGCGGTTTATCGGCTTCTTCTTCTTTTATCGATTTGAATGTTTATTACGTCTCTCACAGCTCTCCCGCTTCCATGCAACTGATTATCCTCTGTTGACCTAAGGTCAATCCATAAAACCGTATTTTGTTGTTAAATAATCATAAAGCCTAACATTGTGAAGATGTAAATCTTTAGACACTAGGTCTGCTGTTGGATTTCTACCCTCCCACCCCCAAACAATTTTTCTTATTTCGTCAAAATGATGATAAGGTTTAAGCCCGCTAGCGTAGATTTGGTTAGGACTACCGTCAATTGTACATTGCACTTTCGTTATTTTAGGATTAAAAAACTTTTCACTTGCTCTTTTGAACGGTTCTTCATCTTCACCAAGCAATAAAATACCTTTAAGCGATCTTGCAGCAACGCTAAAACTAAATTCCATATAGCGTCTGCCCTGCTTCTGGGATATGTTGTATGATGAATCACTCTGTCGTAATATATTGCTAATCTTGATGATATTGTTGTTCAATCAGCCTTGCTAAATTAGGGTTGCTAACAACGTCAAACTCTAACAGATGTCAGAAATGCTGTACTTTGTTTCGGTGTCTGATGATATGATAACACGTTTGTATTCATTAAAAGTTAGTTCATATGACAATCTGTCTTTTAATGCTCCTGAAAGTACGGCGCATGCGCTTTTAACAACTCAAATCTAAGGGAATGGAAAAGCGATTTCCAAACGCAAAATTTACAGCCACACTTTTTGACGTCTTTAGTATCTCCAGCGCCTATTCTATGTTTTAGTGCTTCTTCATTTTTATTCCTTGAAACGCAAAGTCAGCCCTTTCATTCCGGTTAGCCATAGATCAGAATAGGTTAAAAATATGTCTGCATTGTTTAAGAAAATATTTCTTGCCCCTAAAGTTTTATAGAAATTTTCTTAACAATTGCCCGCCCCAGATTCTGTACAACTGTCCTGTTTGGTCTGTTGTTGAACGGTTCTATTTTGAAAGTAAGACGCGCAGAGCCTGGCACAATCAATTCATCCTCCTAAGTCTGGAAATTTGACAGTAAGAATTTGATCTGCATCAATAGTAGATGGATTATTTGGAACAATAATATTCCGTTTATTTCCTTCACGCCAAGGGGCTCTTTCAGTTTTCTATGCGGGTTAAAAATCGAGCCATATGTTTGTTGTGCATTTTTATGAAGCAAAATAAAAAGTTAATTATTAAAAACATGGCAGGAATTGAAGCTGAAGAAGATTATGATGTTTTTGATCGTGGAGACGACATGAGTGAATGATCCCTTTGACACAGCATCGCTCAATGCACTCAATGCGGCTGAATTAACAGAAAGTAAGTTAAATCATTGTACCAATGTTTAGGCCAAGAACCTCCGAATTTAAGACCCAAATGATTTTGAATTAAAAGATGATCATTTGTTTGTGAGAGCGACCAAGGACAACTTGTCAGCTTACAACTAAAAAAGACCCATCAAAGTTTTTAGCCGTGGGTTCAATTAGAAATAGACTCAGTGTGAAAGATCAAAATCGCCTTGGTCTTGTTAGGCCAAAATTAAGGCGGAGGCAGTTTCTAAACTTCAAAAACACTGCAAGAACTCCCAACAGATAACCAAATGCAAAACATGGAACTTAAAGAATTAAATCAATCAGCAGGCGAATTAATAAATACAATAGAAGCAGAAACCAGTTTTCAGAAGAACAGCGTTAAAAACAATTAATGTTTCCCCATTGCCTATGCGAGAATTATTAGCCTTGATCGTACTTAAGAACCATCAGAGGCGAATTAACAACAATTTAGCAAAACTAGGTGAACTAGATGAGCATATAAAAAGAAAAAGAAAAACTCGTTGAGGCTGATGACGCCAACTTAGGGCTGATATTAAAGAAAGAATAACCAAAGACTAAAGATCTTGAACAAGAGAGATCAGCAAGACTAGAAGTGACGACTGCTAACCGAGACCTATTACGAACTCAAGTGAATAGAATAAGAGAAACTATCGAAAAAATTTTATATGAAGACGAAAACGCTAGCAGAACGAATAAGAACATTGTTTAGAGAGCAGGGAAGTCACATTAGCAAGCGTTATACAGCCTTAGGTTTTTGCAATAAGTACACAGGTAATGGCTATTACAGGCGGCGGTGGCCAAAGTTCAGTACCTCACCGCCATCGCCTCCACTGATAAATCATGGGTAAAAAAACAGCTTGATCATCTTGCAAGTTTATTAAAAAAATTAGCTAGTAAAGCCGTGGACGCTTTACCAGGAATATTGGGGAGTATTGTCAGCTGGCTTTTGTCTACTGCAAGCAAAGTAGTTGGCTTTATGGCCGAGCACTTATGGACATTAGTTCTTGTAATAGTTGGGTTACTATTTAGTAAGATAAAGACCAAGTAATCCTATGCCAGTTAATCCAAGAACAAGCGCTGTCTTTTCATATTCATGGTCATCGCGAACAGAGTCCGCGAGCTTTGCTGAGTCTTCAATGACTTTGGGGTTTGGACTTCGGGGATTGGATGACTTAATCTTGGATGTTCTTTTATTGTTGAAATATTACTGGCTCAGAATTTATGTCGTTTTTCCCAACCTTCTGTTCTTTGCCTGCTATAAAGATTTCGTTATTTAGTTTATTATTATTCCTACCGGGAGTCTGAGGTCGAAAGGCAGCATGTTTTAAACCAGTGCCAACGGCAAAGTCTACTTTCGATCTTGCTATTGTAAAACATGTTGGTACCTTTGAATACTTGAAGGTAAATCAACTGTAGAATTAATGGCGTCCTCTAAATTTGCTAAGTATTGTTTTTGTGCGTCAAAGCCAGTAGAAAGATCAGTTATGCTCGATCTTGCCTGTGCTTGCGAACCTAGCAAACACCAACGTAAGTACGAATAGAGTCGTTTATTCGTTCTATTCCCGCTCTAGTTAGGCCCTTAGAAGTGTCTAAGATAAATGTTGTCCATGCTGTTTTATGCTCTTGCTCTATGACCAGGGCTGAACAATTTTGAAAGGAGAACGCCGGTCAAAGTTATACTTTCTGTGCGTGCCCTGAAAATAAATGACGCCTATGCCATGATATGATCCAACTTTTGTCTAAAGCCTGTCTTGATGTTAATTTTTAAATTCGTTACAGATCCTTTCAAAAGCCTTCATGTCTATTATGTTGCTGAGTGGATTAAACGGTTTGTCTTTTGGGCAATGGCGCTTGCAATTCAGTCAAAATACGTCTGAAGGTGTAATAGAAATGAAATCTGTACACTGACCTCACCAAAGATCGTGGTGATTTAAATGATCAGCATACGACACTCCACACCCATTTGATGCACAAAACACAGCAAAGTTTAACTGGTTCTGATAAAACTGCATCGGATGACTAAACCACGCTTTCTGGATGTGCTCGTTTTCAATAGGGGGTTAAGATATCTGCTTAATGGAGTGCTCACCTTTTATGAAAAGAGGCAGTCTGGGTCACAGCAATGTCAAGAGTATCATTGCTATATTTTTAAGATTGTAGTGCGGCCCAACAGAATATTTTGCATCAGTATATTTGAATGCACTCATTTTTAATTTGTTTTAAAAAATGTTTGTAACAATAACAACCCAAGACCGCCCTTCGTTTTTAGAACATGCTATTAATAACGAATGCGGGGCCAAAATGGTTGCGCTCCATGAAATATTCTACAAAGTCGTATGGTTTAATATAACTGAATCCAAGAAAAATAATGCAGTTCTAAAAGTTAATAAAGAAGGGAAGGTAGTTAGCCGGTTAACCATACCTGATGGTTATTACGGGTTTTGTTCGCTAAAAGGCAATGAGTAATTTTGACATTACTCTCAAACTTAACAATGCAAATCTAAAAACAATGTTAAAAATTCAAACCTGAAGAAGAAGTAGCACATTACCTTTTTGATGTAGAGCTAGCTAAAATGTTAGGCTTTGCAGATGACAATCATAGATTTAGAGTTGTGCCAAACAAAACTACTTATGAGGGGGAAAATCCGCTCGATCTTGCATTACATTCATTACTCTATGTTCATTTGGATGAGCTGGCACTGATGAAAACTTATATGATGGAAGGCCCTCAACTGTTTTAAGAGCTCTTCCGTCAGGGAAAGCTGCATATTGCGATTATGAAATTATACAATTCTCTAATTTACAGTTTAAAAGATTAGTTTGTGGGAGGGTTGGATCATTTAATATAAAAATTGCAGACAAAGCAGGGAAAGTTGTGAAATGCGATAACCTACACATTGTTTTGGAAATAAAATAATAAACTGTACTAAAAATGTCGCGTGGGCCAGAAGAATCCGGAGTTACATTAGCGCCTGTAAGGTGTATAACTTTAGAATTAAAAGACCTTGCAGATGTTGCGGACTTTGAACAGAACGGTGAGATAGGCGCTTTGTATGGTTTTGAGTACACTAAAGATGGTGATTATAAACGCAAAGAGGTTGGCGACACCAAAAAGTTTTCCCAAACTAGAACAGCTGCGCAATCTAGAAGCAAATAATGTTGGCCAGTATGAATATAAAATAGTTCGAAAACCTGACCTCAAATGGCACTTAGAACCATATTTTAGAATGGGAAATAAAATTTGAATTCATAAGCCCATTTACATTTTTTGACCGCCAAAAAAGTTTCAGAAAAGCATTCAACTCTGGCCCTTTACATGTAAGTCTTATGCCAGACAACAATAGTCGAAAAGAAATTGAAATAACGCCGTATGGGAAAAACAGTACATCCTCCACAGAAAAGAAACAGTTTGTAAAAAAAGCTTCTACAAAATTACAGTTCTTTCCAAGCAGAAAATTAGGAGACCGTTCACAATGATATTTGAAATTTCTGTCTTTAAAGATGTGGAGAGGGATGGGTTGTGGGCGTTAGTGATGACCTTATAAAAGGAATTAATATTAGCTGGCAAAACTTAGACGTTAAACGTCTAAACGTTGTTGTCGTCGTTCTTCACAATGGCGAGGATATTAAGATCATAACAACAAGCAACAAAATCACTGTTGACTTAAATAGAAACAATCTTACAGAACTAAATTGGATTAATCTTACACATTTAGGTCTTGTAGGGTTTTATTATACTGAACAAGTTTTGACAGAAAGTATGATAAAAATAATAACTGGATTAGATTAAATTCTTCTATAAAACTATGGAGCAGTTAAACTTTATGACAAAAACTCCTCATTGTCATTAATTTGTGGGCAGACTGGTTGTGGGAAAAAAAATATTTGTCCTAGACCTATTACAAACAGTTTATCGTTATAATTTTAATCATATTGTGGTTTTCTGTCCAACACTTAAATGGAACAAAGCATATCATGATAGAAGGTTTATATGGACAGATGATGACATATTTAGTTAATCCTAGCAATAAACTGAGTGAGTGTTTAGAAACAGTTTTATAGACTGTTTGAAGGAACGCAGACACTATTTATTATAGATGACTGTTCGGCAGAAAGAGACATAGTTAAAAAGAGAAACACTTTGTCGAAACTAGCTTTCAGCGGAAGACATGCTGGGATAAGTGTGTGGATTTTATGCCAGAAATATAACTCGGTTTTTAAAAGACTTTAGAGAACAGTTAAAGACTAGTTTTATTTCACATGAAAGACAGAGACTCATTGAAGAATGTTTGCGCGAAAATGATGTTATTGAAAATGATCAAGAAAAACATAGGATTAAACAAAAACTGAAATCTGAAAAGTTTAGTAAATTAGTATTAAAAACGGATAACCCTAAACAGTATGTTTGTTTGTAGATAATCGTTATTTTTTAGTTATTGAAGTCTTACTTGTCAGAGAACAGGAAAACACCAATCCTGGTTACTTTCGCCCGAAACTGGGTGAGGGCGGAAGTGGCCCAGGATTGGTGTTTTCCTGTTCTCTCTCCCTCTGTTCATATGACTGACAGCAGGCAGAGGCAATGGAACACTCCCTCAGTTTATATGACTGACAGCAGAGGCAATGGAACACTCCCTCTGTTCATATGACTGACAGCAGGCAGAGGCAATGGAACGCTCCCTCAGTTCATATGACTGACAGCAGAGGCAATGGAACGCTCCCTCAGTTCATATGACTGACAGCAGAGGCAATGGAACACTCCCTCAGTTCATATGACTGACAGCAGGCAGAGGCAATGGAACACTCCCTCTGTTCACATGACTGACAGCAGGCAGAGGGAATGGAACACTCCCTCAGTTCATTATGACTGACAGCAGGCAGAGGCAATGGAACACTCCCTCAGTTCATATGACTGACAGCAGGCAGAGGCAATGGAACGCTCCCTCAGTTCATATGACTGACAGCAGGCAGAGGCAATGGAACACTCCCTCAGTTCATATGACTGACAGCAGGCAGAGGCAATGGAACACTCCCTCTGTTCATATGACTGACAGCAGAGGCAATGGAACACTCCCTCTGTTCATATGACTGACAGCAGGCAGAGGCAATGGAACACTCCCTCAGTTCATATTGACTGACAGCAGAGGCAATGGAACACTCCCTCAGTTCATATGACTGACAGCAGAGGCAATGGAACGCTCCCTCAGTTCATATGACTGACAGCAGGCAGAGGCAATGGAACACTCCCTCAGTTCATATGACTGACAGCAGGCAGAGGCAATGGAACACTCCCTCTGTTCATATGACTGACAGCAGAGGCAGTGGAACACTCCCTCTGTTCATAACTGACATCTGTCATCAGGCAGAGCAATGGAACACTTCCTCAGTTCATATGACTGACAGCAGGCAGAGGAACACTCCCTCTGTTCATATGACCGACAGCAGGCAGAGGCAATGGAAGTACAACATGGAAGAGGCAATGGAAGTACAACATGGAAGTACATATAGGTAAGCATGGGCAGCAGGTGAAAATATTGATGGGACTCATTGCTCGAGTTAGGATAGGCTTGACAAAACCATCATAACTTTGGCCACATTATTTATCACTGACAACTATCCACCAGTGCTGGCAAAATACCTGTTAAGTAAGGGACTTACCTGTGTGGCACAATGCGATCCAACCACACAGGTTACCAAGGAGAATTGGTCAAAACCAGTGCAGAAAATGTCATCTTCCTTGTGGTGCTTCTGTGATCGCAACGTCATGGAAAAACGACAGAATGGTGTATTACCTGTCCACAGCACACCCACCTCATTATGACGCAGTTGCCCAAACGATGACAGAGGGGACTGTCACCAAATTTCCCCGCCCACTGCAGTGGCCGACCACCGTGTCAACATGAATGGTGTGGACAAATTGGACCAGAACACTCGTCAGAACAAATCCATGAAAACCATGAAGTGGTATCGGTGAGTGGAGATCAAACTGATGGAGATGGCTATACACAACACTTATGTCCTTGAGGGGGAGGTCACAGACCACAGACTTCAGGGACAAAGCAAGTGAGATCTGCTCTCCTTCAAGCTTGACCTGTCCCATCAACTGATCGGCTATCAGTTTGTGGAAAAAATGCATTCTGGTGACCCGGAACGGAAGCCAATGCAGCAGATCCTCGTCCTGACGGCATGGATCACTGGCCCTGTTTGGGAGGTGCAGACCACACTTGTGTGGTGTGCACAGCAACGTCGCAACAGATGCAAGCACTCGCACCCTGGCATCAGCTGTGCCAACAAACCCCCTTTAAAAACAACTATCATGTGTGAAAAGTGTGGAGTGTATTTGTGCTGCAAGCAACGTGACTGTTTCAAGGTATATCACACGCGTGTCACCAATGTGCAACATGCGACGTGGTGACTGTGACATAGACACATGTGTATTCTGAACAAATTTTTTGTGAACACTTTCTGTGTATGAATTGGAAATAATGTGTGACCAGCTGCTGTGGCGAAGTGGTTAGCATCACCGACTCCCGGCTGGAGGTCGTGGGCTTGATTCCCATCAGAGTCATGTGGGATTTTTCTGCCCTGACCGGCTCCTACCCAGAGTTGAGTTTGCTACGGGCTCATTTGGGAAGATGGACCACACAGACGAGTTTCAACCACTGAATGGGTGCATGCATCTCTGAGAGTGTTGCTCAGATTTTCTGATCAACACTGCAGGTGTCTGTATCTCTCGGGCCTGGTTGACGCTGGGAATATTATGAAAGGAAGTGTAGGGTACAGCCCTGTCATGCAGTCTCAGACTGGAATGGAAATCTGTAGCATCATCTTAATCATCTTCATCGATCAGCATAAAAAAAAGTAACAAATCAGTTTCCATGTCCTCTCCACGTCTGTGGCCTTGGTTTAGTTACGTTGGGATCACTGATATCGGTGAGTCCATGGGGGCTGTCGTTGGACGGACGTGGGGGCGCCCTCTGGACGGAGAGCTCATTCACGCCGGCTTCACGACTAAGCAATTATTGTGCCTTGTCCTGTGCTTTGTTTGTCTATGTCCTTGGCGGTAACTAACCCCCTTGTTTTCTAAATTAAGCAATCATTGTCGTCAGTAGGGGGCTTAGTAGGTGGTGTCCTGCGTATGTTGGATCAGAACAGGCGCCACTGAACACCACCGAAGTGACTCGGCAGCAAAGTGGTGTCTCCTCCGGTGGGTTGCCTCTTGACTTGACACGGACTGCTCCCTGTGGATTGCCGGTGCCGGTGCCTGGCGGGACTGACCGGGCTGTGGCTGTGGACGGGGTGTCGGAATGAGCGGCGTGGGTGCACTGCCACTGAGGTGGCACAGAAGATGGGACAGCAAAAAAAAAAAAAAAAAGAAGAAAAGAATGAGTAGTTTTGGTTCAGTAAGTGTATAGTAAAAGACACATTCTCTTCAAAACAGACGGTAAACTTAAAACTGATGACGTGGTTGGACAATTATAGTGACAAATGGGACAGGTTTTTTCCATGAATATAACCAGGTGTGCGGCACCGAGATACACAGGAGGCACTACTCGATGAGTGTCAGCATGTCATGTACACTCTGCAAGCTTAACACTGTCCTGCATGTATTGCATGCTTCTATGCATTGTGTTGAACCCCAAGCTTACCCGTTTTACACCTGTGTGTCACCATTGATGGTACCTGATAGTGTCAGCATGACCACAGACAACTTCTTACATCCATACTGAACACAACAGTGCATGACTTTCTCTGTGTACCATGATGTCTGGTATTGTCGTAGGTCTGAAAGAAGTACCTTGCTTTGCACTTCTTCCCTTTTTCCTTAAATCAGGAATGACGGGAATACTCTACAATAAGAATCTAGGAACAAGTGGAAGTAATGGTTCATAGAAAAGTAGAAATGAAAGAATAAATAAAGATAATTCGTTTAGCCTTTCACTCCCGGCCGCGGATATAGCCGCGGTTCAAGGGTCATCGCATGATTAGATCATCTGAGCGGTCACATGATATTGTTTACTTGCTTGCAAATGGCAGCTCCCATACAGCGTGTTTGACGCAATATTTCACAAGTTTTGGATTGATTTTGACACTTTTTTTGTGTTTTGTAAAGCGAAAATTGGTCGAGCAGATCAACATGGCTGCCAGATCTACTGCCGAAGAGGTGGCGAGAATTGTGTTTTAAATGCCGTACGAAGGTGAAATTAGCAACGACGAAAGTGAAAGGAAAATGAACGTGATGTGGTTGTCGATCATCCTGACAATGAGTCAAGTGATTAGGATTACCGGGATGAAGATGTTGATCTACCAAGTACATCAACAGATAGGGGGCGTGGTCGAGGACGTGAAATGTAGAAGTGAGAAAAAATTGTCAGAATGTGATACCAGTGACAGTGGTTGACAACACTTGTTAACTTTTTGCCAATTTTTTTGTATGATGAGTGAAGTGCTAGTAAAAGTTGCATCTCTAGCCGACACTGATATGCATTACTCAATGCATCCCGAAAACACTGTGTGCTTTTTTTTTTAATAGTAAATGACTGCACTGCACTTGGTTGTTATGTCCTCTATAGATTTGTGCACATCTCAATACCATTTCCAGCTATGATATACGGAGACTTGAATTTTCATGGATTTTTTTTTCTCAAAATATTTTTTCTTTAAATCTTGGTTATCTTCCCATGATTGTGAGTTATGTCATCCTGTCAACAAGAAACGTATAATAATTATATTCTCCATTTTATTTTTCTTTAATAAAATGTATACTTCTGTATGCTTTAGAGCAATACTTGAATTTTTGCATTTTTTTTTGTGTGGTAAGGTTAGTGTTTTCCCCCCCAAAAAATTACAAATAGTTCTGGGAGTCAAAGGGTTAACTCGAGTCATATGCTGTCATAACTCGGTCATATGCTATCATATTTAAATTTCTTTTTTTTTTTATGTTGAAAAAAAAGGCACTACATATGCATTTAATATCTGTGATAGATTCACTTGCAGGATGTTGGAGTTTCTTGAAAAATGTGTAACATTTATAGCATAATTACCAACCATAAGGATATTTGTTTTCAAAATTGTGAATGCATGTATTGGACTTAATTTTGTCCGAAGTAGCGTGGTAATTTCCCCCCCAAAGTCCCAGTATTATGCTTATTATGGCTAAGCATTTTCCAGCAATCATTGGTATTTTGTATTGTAGCATGAACTTTATCAGGCTTTTAAAAAAAAAATTTTTTATACTAAGACACCAGTTTACATAAGAATATAGGTTTCTGGATTCGACATTAGAAAAGTAGTTACAGACTCAGAATCAAAAACTTACTTAGAGAATATTTCGACAGGGTCGCCCTGTCTTCTTCAGCTCACTGTTGCTGTTGTGGCAGCGAGGCTTGATGGGACGACTGTTGTGGGGGGTGAACGGTTGTCAGGATCTGATTGTACATGGGAGGGAGTTCAAAGCCTTGATCTCTGTTCAGGCTGGAGCGTCTGGTCTTAATTTCGATGGCTTCTTTAACTTTTCTTTTTGTGAGGAAGGGCTCTGTAGATAAGATCTTGGTTTCTTGGGGGCTGAAACTGTGGCCTGTGGCTTGTAGATGTTCATGTATGGCAGAAGTAGATCGGTTTTGGTGTTCCTGTAGACGGGTGGTGAGTGGTCTTGCTGTCTCCCCAACGTAGGTATGGGTACAGTCTTGACACCCTACCTGGTACACTACACCACACTGCTTGAGGGGGTCTGTTTTGTCTTTGACATGAGTCAGTTGCTGGCGTAGGGAGTTGGTGGGTTTGTGGAACACGTTGCATCCATGTTGGAAGGTTCTGGCTAGACACTCTGAGACTCCTTTAATGTAAGGGATTCCCACTTTCACAGTGTCTGTATCTGTAGAAGAAGGGTAGCGAACTCGAGGGTTGTCCCACATCCATGCAGGGTATCCATTTGCCGAAAGGGCAGTCTTGATGTGTTGTTCTTCTTTCAGCTCTTCCTCCTTAGTGGAACACAGTACAGAGGCTCTGTGCATGAGGGTGTTGACAACAGATCTCTCGTGCTGGAGGGGGTGGTTAGAGTGAAAGTTCAGATACTGGTCAGTGTGGGTGGGTTTCCTATAAACGGTGGTCTCCATCCTGTCGTCATGGGTTCGGGTGATGAGTGTATCCAGGAACGGGATCTTCCCTTCTACTTCAGTTTCGGAGGTGAATTGGATACTGTCGTCTATGGAATTCAGGTGAGTGGTGAAGCTGTCAATCTCCGTCTCCTGTGTGCGGGTCATGGCATCCACATAGCGGTACCACATGCTGGGAGGGTTGGCAGCAGTCTCAAGGGCTACTTTTTCAAAATGTTCCATGTACAGGTTGGTTACCACTGGAGATACTGGCGAACCCATGGCAGCTCCTAGTTTCTGCTGGTAGAACTCATGGTTGAACGAAAAGTAGGTGCTAGTGAGGCACAGTTCCAACAGTTCTAGCACCTGTTCTGTAGTGAGTTCACACCGGTGACGAAGGTGGTAGTCATCCTCAATCTTCTCCCTAATGACTTGGAGAGCCTTGGGTACAGGGATGCTAGTGAACAGTGCACAAACATTATAGGAGACAAGTTTCTCCCCTGGAGCCACTTGCTGGTTTTTCATCTTCTGTACAAAATCTGTGCTGTCGACTATGTGGTGCTCGGTCTGCCCAACTGAAGGCCCCAATATTTGTGTCAGGAATTTGGAGGCATTGTACATGACACTGCCACAGCTGGACACAATGGGGCATCCTTCTTGTGTATCTTGGGTAATCCATACAGCTTAGGCGTGGATTCTGAAGTGGGGTAAAGATGTTGGTAAAGATTAGGGGAGTAGGGGAGATAGAATCTTCTTTCTTCCATTTCTTTAGCAGGTTGATAAGCTGGTTTTTCACTTTCTTCGTAGGGTCAGTCTTGAGTTTTTCATAGGTGTCTGTATCACTGAGGAGGGTCTGTACTTTCTTGTAGTACTCATCTTTAGGTAACAATACTGTGGTCCTACCTTTGTCAGCTGGAAGTATGACGATGCTGTCGTCCTGTCTCAAGTTTTTCAAGGCTTGTTTTTCCTCTCGTGAAATGTTGGACTTGGGTGGCTTACTGGAGTTTATGACTTTGACCACTTCCCTCCGTAAGCTGTCTGCTGTGGCTTTGTCTTTGATCTGGCTGCACGCTGCTTCAGTGGAAGCTACAATTTCCTTGACTGGAATCGATGTGGGTGCAACACAAAAGTTAAGTCCTTTCTTCGGCACACTTGTTTCACTGTCACTGAGAGCACGGTTGGAGAGATTGATAATCCATTTGTTGGTGTCTATGGCGATGGAGGTCAGTAAGTTTCCGTTGGGTTGTTGTTTTTGGCGAAAGCGTTCTAACTTGTCGCGTCGTCTGTGTTTGTAAACATTGAACTCGTGCGCATGTGCGAGGCGGCCTGAAAGTAAAATGTCGTCTGCTATTTCCTGTGGGAGGATTATGTAAAGTTCCGTGTTTGTCTCTCGGATTTCGTCATCAAGCCTCTGGATGTTGCAGTCGCCCTTCCTCACAAAAAGAAAAGTTAAAGAAGCCATCGAAATTAAGACCAGATGCCCCAGCCTGAACAGAGATCAAGGCTTTGAACTCCCCCCCCCCCCCCCCCCCCCCCCCCCCCATGTACAATCAGATCCGACAACAGTTCACCCCACACAACAGTGTCCCATCAAACCTCGCTGCCACAACAGCAACAGTGAGCTGAAGAAGACAGGGCGACCCTGTCGAAATATTCTCCAAGTAAGTTTTTGATTCCGAGTCTGTAACTACTTTTCTAACCAGTTAACATAGATTCCTGCCCATCTTTGGTGATAAACAGAAAGTTGAAGTGGTTTGATCATTATCGTTTCCACACAGTTTGAACATTATCCACATATGCAGAAAATGGTGTCCTGGATTGTTCTTTAGTTGAAAGAAATAAGCTTCATATTCTTTAGGCAGGAAGCTGTTTCCCCCTTCAAACTATGCAATTTATATAAAGAACTGTTTGATTTTCTTTTCTTTTTTCTTGACTTTTTTGTTTTTAGACAAATTATCTTTTTGTGAGAAACTGAAAGCTTGATTTCCTGTTTGGACTGAATGTTCATCATACATGCAAACTGATGATGGCGCTTCATAACAAAGCTTCCTGTTTGGACTGAACATTCATGCAAACTGATGATGGCGCTTCTTAACCCCTTCGCAAGCAGCGAAGTCCCATGCTAAGAATTTTTTTTAGAAAAACACAAAAATCACGCCTATGCTTTTCATTTGCTTATAATTCAGAAGATCTTGAACATAGCTACATAAAAGTATATATCAAATGAAAGGAAATTGAATGAAGAATCTGTTTGTAACAATAACATAATGGAATGATATGCAAGAATGACACATGAACTCCTTGAAATGCAATACAAAAAATCAATCGTGATGTTATTAGGTGATGCTGAAGCTCACAGCAGTTAATAGCAGATTTTGTATTGAAGATTCACAGTGTACAATGATCCAGGAAGCAGTGTCCAGTCACAACATAGCAGTCTAGCCACACAAAGAATGAAAGGCGTTTATCGCCCAGTTTCTGTCGCCTGTAGAATTCCAAAAATCACGCCTATGACTTTCATTTGCTTATAGTTCAGAAGATATTGAAGATAGCTACATAAAAGTTATATCATATGAAAGGAAAATGAATGAAAAATCTGTAACAAAAATATAATGAAATGGTATGCCGGAATGTCACATGAACTCCTTGAAACACATTATAAAGAAATGAAGACCTCAATCATGATATAATCAGATGATGCTGACCTCACAGCAGTTTATAGCACACTTTGTGTTGGAGTTATACAGTGTACAAAGACCCATGAAGCAGTGTCCAGCCACACCACACCACAGCCTAGCCACACAAAGAACGAAAGGTGTGTAGATCTCCCAGTTTCTATCGCCAGTAGAAACACCGAGTGTGATAGTTCCGGAAGCAGTCTTCCAAACACAATCCTGGTTTGCTGGGGCAGTAATACCTGGTGTCTTTCCTCTGCCCTTTCTTCCAGCAGACACGGCACCTCTTTGATGGCCGTGCTTTATGTTGGGTAGGGGGGCAGCACACGGATGAAGTGTCAAGCACACAACCTGACAGCATGGTCGTCCTCAGCATTAGCTGGATCTTTGTCGCCAAAAATCATCTCATTCATGACTTCTTTCTGGAAGTCAAGGAAGGAGCTGCTGTAACCATCCTTCCTGAACACAATGTGTGTATTCTGCATCCATCACCAGCAGGTCCAGCAACAGGCCCAGCACCAGCAGGTCCAGGCTGAACATCATCTCCATGCTGCATCAGCCTACTGTAACACATTGAAAGCAAGAGTTCAATATTTTTTCCACAGAAATATTTCATGAAATAAAAAGAATGTACCACACACACACACACACACAGTGTAAACAAGCCACACCCCCTTCTGTTAGTCCAATAAAACTCAAATAAACAACATACAAAATCACTTCAAAATGATAATTTTTTGTATCTACTCTTGCTTTCAGTTTATGAAAATATTCACAAACACATACACACTATAAGCGAACAAACAAACATACACAAACTGAAATTGGGTCATTAGCATGCCACGCCCCCTTTCATTTTCATCAAGCAAACACTGCAAACAATCCAATGAGTTATGCTTCTGAACAAGTAACTTTACTGCAACATTGTTTAGATCAGTGTTATTTATCACTGTGTGCTTTCTGTTTTCTAGAAAAAGTATCGTCAACACACACACACACACTACACATTTTCCCCTACTCCCACCCTGCCCCTCGCACGAACACACACAGGCCATAGTGGCAGAGTTGGGCACACATAGGTAAGAAACACTTGTAAACCACAAGCAAACCAAACACACTCGGTGTGACTGAGAGCGAGCGACTGACACTGGCACTCAAGCCCAACGGCTTGAAAGTCGGTCAAACACACTGGTCATTGGTGACTGGCTCGCTCGCTGACGCGGCCCCGATCAGCGGTACAGACATACAATACACGCACTTGGTTGTTCTGTTCACAATTATACTGAAAAGAAAAGCAACACCATTATGTTATAAAATTGAACGAATCTCTCAAATACACTCACCTGCATCTTGAATGATTGGATCTCCATGCTCCGAGTCTGACTCAGACGACGAGTCATTCAACAAAGCTTCTTCCACTTCCAGATCAAACTCTGGGTCGTTAGCATCAACTTCACGAAGTTCAATGCCAGCTGGATCAAAATCTTCATCTCCACTATCTTCATCTCGGTAAATTTCGCCAATAACCTCTGCAACTGTATAGCTTCATCGTGGGGCAGCCATGGCTTCCAATACTGAAAGTAGGACTTCACAGTACCTTGCTGATCGATTGTCATAAATGATGTAAATGAACCAATTATCTTAAACAACTGGTACGCCAAAAGCAAAGAGTGGTCAAGGGAGCTTATCAAATCATAAACAGAGGGATTTTCGGCAATGCTGGACGAAACAGAAAGAGTGTTGAATCATGACGAACAGCGTCCGTCAACAGCGCATTGCATTCGGCACTTTTCATGACGGACGCCGTACATCAACAGCGCAGTGAAGAGGTTAAAAGTGTTTCCTCTTTGGACTGAATGTTCATGCAAACTGATGACAGTGCTTCTTAAAAGTGCAGACACAATGTGATCTTATTTTGTGATGACTTTTTTTTTTTTGGAAAACCAAGTTTCAGGTCAACAAAAGTGATGACTTATTTTTGAAACCAAGTTTATTTCATCTTTTTTTTTCTTCATCCTTTGTTTTCTGCATGACCATTACGAAACATTGTGACATGACAGAAAGGACACACGTAAAATCAAACTTACGATTCTGTAATCTGTGTTCAGAAGAAATTGTACGCTCATGTTTTCTTGCAGATGTGTCGTATAAGCATGAGATGATAGCAGAGCTGATGACTTCTTAATCAATCATATTTAAAACATTGCTGTCAGAAACTAGGTGGGACAAATTCGTCTTTGTTGAAGGGCGAAGTTCACACAAAAGAGCTTCGTGGACGAAGATGCCACTTCTCAACATTCATTTGGCACATGTAGTCTTGAATATCAGAAACCCACAAAATATGCAGCTAGTGAAAAGGTTATACCAGTAAGTGCAGTTCTGAATGAAGATGCTCTCCGATGGGCTCCATGACATATTCAGATGGGGTTTTGCAGATAATGCCCACACATGTTGGATCAAAAGAAGCCCCCAGACCAGCACTGAACTGACTCTTGTTGGCCATAAGGGGCTTAATGGACGATGTCCTGTGCAAGCTGAATAAAGCACATGCACCAGTGAACATTACAGAAGTGACTATTGCACTGTGATGGCATGGAAGAAGAAAAAAACGGTTGTCCTGTAATCCCAATGATGCATGCATGCTGGAGAAAGCGCAACCCAAGCAAACATTTGAAAATTTTCTAGTTGCCAAAACAGGAACATCATCATCTTGTATTATAAATAAATTGTTTTATATCCTGCCAATGATCCCACATTAACTTTTTCGCTACATACCGCGAGAATGATCACGGTACCTGACTTACCACTCGGTGACGTGGGCGAAAATACTCGCGGCAAGCGACCCGTCACTAGGACACGTCGCGAAAATGATAGCAACGGTCTTCTAAAAATAGATATGACCGAATTTCCCAGAGAATTTTTAACCAGTGGTGTCAGCGTACAAATACTGTCTTTCCTATGTCATATCATACCAGTTAGCAAACTACTTACAGTCAATTTCATTGGTTAATTTGAAGAGAAAGCAACCAACCCCTTAGTGTCTTCAAGCACTGAATCAGTGGTGCTTGTTTGAAGTATGTCATTTTCAATTCAATCAAACAACAAAACAATTGTTTCGACTTTTAAAAAACATTTTTAGTCAAAAAGATGGCTCTATTTCACTGTACAAAAATAAACGATGACTATTTAACTGCACAAAAATAAAGTCACTGTCAGATTTAGGCTTTTAAAGAAAATTAATTAAAAATGGTCAAAATCAGTGCACTGAGGGAATTTCAGTGCCGCGACTGCAGTGTTCACTGGGCATATGGAGCAGAACGAGGATCTGTGTTGATAGTGTTAAAACCATTTCTCTCTAATCTGTATCATCTCGCACTGTGTCCAATCATGACCATTTTACATCTTCAATCGATTCCATCCACTCGCACTAGAACTGTCTCGCATCTCCCCGATCCATACCCATCTTCCCACATAATGACTGTCCAGTCACACCTGCTGTGCATCATCAGTCTGTACCATACTCTCACAGCAACTGTCTTACATTTCTCCAATCCATACCCATCTTCTCACATTGATATCCACACCATCCTCTCACAAACTGTTTTATACCCCTCTGATCCATAGCATCCTCTCGCACAATGATGGTAGTTTTATCTCTCTCAAACCACCCTATCCCACATGATTTGAAACTCCTTGAATTCTGTGAACCAATTTAAAGGCCTTGAAAATCAACAGAATGTGGTTCTGTTGACCAAATCTCCTAGAAAATCTTTGAAAATCAAAGCATCGGCTCCAAAAATTTATGTGGCAAAAAAAGAAAAAAATAGTTCCGATTTTTCTACGTTCAGGTTGATGAAAAATCATTTTAAAACAAATTTGATTTTTCTACGTTCAGGTTGATGAAAAATTATTCAAAAACAAATGTGTACAACATCGTCGCGATCCTGCATTGTCGTCTGCTATATATCCAAGGAGGTACTTTGTAACTTTGGCAATTTTCAAACTATATGCTTCCTGCTTATTCAATTCTTTGTGACTGCTGGTTCGTGAACGAAGTTTGCCTTCAACCGTCTGTGTTTGGATAAACCCACGTTTTTCTGACTGGGTGAGAGAAGACCAAAAAAAATTAAAAGATACAAGTGAATGTTACAAGAAACAGATGGAAGGAGAAAATGGGAAATGTCAGTGCTGGAACCTAGATTCATAAAGAACGAAGTTAGAGAAATAATAATAAGATGCTGCAACATTCCCCAACAGGCATAATCACTCATCTGTTCAAATGTTGCAACTTCCTTACAGGTAAATCTGAAGCACATGACATGTACTACACACTACTCACAACTGCAAGCCATGCGAGCATCACTACAGCTGCCAACAGGTTTCTTTCTGAGACATCAGCCCCAAAGTCACTTTTCTCCCTGTATCACCCAACTTTGCTGCCCCTTTTGTATACGTCTTGTCTATAAAATGCCACATGCAAATATGCCATATGAATTAACCGTGCATGTGTCGTATGAATCAGCATGGTTATCTGTTGATGGTACTGAAGCCATTCGAACATTCTGATCTTAAAATCTGAGGGTGAAAAGCAGGGATCATCCAAATCCCACAAAGTCTGTAGGCCTGAAACTCCCTTCAACTTATTACAGACCATAAATAGGAACTAACCATGTTGTGTGTAACATGTCAGTGTTTGAAAGGTTATGGACGTTGGATTTTCCATAAGCACAGACTGACAGAAGCGCTAATAATGTTTAATGAATGAACAGTCTTCACACTGACTTCAAATCTACGCTACACACTGATTTCAAATCCATTACTTTCATGATGCACGCATGGAAACAACATTCAGTCTGCACCAGAGACTGGCACCTTCCGTGATCCACCACCTCCCACTGTAAAGAAGTGATGGTCAGTCGGCAACAATAATCTAGTGGCCGATTCTGGACAGTTTGCTGAGCACTCAACATGCCATGGTCATGGGATGGCTTGCATATTCAGATCTCGCATTCTGTTTCCTCATACATTTTCCATTTTTCTCCATTGATCAGATTCAAGAAAGTAGACTTACCAGAAAATAAAATGGTAAGATCTATTATTTTAAATTTCCCATTTATCTCTCTTCAACTCTACAGTGTAAAGTCCATCTATGGATAGATCACCTGCATTTGCTTTCCTCTCGCCATTTTAACGACCAATACAGACCAACTTACATTTGGAGCAGCCAAGCATTCCAGAGAATTTGCCTTGATGATAAAAGTCAATCAGAGGTGTACACTTTCTTTTCTAATGGTCCCAATCATGGCATAGAACTCATGCAGCTAATCCTTTCAATGTAAAAACAATTCATCTTTTTTTCCCTGGATCTTCAAAATTCTGACACCTGCATCCCTCCATTTTACTGACAACTGATGACCATGCATACAGACACAATGATTCCCAAATGTTTCTCTCGTGCTTTTCTGTCCACAACCACATCTGTTGATGAAGCACTTTCCTCTGTCCCTGTGAAGAACACACTGTTGTTCAGTTAGCATGGGGAGTCCTGGCACAGGTGCCCCATTAACTGGTATGAAGCCGAAGCAGACGACGGAATTCGACGAACGATGGCCTCTGTAAAGCTGTAGTGGGTGTGTTTCTTGCCATAATTCTGAAACAAAGCAATGCCTCTGTAAAGCTGTAGTGGGTGTGTTTCTTGCCGCAATTCTGAAACAAAGCAATGCCTCTGTAAAGCTGTAGTGGGTGTGTTTCTTGCCGTAATTTTGAAACAAAAGCAATGCCTCTGTAAAGCTGTAGTGGGTGTTTCTTGCCGTAATTCTGAAACAAAGCAATGTCTCGTAAAGCTGTAGTGGGTGTGTTTCTTGCCTAATTCTGAAACAAAGCAATGCCTCTGTAAAGCTGTGGTGGTGTTTTCTTGCCGTAATTCTGAAACAAAGCAATGCCTCTGTAAAGCTGTAGTGGGTGTGTTTCTTGCCGTAATTCTGAAACAAAAGCAAGCACCCCATTAGCTGCATTAAGAGTTTGGAGGGCAGTCCAGAGAGTGCAGACCTTCAGCAAGCATGAATGGACCTTGGATCTGCCCTATGATTTGCATATGCATTAAATGTAATGGGTTTGTTGGGCCACGTTTCAGCTTTCCACCTGGTTTTGTTCATAACTTGACAAGAGACAAACCAACTGATGGACATACTTGAAAACATGAAACCCTTGGCGGAAGGTAATTGCTAGCCTGAACTTATCTATCATTCTTCCCTTGAACATTTACACTAGAATTGTTCCTTGTTCAATGTTCCATCAGGGACGTAACTCTGATTCTGCTCACCCTGGTTTTCTCTTGATCAAGGGATGACCACCCATTGGTTTTCAACCCTTCCATGGCCTTGTGAAGTGAAGGATTCTTCTGTGAGACCAGTTTCTTCTCACTTCAGGCCTGACTATACTTTGGGAAGGAGCTTGCTGAGGCAAGAAAACATCTTTCACTTGCTTGTGTTTGGCGCTTTCATACTTATTTACCTTCTTTTTTAAAAAAAAAACAAAAAAACTATGAGTGGAAGGATGGGGTTTTGGGGAGGGATCTCATCTCATCCTTATTTATCTTCTATTAAAAAAAAATCTGAGTGGGAGGATGGGGTTTGGGGAGGGATCTCTTTTCATTTTACGTTCTTTTTATTAAAAAAAATTCTGAGTAGGAGGATAGGGTTTGGGGAGGGATCTCATCTTGCATGACACCCACTACCAAGCCACATCCAGATCATCCTGTCACAGCTGCAGCATGCCACAGAGAGCAATCAATATCAGGTTGTCATGATGCAACCCACCAGAGGCACTACAAACTATTAGATCACTTTGGTTATGTTCAGTGGCACCTGTTCCTGATCCAACATTCACAGGACACCAAATTAAAAGCCACTTACTGAGGACAATTATTGCTTCGTTTTGGAGTTGGCATGAGTGGGAGTTGCACTTCGAAGGGCGCCACCATGTTCATCCAACAACAGTTCCTATGAACTTCTCGATGCTGAAACCTTTGTAACAGGTTCCCACAGATGTGGATGCTGATGGGGAACTGAAATTATGATTCCCTCAAGAGCAGGGCATGAATGGAGGGAACTTGAAAACTTCTTTATTCAGTTCAATAAGGATCAGATAATAAAGATGATGTTGCGGAGTTTTGACATTTTTGTCTTGCATGGGTATACATGTTTTTGTTCGTGTTAACAATATCAGAACTGAATTAATCATGGAAAATAACAAGATGTACAAAAGAACAAGACAGCTATCCCCAGATCCAGTGCAAATCACAGAGCACCTCGCTCGCTGTAAGGCTTGGCTCTTTGTTTGCATGGTCAAAGTGAGAGCAGTCGAGATGATGATCAAGACCATTTCATGTTCGTCATGTCCAATCAAGCTAATTATAACCCAGCCACCACAGAGTCACATCAGGGTTGATGTTCAGCATAAGCCTCAGTCACATAGGACGAGAGTGATCTGCATACATCCACACTATTTCTGTACAAGACTCAATGTGTGACCCGTCATGGAATTCAACAAGCTGCGTATTCCTACGGGGCAAACTATAGGTAAGGGAGGGGAAATGAGAACAAGACACATCTATGGTCCCTGACCTGATTGATGTCCAGCACTTTCTTCAGCAACACTTCACTGATGACGGAAGGCGCTGTCTTCTTGAAGAGGTCAAGGTCAGTCTGAGTGACCCCATGGGCGGCCTCCTCCAGCTCCGGTCCCAGCCCCTCCATGTCTCCTCCTCCCTGGTGAGGCCAGCTGGGATCTGTGCAGATCAGGACAATGTGCAGATCACGAGGCGAGGAAAGTAAATGACCAGGGGATTGTCAAACAAACAAACACAATACAAAACAAACAAACAAAAAACAGCAATCCAGCTCATGGAAAGACATTCTTTATGGAGACAACACTGTCCTCATTTCTTTTTAACGAAATATGAAGTTTTTTGGTCAACACATACACAAACGTGCGCACACAACACACACATGCACACAAAACAACAATCCTATGGAGCATTTAATCTTAACCTGCGAGGAGAAGACACAGGTCAACTGTAAAGGGGTCAAGACACAACACAAACTCGGCACACCGCGTCAGGCCGTGTGGTGGACTCTGTGGCCAGATGGAATGCAGAAACAGCCTACCCTGCAGACGCCTCATCTGCTGCTGCTGCTGAGCCATGTTCTGGAAGGCACGGGGCTGCTGACTGGCTGGCACACAGTGCAGCAGGTAGTACTCCAGGTGGCGCCACACGATGAACAGGCAGTTCTCCAAGATGTCTGAAATGCTATCAAGGACTATACACTGGCAGAGAGAAATGCGGTCACCATGAGACGCCACTTACTGGTCAGGTTGTTAGTGCCTGCGGTTCGGTCTTGATGCAAGCTACATGTTTGTGAAGGGACTGCTGCACTTGTGTATTTGTGTGTGTGTGCATGTGCGTGTGTGTTGGTGTATGTGTGTGAGAGAGAGCATGCATTATTATATGTGTGATATAACTGATTAGTTCGCTATATTTTTTTTTCCGTTTCAAAATTCCAATGGTCACAACAAATTAATTGTTTGGCAACATGTAAAAAAAATTCCATATCATACCATGTATCTCTGGAATAACGATGCTTTCACACACTCTCATATTATGTAAGACTCGTATTGCTCCAGGCTTCCAAATTTTAATAGGCTATAAGCAAATATTTTATTTTCAGAAAACAGAAAAGTCGTCGGCACAAAATCTATGGTGGGACAATGTCAGGATACATGAGAGGTGCTGAAGTTCCTTCCCTTTGCTGGTGACCATTTGATGCAGTCGTCTGCGTGCCACTGCCTGCCGCTGCTGGGAAGACAACTTTTCCATGCCACTCGTCTCCGACAGCTGAAACCAGATGCTGTCATCATGTTGACATGTTTCCAACTTAGAAACAAAACATCTGATGGTTAGGTAGGGCAGGGTGAAGGTACGTACCAGAAGGCGTGGGAAGGAGGGGAGTCAATGCTCTAATCAAACAGAAAACAGTGCCAGAGTCCTTCATCTGAAATAAGACAGTTGCCTTCTGTGCGAACACATTCCAAAGTTTTATGTTAAAAAAATCATCATTCACTTTCGATGATGTGTACCAAATTTGATGCCCTTTGATCAGCACTGCAGTCCTAACTGACATCAGTATCCACCTCAGCTTGTTTCCATTCTGTCCGATTCAGGATGGTGAAGCAGCTTTGTGGTGGAAAGTTCGTCACTGCAGAGTTAAGCTTACAATATGCTATACTCAACACAAAAAGCTACTGACCTGTCAAAACACTTACTTGAAACAAATCTGCAGTATACTTTTGGTGGCTTTTATCAACTTAATGAACCACAGGATTTGATTTTTCACAGCTTGCACACATCCACGGACAACACAACTGTCTCATGACCATATTTGAGAAAGAACTGACAATGTAATTGTCCAATGATTAGAAACGGAAAAAAATCTTGACACAACATTAATGTATGTCAAAGAAATCGATAAAAATCAATCTGCAAGGGATTAAATCATCTGGCTCAATTTCATGAACTTCAGCAGATTTCTCTTCAAAAAGCTACATCAATAACCGCATGGATACCACATTTATTAGGAAAACATCGAAGAGGCTGGGTGACAAGTAGGGAGAAATCAGCAAAACATACGGTCCATACTGTGCACACTGCTCAAGCTGCCCACCATTGACACACAAAGGCTTTATTCCTATACACACTGATGGACACACAGAGGTGACCGCTCTGGCCATCCCTGCCATGATCCTTCATGGGCAGTGTGTTTTTTCCATGAAGCAACCCATCTCCGCACACAACTCGTTGGTACAACCTGTGCCCTGTCGAAAATGACGAAAAAAAAAAAAGCTGGAAACAAAATTACATCATCACTGTCCCTCAAAAGGTTCAGATCAAACCAAAATGATCACCAAACATGCCAGGGACATTGGAATCATTGCCAAAAACAGACAGCGGCAGACTGACCTGTTTGAGGTCCTCTGTGCTGAGCTCATGGATGGCGGCCAGTTTCTGCTCGATTTGTCGGTGCGACTCGAAACACGGTGGTGAAGTGGGCGGCACACATGCGCAGCTGGTACACCATCACCCCAGGTTGGGGGCCTGGTACATGCTCAGGCTGACCGCACTGCTCACATCTGCACACACATCACTTCCATCATCATCGAACTCAACATTAGATAATAAAACGCTCAATCGAACGACCAGGCTCCAACTCCATCTCTTAAAGAGGAACCTCAAAATGGGGAGTCTTGTACTTATAACCCCTTTGACGTTTGGTCTGTAACTAATGGTCAGACCATTGTCATTTTCTGGCGTTAATCCAGCTCTGCCCAGGCCGAGATTTTTGTCGCAAATGAAATAATAAGACCATCACGTGCGCCCACACTACTTCCCCGGGAAGAAGCGGTTTGTAAACATCCCGTTCCTGCATTCAACGAGGCCAACTGCCTGACAGGACATGTTTTTTAGCTCTGTCTCGCCTAGACTTCTGTTTTGTAGAGATTGACTCATGCCTTCCATACTTGTTCTGCTTGGGCTACGTTCGCCATGGGTACCATTGCCTGATTGAGGCTTATGAATGGCAGTTTTTTATTTCATTTTATTCACGCTTATTGCGTGAGACGGATCTCGCCTTCTTTACATTCATTGTTCTCTTCGTTCCCTTATCGCCGGGTGCGGGGACTAGGTCACCTTGTTAAGCGTGTCCCCACTCTCTCTTTATTTTCATTCCCCATTTCCTTCGATACTCGGCCCTTCTTTATTCTCCTTAGCCATCTCGGTCATTCACTTCGACGATTCGTCTTATCAGTCGGTCGGTTCGTGAGCTGCCATCTTTATTCTCGCCATTCCGGCCGACCCCTGCGTGGTCGTCCTGGCTTTATGCAAGAATGCTGTCAACACTTTACATGTCCCTGCTGAAAGAGTGGTTGTGTGTACATGTGTATGTTTGAGGATGTGCATTCACTTACTATTCAGCTGAACATCTTTTTACTTGGGCACACATGTGTTTGCATACATGTTTGTGCACCTGTGTGTACACTGGGGAGAAATGGAGAAGATAGAGAGAGGGGAAGGGGCAGATTCACACAATGGCTGACAAAAAGAAAAGACAAAAGTCTCCTACCCGAGAGTGTGAAAAACCCAAGCTCTCTTGAAAGCCTGTTCTTCCAGATCAGATTCTTGCAACGATTAATTCAGGAAGTTTGGTGAGAAAATCTTGAAATAATCAAAGAGTTGCTACATGATGGAATGCTCTTGAAGACAGAGCCAAAAAGACGCATCACAAGGTTTGAACACATGATGTTAGCAGTCAGCAAGTAATATGTCCACAAATGGATTTCTAGACAACTAATTAAGATGCATATGAAAACAAAACATTATTCACAGTTCAAACTGGAGAGAAAGAGAGAATGCTGAACGTAACACCATATTTCATTAAATATGGAAAGAAGGAACAGAGTGTATCTTCATGCATAAGCCTCTATGTTTATATCCATTATTGGAAAATGAAAAGCCCCATGGAAAAGATGATAAAGTTCAGTTAAACATGGATCGAAGGACAGTGTGCTCATGTGAGACCTTGTCAGCCTTAGCTGCTACTGCATCACAAGATCCATGACACAGGCAAAGCAGCCATCATTTTCTGCAAGTAGCCACACTGATGATTTTGCTCTATCGTCAGCAAACTGACTTGAAATTCTCGCCGACTCTTCTATGGCAACAGTTCATTTTTGACTGTCCTCTTTTTCTTCAACAAACATAAGCTCTGAAATGAAGGACTTGGGGTCTTCAGTACCATTCTTTCCACATGACTAAACCAGCCAGGAGGAATCTGCAAACTGGAATCTGACTGGTCCATTCCTCCATTGTATTGCTGAAGATGAAATCATCCAGTCAAACTCCTGGTATTGTACCGAAGAACATCAAGTCTACAATATCCAGTTACTTCTGGTTATTTTTCAAAAGCCTGGTCTCAGTGCCAAATAAAATGGGCAGAGCGGATGATAAGGAGTTGTAAAATCTAAATTCAAAGGCCTGGGACAGTTCATTTGTGTCAGTGCTTAAGTTCTTTATTTGTGTTGAAAAAAAAACAAAGATATGTGACAAAACAGGAAGCAACAGTGATAAGGTAGTGCCATCTTTTCTCACCTTCCCCATTGTGAAGATCTCTGGCAGAGGCTTCGTCCAGGCTGGGGCCAAACAAAATGCGACTGTACTGGTATGTAGGGCCTACACAGGTACATTGAAAAAAAAAGTTAAAGCACCTGGAAACAAATTGCAATTTTTACAACTTTTTCACAAAAAATCATCTCTAATTTGCAACCGTATCATAGGCTACTTAGCTATGAAATGATCACTTTGTCTGAATTGCAAACATACTGAAAACAGAAATTAACCCCTTATATCTTATACCAGACAAAGCCCTCTGCCCGTCACCCAGGCCTTCTGATGATTAAGCTCTGGCTTGTACACATCCATCATAAATGAAGGCTCCTGTTTAATTCAAGGTTAGACTAATGAATGATTGGTGCTAATTTTAGCACTACACACCTATGACGCTCTGTATACTATAAACATTTTCAAATAACAGGATGTTTCTCTGAAGCATATGTAAATGTTACAGGATTAACCTTTCATTAAAGAAACAATGTCCTAGTTTTTGCATTTCTTTGGCATCTTTTTTTTTTTTTTTCAATATACAAATCACCAGCTACACAATTTCTTATAATGTTTATAAACCATTTGCAATCCGCAAGCAACACTTTCAAAGTGTGTCCATCTGATACAGACAAGTGTTCATTAAATCGTCTCACAAGAAGAAAACAAATTCACTCAAATAGTCTTTACAGCCAAGACAACCACTAAAAAACCATGTGAACCACATCAACACACAATCACAGCATAATAATGAAAGCACCGACTGGACTCTGTGATGACGGCTCTGCAGAAGGCAGTGATGTTGGAGATGATCTCCTGGTGGCCAGCGCCACATCTGCCGCCTTGTCCTTGCCTTCCGTGGCCGTCTGACTGGACAGGTTCCTCAGCTGCTTGCTGAACTTGTCGGAAAAGCAGAACCTGGGCAGCAGCGCCACCATCTGGCGGAAGAGGCGAGTTCTGTGGCTGCGGAACTCCACCTGGGCCGTAATGGAATCGAGAAACTCCGATGCCAGGTCGTCTGTGGAAAAAAGACAGATGAACTGATGAGAGTTTCGCAGACGCCAGAACTTGCAAAGATGGATAGCTTGTCCTTGTGTTGATATGAGAGGCGAAGGAATAAAGAAATGGGCTCAAGACAAAAATTCAGATTACTATCGTGACTGCTTCTTACAGCTCTTCTTGGAGTTGAAAGGTCTGTACATTTTATGTACCAATCAAGAGTATGTCACTTTTCATGCACAAAACACAGGACACGTAGACTGTTGGCCATTTTCTCTTGCATGTGTGACAGCCCAAAGACAGTCTAGTGAACTCTTGCTTTTTTCCTAGTCCCACTAGTTGCTAGGATATGTTATGAAACACTGAAACTCAACAAGGAAGTGAGAATTCTTGCCACCTCAGCTTTATGAACACCACACTGGTGTTAAAATAAAAAGGGCCATGTTTTTCTCCCAATATCTTTATTTTTGCTTTTATTCCTGTCTTATTAAGAGAAAAAGAGAGGAAGAACAGGAGAAAGAGATGTTAGATAAAACAAAAACATTCTCTTGTTTTGACAGTAACTGCCAACAGAAAGTACATAAAAGCCTTTAAACTAATACATGCATTGTAACTCTGACACCCTAATACAATCTCTTGGCAAACACTGATCTTCCGTTTCCTCAATACTTTAAGGTGGCAAACCCACCAGACAATGAACATGCAAATCCGGCAAAAAATCTGGCACTGACATGTGCTAAATCTGGGAGGAAATTGGGGCAGGGTTCCTACAGACTCCCAAGAACAAAATTCAAGGAGTTTTCAAGGCGTGTTATTTTATTTAAAGGGCATGAGGTGGCACGAAAATTAAACCATTGTTCTTTTAAAACTTCATTTTTTTCTATTGTTAATGTAAAAAAAAAAATGGAAAAAACATATTTGGGCAATTTCAAATCCTTTGTGTGATTTGGGGACCACAAATGGGGGCAAAATTATGAACTTGAAAAAAAAAGAAGGTTTATGACAAGAACTGTATTTGTATCACAGCAGACCTTGAAATATGACTTTTCTTGTTTTGCTGAGCTATAGTAATGCAATGACAAAAGGATTTTTATACACTGTTTTGCTGAGCTAAAGTATGCAATTACAAAAGGATTTTCATATATCTAAACTGCTTTTTTTTTTCAATAATTATTTTTCCATATGGGGCCATCAGGCTTCGCGTTTCATTGCTTTCGAATTATTCTAATAGAAATAGCAAATGATACTGCTGTTTTGACTTATAAAATAAAATATAATTGCATGCAGAAATCATTTCTGATCGAAGGAAAAAAAATTACCAAGCTAGCTTGTCTGGATCCAGAGATAACTCCTAACACATCAACCATTGTTGAAAAAAAGTGATTTTGAGAAAAAGGCGTTTGAAAGTAAAAAAGTTAAGCAATTTTCACACACACCTTCAAATAAAGTCATTTTTTACCTAAGAAAAATGTGAAAATAGACAAAATGAACACCACAGATGGTTTCAACAGACTTTCCTGAGCACAAAAACACATAAAACCTAAACACAATTTTTGAAAGAAAATGGTCAAATTTTCGTGCCACCTCTCTACACTACTTGCATGAAAATTGAAAAAAGAAATGGCAGTTTGACTTTTCTGCGTTCAGGTTGATGAAAAAAAATCATTAAATTTTTTTTTTTACAAACACTGTCGCGATCCTGGATTGCCGTCGGCGATTCAACCAAGGGAGATGATTGTAACTTCATCAGTTTGATGAAGTTACAAATTATCCCCCTTAGTAAAATTGCAGACGATCCAGGATCACAATGTTTGTAAACATTTGTTTTCAAATAGTTTTTCATTAACCTGAACGCAGAAAAATCAAACTGCCATTTCTTTTTGCCACATTTAAGATTTTTGGAGCTGATGGCTACATTTTCAAAGGTTTTCAAGGGGGTTTGGTCAACAGAACCACATTTTACTGATTTTCAAAGGTTTTCAAGGTCTTGAAATTCCCTGTCAGAATTCAAGGAGTTTCGAGGAGTGTACGAACCCTGTGGGGGAAAAGCATACAAATCATGCAGAAAATTTTGGGTGGTGAAATATTCATAGTCTGTTGTAGATGTGTTCTTTTTGAAAGCGTGTGCAAAAACTGCTGAAAATACACTGAGCCTGGCAGTGAATACACTGATGCGCCTCTCACCCTGGCAGTTTGCACGGGCAATGACGGCTGTGGTCAACGACAGCTCTCGCATGGCAGGCAAGTCCAGCGAGGGAGATCGGCCACGAAGAATGGTGTTGAACACGTCTCCATGGGAGATGACAAACAGCATCACCTGCCACACATCCCCTATCATTTCAATCGTCCATTTTGACAGAGTGTTAGTTACTACTTTTTAAATCCTCAACCATTGGCATGTCTCATTGCAATTCAAAGTTCAAGAACATTTGAGCTAGTCCAGGAGTATTATTGACCGATTCAGCTCAGCATATTCTGTGCCCTCCTTTACTCAAGATGAAAGGGTCCAAAGAGAAGTTTTGTTCCTTTCCTTGATAAAATACAATGCTTATTGAAATATGTCAAAATGTCAACTAATCATCATCATCATCATATTTTTCCACACAATGCTCTGATAAGCATCACTTTTGGCCAGTGATGCCGATCCTAGTTACAAAAGACTACAAAAGACAGGGAGAGTCCAGGAGTTTAAAACTTGATCTGACAGCAGTATTCCTATTTCTGGCACAGCCAATGAACTAATGGATGACATCAGATCACAGATCAACAGCAAGACACGGACAAGACATTTCTAACTAATATTGTTCAAACTATTTAAACTATCTATCAGTTTCAATCTGACACCTTGTTCTCTGTGCTGACACTGTATCAAGCCTGGGCCAGAAGCACAAAGCATCTCAGACACACGATGCTAAAAATAAGGCTCAGTAACATTTCACTTTCATCAAACACTTAATAATAATGGGGGGAAAAAAATCCAATGAAGCTGTTACAGGGTTCCTACAGACTCCCAAGAACAAAATTCAAGGAGTTTTCAAGGAGCGTTTTTTTTTTTATTTCAAGGCCACATTACTTTGAGTAAGAACTGAAAAAAGAAATGGCAGTTTGATTTTTCTGTGTTCACGTTGATGAAAACAATTTAAAAACACATCTTTTTGTACAAAGGAAACAACAAATAAATCTGCTTTTCAAATAATTTTTTTTCATCAACCTGAATGCAGAAAAATCAAACTGCCATTTCCTTTTCAATTTTTATAAGAGTGACTAGTGAGCCAGTACAACACACATTAGAACATTAACAAACCCAGACTCTTTATATCAAACGCCAAAACACTAAAATCAGCAAAAATATGTCCATTTTGTAAATGAACATGCAGACTATGCATGGTGTGTAAGAGACTGGTTGAAGGAAAAAAAAAAATGTTACATTGTCGCGATCCTGCATTTTCGCGTGCTATTTAACCAAGGGAGATAATTTGTAACTTCAAATTTAATGAAGTTTCAAATTATCTCCCTTGGTAAAATAGCAGACCGCACAGGATTGCAACAATGTAAAAATTTGTTTTTAAATAATTTTTTATTAACCGCAGAAAAATCAAACTGCCATTTCTTTTTGCCACATTGAAAACTTTGGAGCTGGGCTTGGTTTTCAAGGAGGTTTGGTCACCAGAACCACATTTTAGTGATTTTCAAAGGTTTTCAAGGTCTTGAAACTGGCCGTCAGAATTCAAGAACTTTTAAGGGGCGTACGAACCCCGTGTTATTCTTCATTTGGAATAATCCCTCTTCCATGTATAGTCAGCCTGACATATGATGAAAAAAAAAAGGTGACAACAACAAAGGCAAGAAACACACACACATGCAAGCTCGAACACACACAGACACAAACACACGTAAGCTTGAACACACACACACATGCACAGAAGCCAGACTGCAGCACAGTCCCCTCCCCCCACCTGAGCAGCTGCCTCTTTGTTCTCCATGCCCAGGGCAGTGAGGACAGCCAGGCACAGCTTGAGCGCTGCAGACAGCACCAGGCGGTACCTGGCCAGGGGTCTGGCACAAAGCCCTCCTCCCCCTCCATGGGCACCTGCTGAAGACTGCACACACATACAACACACCCATCACATGTGGGATTCCTCAAGCTGCAATGGAAGTGTGTATCCTTCCAATCCATATGCACCTGCTGCACACACACACGCGCGCGCACGTGCACACACACACATCACACACTTGTGTCTGACATGACACGGGGAATTCCTTATGCTGCAATGCAGGTGTGTATTCTTCCAATCCATATGCATCTGCTGCATACACACCCACACATGTTCATGCGCACGCACACACATATGCGCACAAACATACAAAAACACCATATCATACGTCTGGACTCTACATGACACCTGGGATTCCTTTGCTGTACTGTTCCTGTGTACCACGACAGTCACACACAGTGTTCAGAATATTGTGACAAAGGATTTTAATTACTATTACATGCTACAAATTGTCAGAATGAACATCAGAGCAAAGGCTGTCGTGCAAATCTAAACTCTTCATCTATAAACCCCAAATGTTAATTTTGAAAATCAAAACATTAAGCAAAATACCCTACAACTGGTGAGATGACATGGTTTCGTTGCTTTAATTCATGAATTCATGTCCCTCATCACACTTTGCTTGCCCCGTGATCTTTCGGTATGCATTTTCCCTCATTAAAGCTTCTTCTGATAGTGCCTCATCCTTCTACCTTTGGACCACGAGACCCCCCACTTCCAGACCCAACTGTAATGACCTTTCTCTCTCGGGACGCAGGTCCAGGGCTGAGCAGGCTGCCAGTTTCTGCATGACGCCACATCGCAGCAAGGTCCTGGCTCCCTCTGCAGTCTGCGCCAGTCTGGTCAACATCGACTGCATCCAAAGCGCAACACAAAACACTGTACCACTCCGACAGCGTGAGAATCTCATGACAATCTTACCTTTCCAAACAATAAAAATTCAAAGAGTTCAGATTTGGAACAGTTCACGTTATTTACAGACTTTGCATTCGCTTCAATAACATGTAAAACTTACGTCCCTCCAATAGATTTTATAAGGTACATATATAAGGCAAATACACAACAATGATGGTCTATTTTCCAGTCTACACTGATCAAACAGGTCAGCAGTCACGATAAAAAAATTAGTGCAACATTCCCTAGGTAGTGCCGATGTCTTTACACATTTCAATTTAAAATTCTTTACAGTCTATATGGTTATCTATCAATAACAGTTAACACTACATCCTCCTCCCTTCTCCTGTCCTCCCCTCCTCCTCCCTATTCACCCCTCTCTCTCCCACCCATCCTCCCCTCCCATCCTCTTCTGCTCCACCATCCTCCACCCTCTTCTTCCCGTATCCCCTTCTCCCCTCTGACCATCCCCTTTCCCCTGTATTCCTTTAGCTATAACCCCTCCTCACAATGACTTCATGGCTCAAGAGATGTGCTGTCATATAAGAATCGGTCCCTGGACAGCAACATCTCAACAAAGCTGAAACCATCTTTCTCACACACAAAGCAGACACCCATATCCTACCCCCCCCCCCCCCACCCACCCACCACTGCCTTCCCTTTCCTTCCCCCCAGCCGCAAACTGACCATCTTGGTCTGGAAGATGTAGAGAGGCCTGAGCTGGGAGGGGAGGGGCACCAGGGCGGCGTGGAGGCCGGCATTGTCAGCGGACACGCTGTCCACTAGGTGCTGCAGGTAGCCCTTGGTGATGAGGTAGCCCAGCCACTGCTGGTGACGGTCCTCGGCCAGGATGGTGTCCAGCACCGACAGCGCCAGCATCTGTCACAGGGATGATGGGTTTCACTGTGTGTGTGTGTGTCTCTCTTGGGCCAGCCAGGTCTGCTGGCATGATACACACCTCTCATGTTTCATTCTGCAGTGCTTTTTTTTTTTTTTTTTTTTTTTTTTTTACAACCAGTCTCTTACACACCATGCATAGTCTGTACGTTCTCTTTCAAAATGGACAAACGTTTGCTGATTTTAGTGTTTTGGCATTTGCAGGGGTGATAGTACCAAAGAGTTCCGAAACCTGAACCAAAAAAATTCCTGAACCCAAAACCTGAAACCGATCTATAAAATAAGTTTCAAATTCTTGTAAACCTGAAAATTAACAACATTCATCGATTCATTACTAACACCTTTCACAAACACTATGAATACTTACGTTGCTGAATCTGGTATCAGATTGTAGTTAAGGCACATGAAGTGTTGAATAATGAAGTTCTTGGTTAAAATAGTTTGTCTTGTTCCAAAGTGCATACTGCCCTTAAAACTTCCTATCCAAGTATAAAAACAAACACTGTCTGTGAAGTTTCCCAGCAATTCTTAACACGAATTCACAACACTGTTCTCATTTCAAAATGTATTGTGGCACAAAGAGACATCACAAATATATTTTGTCACTCACGTAGAGAATTCACAATGCTGTCTTCATTTCACTTTCTACAAGTCCAGGAATATTATCTAGTCAGAGGAAAGTTTACTGATCTTTGGGCCTTTTCGCTTCTTCCCCGTTGCCTTCTCTGATGACTTTTCTTTCTGATAGAATGCCAGACACTGCATTGAAGATATTTTCTGCTGTTGCAACATTTACTTCTCTTGACCCTAAGTGTTCTGCTACAACTTTTCCCAGTTCCACATCATAATACTGAACAAGCACGTTCACAATCTTGTCATTATTGCTATTTGTAGCCTCGTCAATATTTAAAGAAAAGTGTCTGTCTGACAGCTTTGCACTCAGTTCCTTCTTCATAGCATGTGCTACTCCATGTACAGTGGTGTAAGTTGTACTACCATGAGAAAGAGAGAGAGAACCAAGTGCTTTGTCATCACTAGCTAACCTCTTAGCAAGCTCAACAAGATCTCCCCCCAAAGAAAAGGGCAGACAATGTTCGGCAATAAATGCACAAACAACTGCTTTCAGTTCTGCTTTCCTGTCTCCCATACCGTCTTGCGTAACGGTAGTTGTGGAAGCTCCATCAAGCTTTGTAGACTGGCGGACAGACTTCAAATTGCGCCGATGATCCACATCTTCTGCATGAGAAAGCAAGGCTTTTTTCCCACTTGAGCCATAGAGTAATGTTTTGTTGCATGGCACGCAAAAACAAACTCCCGGCGACTCGACCTTTTCACACCAATCGCCATGACATACCCCATCGCTGTTCCGATCTTGCAACCAATCCCACCTCCACTTGTTTTTCACACCTTTCTCAACTGTAGAAATATCTGCCCCCGGCGGTAACACCTTCATGTTGTTTGGTTTTGTACTCTTGTTTTTGAAAGACACAAAGGCACACAAACTAGCTGACAAAGTTGCTTGTGGCAAGTTGTCATTTGCACCAAGAGCTGCATGCTGCTACCCGAAATGAAAAACCTCGTTTTTACAACCAAGGAACGTCACTGTCGGAGGTCAAATAATCTCCCTTGCAACGATCCTATTATCGTCTGCTATTAAAATCTCTTTGTCCCTGCTTTTCCAGTCCGGAAATGACTTTCCAAACAAACTCAAAAACCGGAGATTATTTTTTTCAGCAATCGTAAAACCGGATTTCCGGAACATTCCGGAAAATTAGCACCCCTGCATTTGATACAAAGTGTCTGGGTTTGTTAATGTTTTAATGTGTGGTGTACTGGCACACTCACTCTGATCCTGTCTGCTTATACATGGAAAAAAAACCCAAAAAACCCGGACAAACAGAGAAAAAGGAGGAAAGAAACGAAGGAAGAAAGGAAGAAGAGGATGAAGGAAAGCAGACAAAAACGAAAAAGAATTCGTTGCTGTGTAAAAACAAACGAAATATCAAAATAAATATACAGCTGTGAACACACGTGAAACACGATAATTTTCCGGCCTATTGTGACCTGGTTGAATAGACTGAATACAACAAAGATTTCCTTTCGCCTCCTCTGTTCTCTCCCGTGCGTCCAAATGTTCCCCGAAAGCCCTCCTTGGAACGAAAAAAAACGAAAACATCCAAGAATGACCGAAGGAACGAGCGAATATGGAACAAAAGGATTAATCAATTTTGTATACTACAATTATAAGTAGTCTCTCACCTGCCAGTTCCCCGGAAATGCCATCCTTGCGATGAAGAAGAAATGATGAAATATTTGGCGAGGGGGGGGGGGGGGGGATGTAGCTGCAAGGAGGACGTGAGGAAGGACCGTCAGCGAGACAGGTATCCGTGTGAGTGCGCGCACGCGCGCGTGCGTGCGTGTGTGTCTGTGTGTGTGATTGTGTGTACGTGTGCTTGTGTGCAGTGCTGACTGTTTTCTTACAACAGGCACTGGATTTATTTGGGTCTTTCGTCAAATGTCTTACATATGTTTTTGTGACATTGGAATAATTCAAGCATAGAAATCCTGTACTTACTAATACTTGTTTCTATTGACTCAAATCCACTCAAACAATTCCACTGGAAATTTAAAAAAAACAAAAAAAAAAACACACACACACACAAAAAAACGCCCACAATTCACCAACAAATACAATGACAGGTGCCACAAATACTTGTGATAAAGGCTGATCTCACCCATGGTGACATTCACATTATCATACATACTCATCACCCACATTCTTTCTCCTACCACTCAGCGGAATGCACACAAACTCAAACATACCCCTATATCTAACACACACATAAACATGACGGCGCAATAACGATTCATGCAAAAGCATTTATCTGCCCTGCAACAGACTCTAGCCTACCTTCATACATGCAGTGCACTGTAATGAACAAGTATGGCTTGCGATGAAACTATGAAGCTTAGCTTGTATGGATGTGCTCACACATCTATCATATTTTCTTTTTCTTTCCACATTTCCATTGCTCACAGGGTGAAGAGGAAAGAATGAGGTACAGGAGTATAAGTACATAAAACCCACTAATTTGTGAAAAATACTGTAACAGCATCACAAACCACAACAACAAAAAATGACCAAATGATAATGGTCAAAAACAAGGGATCAGAAATCAATCAAGCATCAAAGTTCATACAACTAAAACAATACTTTCCTTTTGATGCTATCATCGTTGTGTCTCTCAACCTGGGTTTTCATGACCATTGAAAAAAGGTTTTGATGAGCCACTAACATGACGGACACATCACTCAAGCAGACGACAAACGAGCGCCCGCAACGATCAGTGAACTGGGCGGGCAGTCCTGCAACTGTGCAGGAGTCTGCCCGCGTTAAGACTCCATAATTGCGGGAAGGAACAGATTTTCGGGGGATTGTACAAATCCCGCGCTCTAGAGTAAGCTGTCACACCCATCTCATCCCAGTCGCTCAGCAGCAGCACAACAGTTAGGCACTGACCCTGCCAATGTCATGTCCGTCGCAGGCGTCGCGGCACACCACCTCCATGAAGGCCTCTCCAAAGGTGGAGATCGTGGACAGGTTTCTCTTGCACAGCTGATCATACTCCGAGTCCTTGTCCGACAGTATGCGCTCCACACCTTGGGTCTCTGGTCCAACACCAATCAAGTGTTACCACATCAATCTGGTACTTTGTCGTGGGAAGAAACCATGCCCTTTACTATGACATGAACTTTCCAAGGAGACTGGGTATCTTAACTTTGCTCCACAATCTCTATTCTGCTCACAACAAACCCTATAGTACAGGATTTGCTAAAATAACAAAGAGCCATGGAAATTCTATAAATTAATGACTGAATTAGCGACCATAAAAAAAATTACCAGTGCTCAAGCAATCATCAAAAAATTTACCAGTGCTCAAGCAATCATCAAAAATTTAACAGTGCCTCAACTTCCTATCTGCTTGCGACGATTATCACTGTTGTACGTTTGATACAGAGCTTTCATAACCATTGTCTCATCATTGTTGAATGCTTACAAAATCAGCATGAATTTTCTTTTAACTAGATATTCTAAGATCACCATTTCTTTCAAGACACGAATGGCAGATAAGCCGCTCTTAGGAAAAACTGCGCTGTTTTCAAAAGCTGACAACCGATCAAAAAATGCAATACAGCAGTCATTATAAATGGAACCAATCAAAAAATGCAATACAGCAGTCATTATAAAATGGAACCAATCAAAAAGCGTAAACAGCCATACCAGTCTGGCTTCTTCTAATGGATATTCTCAAAAAGAAACCGTTTTATACAAAGAATGCAGTAAACTTGAACCAGTTCCATAGCATTAGACAATATGGAAAGAAAGAAAGGTCTGGAATGCAAACTCAGCTTGCAAAAAATCAAGTCACTCTTACATTAAGAAAAAAGAATTATATAGTAAACCCCTGGAACACCAGAGTTAACTCTAAGCAAACCTGTAGTTCACATCTGACAACAGGTTGAAGATATTCAAAATGAGAGGAGGACATGCAAGCGTGACAGTTACCTTGAGACAGGTGTGCAGCAGCAGGTTTCTGAGCTATCTGCAGGTAGTACAGCAGGGCTCCATACAGATTGACGCGCACGCGCTGCAACCCACTCCCTGCAACATGACAACTCTAATCACCACACAGGGCCATGCCGCCAAGGCTTTCAACCCACTCCCTGCAACATGACAACTCAATCACCACCACCAGGGCCATGGCAAGGCTTTCAACCCCATCCCTGCAACATGACAACTCTAATCACCACACAGGGCCATGGCAAGGCTTTCAACCCACTCCCTGCAACATGACAACTCTAATCACCACCACAGGGCCATGCCAAGGCTTTCAACCCACTCCCTGCAACATGACAACTCTAATCACCACCACGGGCCATGGCAAGGCTTTCAACCCACTCCCTGCAACATGACAACTCTAATCACCACCACAGGGCCATGCCACCAAGGCTTTCAAACCCACTCCCTGCAACATGACAACTCTAATCACCACCACAGGGCCATGGCAAGGCTTTCAACCCACTCCCTGCAACATGACAACTCTAATCACCACCACAGGGCCATGGCAAGGCTTTCAACCCACTCCCTGCAACATGACAACTCTAATCACCACCACAGGGCCATGCCACCAAGCTTTCAACCACTCCCTGCAACATGACAACTCTAATCACCACCACAGGGCCATGCCACCAAGGCTTTCAACCCACTCCCTGCAACATGACAACTCTAATCACCACCACAGGGCCATGGCAAGGCTTTCAACCACTCCCTGCAACATGACAACTCTAATCACCACCACAGGGCCATGCCAAGGCTTTCAACCCACTCCCTGCAACATGACAACTCTAATCACCACCACAGGGCCATGGCAAGGCTTTCAACCCACTCCCTGCAACATGACAACTCTAATCACACCACAGGGCCATGCCACCAAGGCTTTCAACCCACTCCCTGCAACATGACAACTCTAATCACCACCACAGGGCCATGCAAGGCTTTCAACCCACTCCCTGCAACATGACAACTCTAATCACCACCACAGGGCCATGGCAAGGCTTTCAACCCACTCCCTGCAACATGACAACTCTAATCACCACCACAGGGCCATGCCACCAAGGCTTTCAACCCACTCCCTGCAACATGACAACTCTAATCACCACCACAGGGCCATGCAAGGCTTTCAACCCACTCCCTGCAACATGACAACTCTAATCACCACCACAGGGCCATGCCAAGGCTTTCAACCACTCCCTGCAACATGACAACTCTAATCACCACCACAGGGCCATGCCACCAGGCTTTCAACCACTCCCTGCAACATGACAACTCTAATCACCACCACAGGCCATGCCACCAAGGCTTTTCAACCCACTCCCTGCAACATGACAACTCTAATCACCACCACAGGGCCATGCACCAAGGCTTTCAACCCACTCCTGCAACATGACAACTCTAATCACCACCACAGGGCCATGCCACCAAGGCTTTCAACCCACTCCCTGCAACATGACAACTCTAATCACCACCA
Organism: Conus ventricosus; assembly: GCA_018398815.1. Lineage (NCBI taxonomy): Eukaryota > Metazoa > Mollusca > Gastropoda > Neogastropoda > Conidae > Conus > Conus ventricosus. The sequence goes on from CM031610.1 coordinate 16,117,944, forward strand.
CAGGGCCATGCCAAGGCTTTCAACCACTCCCTGCAACTGACAACTCTAATCACCACCACAGGGCCATGGCAAGGCTTTCAACCACTCCCTGCAACATGACACATCTCTAATCACCACCACAGGGCCATGGCAAGGCTTTCAACCCACTCCTGCAACATGACAACTCTAATCACCACCACAGGGCCATGGCAAGGCTTTCAACCCACTCCCTGCAACATGACAACTCTAATCACCACCACAGGGCCATGCCACCAAGGCTTTCAACCCATCCTGCAACATGACAACTCTAATCACCACCACAGGGCCATGCCACCAAGGCTTTCAACCCACTCCCTGCAACATGACAACTCTAATCACCACCACAGGGCCATGGCAAGGCTTTCAACCACTCCCTGCAACATGACAACTCTAATCACCACCACGGGCCATGGCAAGGCTTCAACCACTCCCTGCAACATGACAACTTAATCACCACCACAGGGCCATGCCACCAAGGCTTTCAAAACCCACTCCCTGCAACATGACAACTCTAATCACCACCCAGGGCCATGGCAAGGCTTTCAACCCACTCCCTGCAACATGACAACTCTAATCACCACCACAGGGCCATGGCAAGGCTTTCAACCACTCCCTGCAACATGACAACTCTAATCACCACCACAGGGCCATGGCAAGGCTTTCAACCCACTCCCTGCAACATGACAACTCTAATCACCACCACAGGGCCAATGGCAAGGCTTTCAACCCACTCCTGCACATGACAACTCTAATCACCACCACAGGGCATGGCAAGCTTTCAACCCACTCCCTGCAACATGACAACTCTAATCACCACCACAGGGCCATGCCACCAAGGCTTTCAACCCACTCCTGCAACATGACAACTTAATCACCACCACAGGGCCATGCCACCAAGCTTTCAACCCACTCCTGCAACATGACAACTCTAATCACCCACAGGGCCATGGCAAGCTTTCAACCCACTCCCTGCAACATGACAACTCTAATCACCACCACAGGGCCATGCAAGGCTTTCAACCCACTCCCTGCAACATGACAACTCTAATCACCACCACAGGGCCATGGCAAGGCTTTCAACCCACTCCTGCAACATGACAACTCTAATCACCACCACAGGGCCATGCCACCAAGGCTTTCAACCCACTCCCTGCAACATGACAACTCTAATCACCACCACAGGGCCATGCCACCAAGGCTTTCAACCACTCCCTGCAACATGACAACTCTAATCACCACCACAGGGCCATGCCAAGGCTTTCAACCCACTCCCTGCAACATGACAACTCTAATCACCACCACAGGGCCATGCCACCAAGGCTTTCAACCCACTCCCTGCAACATGACAACTCTATCACCACCACAGGGCCATGCCAAGGCTTTCAACCCACTCCCTGCAACATGACAACTCTAATCACCACCACAGGGCCATGCCGCCAAGGCTTTCAACCACTCCTGCAACATGACAACTCTATCACCACCACAGGGCCTGGCAAGGCTTTCAACCCACTCCCTGCAACATGACAACTCTAATCACCACCACAGGGCCATGCCACCAAGGCTTTCAACCCACTCCCTGCAACATGACAACTCTAATCACCACCACAGGCCATGGCAAGGCTTTCAACCCACTCCCTGCAACATGACAACTCTAATCACCCACACAGGGCCATGCCAAGGCTTTCAACCCACTCCCTGCAACATGACAACTCTAATCACCACCACAGGGCCATGCCAAGGCTTTCAACCCACTCCCTGCAACATGACAACTCTAATCACCACCACAGGGCCATGGCAAGGCTTTCAACATGACAACTCTAATCCAACACCACAGGGCCATGCCAAGGCTTTCAACCCTCCCTGCAACATGACAACTCTAATCACCACACAGGGCCATGGCAAGGCTTTCAACATGACAACTCTAATCACCACCACAGGGCCATGCCAAGGCTTTCAACCCACTCCCTGCAACATGACAACTCTAATCACCACCACAGGGCCATGGCAAGGCTTTCAACATGACAACTCTAATCACCACCACAGGGCCATGCCAAGGCTTTCAACCCACTCCCTGCAACATGACAACTCTAATCACCACCACAGGGCCATGCCACCAAGGCTTTCAACATGACAACTCTAATCACCACCACAGGGCCATGCCAAGGCTTTCAACATGACAACTCTAATCACCACCACGGGCCATGCCAAGGCTTTCAACATGACAACTCTAATCACCACCACAGGGCCATGCCAAGGCTTTCAACCCACTCCCTGCAACATGACAGCTCTAATCACCACCACAGGGCCATGCCAAGGCTTTCAACCCACTCCCTGCAACATGACAGCTCTAATCACCACCACAGGGCCATGCCACCAAGGCTTTCAACCCACTCCCTGCAACATGACAACTCTAATCACCACCACAGGGCCATGGCAAGGCTTTCAACCCACTCCCTGCAACATGACAACTCTAATCACCACCACAGGCCATGCCAAGGCTTTCAAACCCACTCCCTGCAACATGACAACTCTAATCACCACCACAGGGCCATGCCAAGGCTTTCAACCCACTCCCTGCAACATGACAACTCTAATCACCACCACAGGGCCATGGCAAGGCTTTCAACATGACAACTCTAATCACCACCACAGGGCCATGCCAAGGCTTTCAACCCACTCCCTGCAACATGACCACTCTAATCACCACCACAGGGCCATGGCAAGGCTTTCAACATGACAACTCTAATCACCACCACAGGCCATGCCAAGGCTTTCAACCCACTCCCTGCAACATGACAACTCTAATCACACCACAGGGCCATGGCAAGGCTTTCAACATTACAACTCTAATCACCACCACAGGGCCATTGCCAAGGCTTTCAACCACTCCCTGCAACATGACAACTCTAATCACCACCACAGGGCCATGCCACCAAGGCTTTCAACATGACAACTCTAATCACCACCACAGGCCATGCCAAGGCTTTCAACATGACAACTCTAATCACCACCACAGGGCCATGCCAAGGCTTTCAACATGACAACTCTAATCACCACCACGGGCCATGCCAAGGCTTTCAACCCACTCCCTGCAACATGACAGCTCTAATCACCACCACAGGGCCATGCCAAGGCTTTCAACCCACTCCCTGCAACATGACAGCTCTAATCACCACCACAGGGCCATGCCAAGGCTTTCAAAATGACACAACAGGTAAATAAATAAAACAACTCTGCTTCCCCAAAGCAAAAGAGGAGTATAAGTAAAAACCATTTCATCTGCAAGCCAAACTTTTAAACTACACACACACACAAACTAATAATCAAAGAAAACTATAAGACTAACCACTTACAGCCTTCAATAACTTGCAAACAACCATGAACAAATGTCAAGAATAAGAGAGAGTAAGAGAGAAGGAGTGACGGAGGAAGGAAAGGGAAGAAGTAACACAGAGTGAGAGACAGAGAGAGAGCGAAAGAGAGAAAGCGAAAGAGAGAGAGAGAGAAAGAAAGAAAAAAGAGAGACAGACAGACAGAGAGAGAGATAGAGGTGAGAGAGACCACAGACAAAGTGAGCCCAGAGAAAAAGCCAAATGATTGAATTCACAACAGAATACTGAAAAAAAACCACTCACGACAGCTCAGAATGTATTCTATCAGTTCCTTTCAGCACAATCTGCAGGGAGGAGGCAAACAGCGTTTTTGGAAGAGGCCCCATGGCTCCACGGTGACGGCTGCGCAGAAGCGGCAGCACCAAACATGGTTACTGCGGTCCAGCAGACTGACGTAGGTGCTCGACTGGACCGAGGCGACGACTGTCCAGGGGAAGGCGCTCGGTGAGGAAACACTGGCGAAGGTGGGCCATCAACGTCAGGATGACCCCCGACACTGGCGCTGTGGATTCGGGCAGCGCTTCTTCTTCGGACACCTTGGCAAGACATGTATGTGTGAGACCATACGATGATAATCATCAGTCATGTGAAGCCGTCTTGTCAACACAACCATGCCTAAAGTGTTGGGAAAATTCATTGTTTAACCTCCTTTTATATTTTACAAACTCTTGTGAGTTTCAGATGACAGGTACAACATGTGCATCCACTCACAGTGGTGGTGTTCTATTTAAAGCTGACAAAAAAACACTCCGATATAAACATGAAGCTGACACAGTATTACTAATGTTTAGGATGGTGAAACCTCCAAACACAGACTCCCTCCTGTGAAGTCTTGTTTTTCAGGAACATTTTTCTCTATGTCCCAAACAAATTTCTCCGCCCCAGAAACACCCTCCCTCTAACTGCCCTGATATGCGGAGGTTATATCCTTTTCACACACACTATTGCAGCAAACGTTCATTGCACTCATTCCCCTGCAGGCAAACTACTGTAACCATCTTTCCAAGGGTAAAGTCAGTCACCTTACAAAGGAGTTCCTGCAGCAGTTCAAAGATGACGGTCTGGCGCCGCTCCCCCGACAGCAGGTCCTCAGGGCAGGCCGTCAGCAGCACTTCAGTCACCTGTCGCCACGACTCGAAGTTCTGTCTCTGCCGATGCACTCCCTCCCTCGTGTTGTTCCTCTCTACAACCACCTCCAGCAATTTCTGCACCTCCTGTAACAGTGAAGTGTCTGCGCTCTACCACTGTCATAAGTTGACAGTCCTTCATCACAGTGGTCACCATGTGGTGAACCGTTGGTGGGACTGAAACCTGCCGAGGTTGGAGGTAAGGTCAGTCAGGGTCAGGTAGCATCGTCAGAACACACGAAAGTGTTCCTGGCAGGGTTATCATTACCGGCAGTCTCCTTCTCTCTGCTAGGTCTGTTGAGCAGGTTGCATGATTAAATTAAGCTAAAATTCTCAACATGTTGCCCTCAGGATACAGCTGAGGAGACGGCAAAAGCTCCTGTCACCTAGACATAGTGAAGTCAGAGAGAACAGAGATAATACATCTTCTACCCAAGAAAGGGTTTGACAAGTCGAAAACCTTAACATATGTCAGAGCTTTTCAAGTGAGGTAATAGAAATTAATGATAACTCCTACAGAAGTTAAGGATAACTCTGAATCACATTGCTGGTATACTATAAAGAAAATGGAGATCTTAAACACAGAACTCATCAGTATAGTGGTTAGTAATAATAATAATAATAATGAATACTTATATAGCGCCTATTCTCGGCTAGAGGCCAAGCTCTAAGCGCTTTACAATCAACACTCGTTTACACAAAAGTGAATCCCTGTGCTGTCAAACACCTAGCTAAAGAAGCTGTTGGTGAACACGGGCAATTCATCAAGCTTCTCTGCCCCTCATGACTGTCCACTCTTCACTTTTGATGCTCACCTCCAGGATGAGGGTCGCTGTCCTGCCATCATGGGACCTTGCTGACTGTCCACCTCCGCAATGAGCAGTCGTCTGAGGCCCGCACGTCATAGTACGACACTCCCTCCGCATCGCTGACCTCGTGACCGCTCAGCACTCCCTCGATGACCTTAGAGTTGAAGAACTGCAGCTGGAGCTCTGGAGGGAACTGGTAGGAGAAGCTGACCGTGTCCAGCAGAGACAGCAACTTGCTCCTGATCTGCTTGCCTGCGGAGTTTTCTTTAGCGTTAGTGAGTACTCGGCTTGCCAGCAAATTACCCACTTGCATAGGCAAGCAACACATGCTTACCTGCATATTATGACTTGGCATTACAAACAACATCTGTTGGTGTTGAAAACCACCTACTGACATTACAATTTACAAACATACATTCTTGGCCAGGAAAATCATGTGCTGGGACTACACTGGTACGTGACATGCATAGTCTATAAGGTTCCAACTGTCGTCACTAACACACACAAAAAGAAAGAAAGAAAGAAAAAAAAAAGGAAAAAAATGGGAAGAAAAATACTGTAATATTAAATGTGAGTAAAGCTGTTGGAAGAAAGAAACTGGCCTCGAACTGCTCTAAACTGGTATATGAATAACTGAAAATATAATCATTAGCATCCATACAAAATCAACAAAGAGTCCATCTACCTCTTACAAAATTACATGGGCATGTGTCAAACCTTAGACATCTTGGAAATCTACAACACTTTCACTAGAGCCAGACTCTCACCAGCAAAAGCAGACGAGGCAGCCAGGCGAGACTGGTCGCTGTCCCAGCCAGGTGTGTCTCCTTCATCCAGGCCCATAGGACGCAACACTGAAACACGACAATCACTGGCCATTGAATGTGGAACAACGCTAGCCGTAAAATGTTAAGACAATCCCTGCCCCCCCGAATTGTGTAAGACGACGACCATTGCCACATGAATTGCGTAAGATAACAGTCCCTGCCCCATGAACTGTGTAAGAAGACAACCACTGCCCCACTAAGAGTGTTAAGAGGGCAATCATAGTCCCATGAACTATGCAAGACATTAACTCCCCCAAGAATTGTGTTAGAAGATATTTGCTGCCCAACAAATACAGGAAGAACACAAATCATTATCCCATGAATTGTGCAAGACTGTCACTGCTGCATGAATCGTGTAAGGCAGTCACTGCCCTTTGAATAGCATTGAATAGTGTAAGAAGACAAATAACTGGCCAACAAAATGAATAAGACAATCACAGCTAAATAGTGAAAGGAAACAAACACTGCCCTCTGAACATGTAAGGAAATAACTGCTGACTCGTTAAAAACATTAAATAATAAACACTCAAGACAAAACAATGGAATATAACCACTGTTATACAAACTTATAAATTATGAACGATGATCAGACACATAAACACTATAACAGCACTAAATCATTTCCATGTCAAACAGCAAATTACATCATGAACTGTTTAAAATTTACAACCACAATCAAAATTGTTAAGTCGCAAAATGTTTGTGGTATGATGATAATTGGAAATAACTCTTGGGAAGAGGATGGGACAGGGGAGTGGGGGAGGGGGTGGGACAGGGAGGTAGACAGGCAGAAGAAAGAAACAAAGGAAAGAGATGAAAGATATCAGAGACAAAGGAGAGAGACGGAGACATAAAAACATACATATGACACACCTTGTCCCTCACCAGCACCATAATCGCTCACATTCCACACTGACCTTGTGTCTGTTCATCGTCATCGTCGTCCCCTAGGAGCAGACGGATCAGCCGCTGGCAGTGGGAGCGCTGTCGGTTAAGGGAGGTCAGTCTCAGTTCAATGGACACCGTCTTCAACAGCCACGACTGGTGAGGAGCCACCGACACTCCTGGCAAATATCAGGCATAACACTCCACATTGGATTTCCTGTTCATAATCAGTATGCAGAGAAAAGTAAGAAAGGTATCAGGCATACCAGCGCCTGGTAAAGGTCAGAGTGGCTGTGCACACAGCGCCCGCAAACGCCCGGTAAAACACGTGGCAACAATGGGCGCCGCCATGTTTCTCGCAGAAAAGGAAGTCTCGCGAGAACGTGACTTAGTTTTTCCCTTTACAATCCACTCCCGTTTGCAAAAAAATGCGATATGTGCTGTAGTTCTTGAGTTATGATTTTTTAAAAGTTTTGTGGTTGAAGTGCTGTTTTTCACCATGGCTAACCTTGATTTCTGGCATTCTATCATGGAATTTAGTGATGAAGATGAGCTGATTTGTAGGATTTACCGCATAAGACTTAGTGAAAGTGCAGAGTAATGAAGCTGAGAGTGACCTAGATTTCGATTGGGATGAGGTTATAGATATAATGAACAACGATTCAGAAGAAAGTTCTGAAGAAGAAGATTCCCCCCCCCCTCCCCCCAAGTAAATGGCTCACGTGACATTCTTCAAACTTATCATAAAGCAACATATATATTCATAGGAATTTTAAAAATTATTTTCATTTCATTATTTTCTTTCCTCTCTTTTAAATTAATTTCTAAATTGGATAACCATGTTCAAATTACGGAGTTACTTCTCTTGCCTTAGGTTTTCGGCCTAAGCAAGCGCAGTCAACAATGGGTTTTCCTGTAGAGAAAAGTACGAAAGATATCAGGCATAAGACTCTGCATTGGGTTTTCCTGTTCATTATCAGTTATGCAGAGAAAAGTATGGCAGGTTGAAGATCTGATTTCATTCTACATCCTCCTTTTCTGTCTTTCATTCTAACTGTCCTCAGAAACATGCTAATAAAGACTTTCCTCCTTTTCCTTTGAATATTCTTCCCTTTGTCTGAACTACAAGCGACCCAATACACACCAAACTGTCAAGGATGTCTGGAAGTCGTTGTTGAGAGGTTCTTCTTTATTCAACGCAGAACTTTCATATCTTTGTATGTCCTTCCGCCACTTTAAACAGTGCTACATGACATAAAACTTAACCCCATGAAAAATTAAAATATTCATTTGCCAAATTTCTGAAGGCTGCAGTAGTAACATTACAACACTATTTCACCCCAAAACAAAGCCAACAGCAACATACACAAACACACAGGTTACTCACTGTAGTCGCACTGCTCAAATGGCAAGTGTCGAAGCTGCTGGAACAGGAAGTCGTAAGTGGTGCGCAAGTACCGGAGGGTGGGCGCGGACGTGTCGCGCAGGGCGCAGAGCTGATAGACCAGTTGGTAGGCCAGTTCAGCCAGGCGCGGCGTGTCATGGAGGCACTGAGGGCCTGCGCCCGTGTCAACCCCTGCTTGCAGCATGCTCAGCAGAGCGTGCAGACAGGTACGTGGCTGTCCCATCACACCTGCCAACATCAAAGAGGGCTGATTTTATGGCTGCTAACTTTTGGTAAGCAAAATCAAGGTATCTAGTGTTAGGGACGAGAGTTTGTATGTCTTGAGGAGCAGACCCCTTTTTTCTGAAGGTCAGTGCACATGTTTAGAGTGTATTCACATTTGAATATGTGAATGAGCAGCACACCATTGGCCACTTATGCAATTTTGTCTCTGTCTTTCCCTCTTCTTTTTCTCCCCTGCCTTTTCTTTTTCATTAAAAATTTTTTTTTTTTTTTAAATTGGGAAAATCTTTAAGAAGACAGTAATTTCATGTTACATTTGAAATTAGTATAAATTACTAAAATTAAGTAATTGCTGACATTTGCTAATGATGCAGACTGAAAGCAACTACTACTATAGTCTTTTGTAATTTACAGACATACGTATCAAACTATTTCACACCATATATTCACATCCAGAACTAAAAACAACAATGTTTGTCGGCTGACAGATACGTTTATCAAACCACTTCACTTCATGGTATGTTTTATTGATCGAACTGAACGCAGTTGCTACAATCTTTGTCAGACAACAGATACATGGATCAAACCTCTTTATGCCACATCTTGATGGCCTGAATTGAATGCAGCTGCTACCATCTTTGGCGGTTGACAGACGAATGTTTCAAACCACTTCTTCATCATGCCTGTGTTAATGACCCAAGCTGACTGCAGCTACAACAATCTTCGTTAGCTGACAAGTACTGAACCATTTCATGTCATGTTTTAATGACCCAGCTGTCTGCCTCTACAAAAATCTGTATCAGTCCACAGGTAAAAGTAATCAAACCATTTCACACACATTTAAAGGAACGGTTATGTGCACAGAGTGTCTGACTGTAAGGACATCATTATCTCCGAGGCGGCTAGCATCAATAATCCTTCATGCATGTCTGCCAGTGTGTGCGTGTGTGTTTGTGTATGTGCACAAGGATGTGTGTGTGTGTGTGTGTGTGTGTGTGTGTGTAAACGGGGAAGGAAAGGAGAGAGACAGTGTGTGTGTTTTGTGTGTGTGTGTGTGTGTGTATGTGTGCGCATGTGTGTGTATTTTGTAAAAACGTGAACCAATAATTTCAAACAGATAGATCAGTATAGTATTCAAATATCTACAATCAATCCAAACAGTAACCCCTCTCCCTCCCCATCCTCCCCCCTCCTGTGATACCTGGGTCCTGCAGGTTAGTTTTGGCGATGGGTTTCTGGATCTGGAATCCCAGCAGCCAGTGGGCCAGGTTGGGGGCAGCAGCCTGTAGACACTGCAACAGCAGTCTGACAATGTACTGCCTGGTGCTGTTCTGGACCTTCCCCATGCTCCAGGTGTCTGACAACAGGCAGTTCATTCATCGTTATAGATACTTCCCTATGTACTGCCTGATGATGTTCATTAGTCATCTCTATGCACACTACCCTACGTACTGCCTGATGATGTTCATTAGTCATCTTTATACACACTTCCCTATGTACTGCCTGATGATGTTCATTAGTCATCTCTATGCACACTACCCTACGTACTGCCTGACGATGTTCTAAACCTTCCCACGCTTCATTAGACATCTCTGAGACAAAACTGTACCATATACCACACCACATACAATACACACGGGAAGGCCTTGTAGGGATTTTACAGTTAAGTCCAAACCTGTACAAACCACAGTAGCATCTACTTCATCCATACCTTCCAGCAAGTTTTTCACATGTCATGGTTTAAAACAAAAATCTTGCCAATTGCTCCCCATGTTCTGACCCATTCTCCAGAAAGCAATCTGGAAGGGAATACCTTCAGGGTAGTCTGTGTCTAGCATGGACTCTTCCGCCTCCTCCGGACAGTCGCATTCCAGGCATTCCACAAAGCCATGCAGCAGGTCCTGGCTGGTCTTCTGTGGATTCCAAAACAAAGAGGTCCATACGTTTCAGTGTATCCGTGAGGATGTAGAAGTTAGCTGGTTCCAATGCACAAAACGCATGCAAGCATGCGCACACACACACACACCACAAAACCTAGAAATAGAAGAAAGAAATCCAGACATGAAGACACCGAGGCCTCCTTCCACTTTACTGCACAGAGCAGGCCAGTGTTGTTAGTGAGACAACACAGTCAATGTTTCATCAACAATTCAAAACTAGCGGCAGCTGAGGGATACACGGTGAAGCTTGAAACACTGATCTTTTAGCAGCGCCAAAGCAATAACAATTCTTTTGCTTGTACAGCAGCTGTAACTAAGCAGCTTTTCAACAAACTTCAGTAAGATGCAACATTACCATTGATACAGATTTCGTATCAGTAACTGTTAATGTACAGATAATGACATTATTTTCAGTTAACTGCTAACTCGAAACTTACCAAAATGTCCCTTCGATTCTTGTTTGACGAAACTCTGAGACGCAACAAAGCGTCCCTCTGATTTTTGTTTGACGAACAGACAGACAGAGATACACAAGCACACTGTCAGGCGACACTTACAGCATCAGCAGTGAAAAGATTGATGAGGTCAGACTGTATGGGTGCCAACTGACTGACCACATACAGGATCTTCACGGCAGCCAAGGCATGATGGGACAGGGTGCTGTTGAAGATCACAAACCTGAAAACACAACACAATTTCTATTCAACTGAACAGACCCCCACACACAACAGTACAACAATGTTACATTATCTCTCTGACACGGATTAATGCGTTCAAGTGTTGCTACCCACAATCAACGATTTACAAAGTAGAGTGAAAATGGAAATCAAATTGACGGTAGAATTTACTGTCTACATCTTTACTTTTAACAGGTGCTACTCTCTTTTACTTCTTTATTACTTTTCTGGTTTTGTCTTCTTTTCACATCTCTACAAAAGAAACTTAAAAGAACAATATTGAGACATCTTCAAAGAAAACATAAAAGTTAAAAAAGCCTCCTTAAAATGTGATCTTTCTGCAGTTCTCACAAAACAACTGAAATCCCCTAAATCATGATTTGCTGAAAGTGAAGATTATAACCTGGATCACTAGAAACAAAAACATTCTGGCTGAAGAAAATCACTCAGTTCCAAATGGATCGAGTCTGCCTTGCATTCTTGGTCGGTTCAGACCAAACATTTGACTTTTGAAGTTCAGTGAGTTGTTTGACATAAAAATTCATCTGCCTGATGATGCTTGCACGGATGGCAGAAGTACAATATAGTTCTAGAAAGTTCTAAAGGGTTCCAGACATGAGATTTCTCGACTGCTATTGATATCATTTTTTTCAATCAAAAACAGGAAACATATGCCAAGCATTTTTGGACGATTAGGTTTCCTCCCAGGTTTACAAGTTTCAATTTCGAAAACTATAAATATGTACAGGGTATAAAAAGTTTTGACTGCCTGGGGTTTTTTTTTATATCCTTTATAAATATGTAATATTTTGATGAGAGAAACTGATCCCTAAATTTAGCTGCAGTTGAAGATGTTTCTGTTTTTCAACCAGTCAGTGAAGACTAAAACTTGTGAATATTCTGCTGGGATTAAAGTTTCAGAGTGTAACCTGTATGGACCTTTGCACAGTCGGGTTGTGATTTCATGACAGATCGGAACTCGTTCACCCCTTCATCACTGTCAACGTTCTACATCCAGTGACGTGTATTCAAACCACAGGTACTGGTTTCTCATTGTAACACTCACTTGGACACGGTAACCAAGTAATCCGGGCGGCGTGTCTTGGATTGATGCTCAGCAGAAGTCTTTCCATGGACGTGATCATCACCGACGATGACGCCTGGCGTATCAGGTTCTCCAGCTGTTCCTGTTTCTCGGCCGCTGTGACCAACATCTGCAGACACAGCAGAGTGGCCCTCTCCAGGCCCACCTGGCCCCCGAAGCTGGTGTAGGTCTCAAACTGAGTGATGCCCTCGTCAAGGATGTGCATCACCTGAAACATGCGGAACACGTGGAATCACAGTGTACCACCTTGCTCTGAGATGCAAGAGTTACAGAGTTATTCCTCTTCCTCCAGTGAGACCAATGATTCTGTCATTATCAGTACACTGAGCGATTGTGTGTTTTTGAAGCATTACTTAATGATGAATACATGTATTCTGATGTCTTCTGTCTTTTTTTTTCTCTCTTATGCAATACATAACTGACAAATATCTGTATTTTGATCTCTCCTTTTCGTACTTTTTCCCCCTCCTTAACCTTTTCTATGCAGTTCCGTGTTACAGAAAGAGTTCATGAATGCAAGATTACCACTGAATGCATATTGTTATGTTTGTCCAATCAGTAAACAGAAAGCTAAACAAGGAGAAAAACATACACCTGTGCCCTTTATCTATGTACTCATAGTGGAATAGTACAAATGATAAAAAACAAATGTTGAGAATCTCAAGACAAACGCAGTTACAAACACTGACTGCACTGAGAATCTAAACACAAATCCAGTTACAAACCATGACAGCGTTGGGAATCTCCAGACAAATGCAGTCATAAACACAGACAGTGCTGAGAATCTCCAGACACAGTTTACAAACCTAGATAGCGATGAGAATCTGAAACAAAATCTCCAGACACAGTTACAACCTAGATAGCGATGAGAATCTGAAAACAAAATCTCCAGACACAGTTACAAACCTAGATAGCGATGAGAATCTGAAACAAAATCTCCAGACACAGTTACAAACCTAGATAGCGATGAGAATCTGAAAACAAAATCTCCAGACACAGTTACAAACACAGACAGCGTGAGAACCTCATGACAAACACAGTCACAAACACAGACAGAGTTGAGAATCTATCTAGACAAATGCAGTTACAAACACAGACAGCGATGAGAACTCCAGACAAACACAGTTACAAACACAGACAGTGTTGAGAATCTAAGACAAACACAGTTACAAACACAGACACGATGAAATCTCCAGACAACACAGTTACAAACACAGCCAGCGATGAGAATCTAAAGACAAACACAGTTACAAACACAGACAGCGTGAGAATCTCCAGACAAACACGTCAAACACAGACAGGTTAAAACCCAGACAACACAGTACAACACAGTGTTGAGATCTCCAGACAAACACAGTTACAAACACAGTGTTGAGAACCTCAGACAAACACATTCAAACACAGTGTTGAGAACCCAGACAAACACATTACAACACATGTGAGAACCTCAAGACAAAACAGTACAAACCGGTGTTAGATCTAAGACGAACACAGTTACAAACAGTGTTGAGAACCTCAAACAAACACAGTTACAAACACAGTGAGAACCTCAAGACAAATCACAGTTCAAACACAGGATTGAGAATCCTAAAGACGAACACAGTTACAAACACGACTGGTTTAGAACCCAGACAAACACAGTTACAAACACAGTGTAGAATCTAAAGACGAACCATTTACAACACAGACGTGTTAAGAACCTCAAGACAACACGTTCAACACAGTGTTGAGAAACAGACAAACACAGTGTTCAAACACAAGTGTGAAGCTAAATACGAACACAGTTACAACCACAGACATATTATAGAACCGCAGACAACACAGTTACAACACAGTGTGAAATCTAAAACAACATCATTACAAACCAGACAATGTTGGGATCTAAAGACCAACGCAGTTACAAACACAGAAGCCCCACCATTTTGAACAAGTGGAGTCATTCAGCATGTCACCAGAGGGTAAAGCCGGGGCTTTGCTGCGGGCCCCCGTGGAGCCCGAGGGGAGCCCAGGACCTCCTCCCCGAAGCCCCTCCGTCACCTCGTGCTCCCCAGCAGCTTGGGCGGAACTCCACACACCTGTCGCCACTTCCCACTGGTGACACGCAAACATCATCAAATAAATAAAAAATGATTGCTCTGTCTGTGTGCATTGACTGCATGTGTGCAGACAGTAATTTGGGACATCATCTAATATCACATAATTTTGTGAAAAGACATAAATGAAAGTACTACTACCTCACTACTACTGATTTGGGACAAAATTTAAACCAGCTGAACACACTTTATAATACACAGAATACCTTTTTTTTTTATTGTCAATGGTTTTTTCACTTTAAAGTAACCCGGATTTACATGAAGATCATAACCTTTACTAAATAAATCTTGCCTTCACAGCTCTGCCAGTTGTGGTCAAGTTTGTTTTTCATAATTACATTTTAAATACAATATTAAAAAAAAATGTGGTGAACAGCAGTGATCTAAATAATCATTCAAGAATACAGTCATTTATTTGCTGTGCAATTTTTGGCATGGACAGGCATGGGTGGGGAAAGAGGAATGTGGAAGGTGGGGGAATATTTCCTTCTCAATATCCAACAGTGTTCATGCAGTTCCAAATACCACAATCTCAACAACCTCTGAGGACATGACACTGTTTTCCGGATTGGAAAACTGCTACCACTAGAAACAGTAAACATATAATGAACTAACACACACAGAAACATACCCTAAGCTGGCTAATAGTGAGGTATCTGCCCTCAATCACAATGAAGCCTCAACACCGATACATACAAATAAACAGCATGTTTCAGACTGCCACCCCATCTTTGCATCATTCTCACTACAATCTCTACATTTTCCTGCCTCTTAAAATCCACGATGAAAACATGTTGACTGACGGTGGTTACGAATGGCAAGGACTTTTGAAACTCCTCCAGATGGAAATCTAACTCTTCATTGTTTCAGGCACTGAAACAGAGGTTTCAAATGTCACGAACTTGCAAAGATCTTTGAAGATCTTCTGAGACATCCAGCACTGCACATAACCTGCTGACCTACTTTTCTTCGGCCTGTTTGTACGCCCTTGAGTTGAACTTGAGGAGAACCCCGTGGATCAGAAACTCCAGATAAGGATCGAACCCAGAGCCCGCAGTCCTGCCCCAAGCCCAGGTGAATGGCCATGTCTATCAAGTGTTGATCAGCTGCAGGAACGCACGTGTCATGGGTATTCTTCATTGCGGCTCTCGATCTCTTCCAGTTCAAACCTTGTAGGAAAATAAATCACAACATAGAAACATGTTATTCCTGTATGTGGGTCCACTTCTGAGAGCAAGAATTTAACTGTAAGTTTTAATTCAACTTTTCCTCTTAACAAGTCTGCATACTGAACAGTCGTTTTTAGTAATTTTCACAAAGTCCATTGTATGGAAGAACATCTAGAAGTATTGGGTAGGTTTGACAATGGGAGGAAAATGATCTTCATCACTCCCGTTGTCAGTTATTTTGGACGAAATGTAACTGACCATGATCTCCTTATTTTCATCCTACTTTCTGTGGTAAAAAGTGGGGCAGATCTACACCTCTAGACTAGTAAATCTATCATATTTGATGTCATTGTTATACAAAAACTGCTTTGGCTTCTTCATGAGGCACAATTTTTTTCTTCTTCACTCCAATCATGGAAAAGACCCAGCCAATTCATTTTTACAATCCAAGATCAAAGTCAGAAACTCCTGGCCAAGGCATTTTCCTTAAATCTAGAAAACAAGTTTCTCAGGCTTAAAGTATGGGAGTTCATATATACTCCCCTGTTTGGCTAGTATACTTACCATGTCAGACCATAGCAGTCAACAGCAGTTAGTTAGCTCTGCCAGGCCGAATTTTTTGTGGCTAATGCAGTAATAAGACCATCACGTGACGCCCACCCTACTTCCGCGCAGGGAAGAAGCCGGTGTAAACTTCTTGTTCCTCATTCAACGAGGCCTGTGCGCAAGGTAACCCCGAAAACCATAGCGCTAGCGGGGAAGGCAGCACTGGCAAGCATTGGATCGCGAGAGTAAAATAAACTAACGCGCGAGCAGCAGTACGGGAGTGAGGCCGAAAGGCGACTAGGTAGAGGAGAATTTAGGAGGCTTGTTTCTTCTCTTAATAGGGGATCGAGAGATCGAAAAGCAAACTCAATCGAACTGACTAGAAATTTATTTAATTGGGGATCGAGAGATCGTAAGGCAAACCCGATCAACCTGTAGTAGAAAATGATAATAAGGGAGTAAAAGATCGAGAGATCGTAAAGAACTCGATCCACCGTACTAGTACAAATGAAAATAAGGAGATAAAAGTGGAGGAGAACCTCCGTAGCACCGAACAGGTACGACGAAGGAGGACGACCAAGCAGGGTCGGCCGACGTGGCGTGAATAAAGATGGAGGCTCGAGCGACCGGCAAAGTTTGATCGTCGAAGTGAATTTTAGAGGGAGATCGATCGTCGAAGTGAATTTCCAGGGGTGAAGCGCTGAATAAACAAAGCGCCGAGATAGATGACTCACTAGCCAAAAGCAAGGGAAGAGAATTGACAGAGAGGAGGGACGCGTTACTACGAGGAGGACGCATTCCTATACCGGCGGGTAAGGGCCGAATGGAGAACACACGGCACTGAAAAGAGAAGTCGCGAGTCGTCACGCCGTAGAGTGTGAATAAAGTTTGATAAAACGCCAACTGTAAGCCTCAAGCGGCAATAGTACCCATGGTTTAGCGTAAGCCACAACAGAACAAGTAAAGAAGGCAAGCACACAAGCAATCTTTACAAAAACAGAAGTGTAGGCGAGACAGAGCAATAAAACCTGTCCTTGTTAGGCAGAGGGCCGAAGTTGAATGAGGAACAGGAAGTTGACACCGCTTCTTCCCTGCTGGAAGTAGGGTGGGCATCACGTGATGGTCTTATTACTGCATTAGCCACAAAAAATTCGGCCTGGCAGAGCTAATTAACTGCTGTTGAATGCTATGGTCTGACATGGTAAAGTATGCGACGCCAAAAACAAGATTTATTCTATATTAACAAAGCCACTTCCTGGACAGGAACCATACAGTAAACCAAAAATAGCTGGAATCCTGGGTCTTTCCAAACAGCATGAAAATACTTCTAACAACTATTTCAAAAAGAAAAAAAAAAAAAAAAAAAAAAAAAAGGGCCAATAAACAAGTGGTAAACAGAGCTTCAGATTGTTGGCGCGCCCGCGCCATTGCCGCATATTTTATCAGAATGACGCGTAACAGTCAGTGTGTATGCGCCAGCCTGGCGCGTCATAAAAATCGCCAACTTGTCTCGATCCTCGGTCTGTCGGTACCAAGGCACACCAGGTCCAAGCACATGTGGCCACACAACGGAGTATAGTACCCAAACTGGCACCTGCTGCCTTGCCTAGCATCGCTGTGTGTGATTGGCTGACAGCCAAGCACAACAACCAATCAGCGAACATCTATCAGTTTTTACCTTGCAAAGGCGAAATCGTCTGGGTCCAGAAATCGTCTGACTTTTCAACACGTGTGGAATCGAGTCATCGTTTCTGCTAAAGACAAGATGCCACCGAAGAAAAAAGCTCAAACAAAGTGAAAACCAGCGGCAGCTAACTTTGTCAGCAATGTTTTCAAAGGATAAAACGAGTGGTAAGTGTTTAGTTTTTATCTCTTAGCTGAAAATTGAAGCCATCATTGTTTTTCTCTCCTTTTTAGTCTCTCTCAGCCAGCCGGCACGTGTATTTCCCCCACTCCCCTTTCGGCTTTCCACTCCTCCCTCCCGCACTCCATTGTCTTTCTCTCCTTTCCCTTGTATCTTATCTCAGCAAGGCGGCATGTGTATCCCCCCTCCCTCCCCTCGCCCCACCCCCACCCCCCTCCTCCAGCGTTTAGTGGGTCAGTCATCCAGCAAACTGCCACCGCTAAAAATAGCTAAGTGCAATGAACACATCGCGAGGAAGATGGGGTGGAAAAGGGAAGAGAGAGAGAGACCGAGCGAGAAGAAGAAAAAAGAGGGAGGGGGTGTTGGACAGTACACACACACACAGACACAGACACACACACTCACTCCTCTCTCCTCTCTCTCTCACACACACACACACACACACACACACACACGCACACACACACACACACACATATATATCAGACTGACACTGACTGTGATAGGGTGTTATTAAAGATGGTGCACAAGAACCAACAGCTGGTCAATGTTCAGGCCCAGATCACTGCACCACTCCAAGTCCTCAACGCCTGCAGCATGTCAACAAGATCCTGAACCAACAGCTGGCCCATCTTCAGCCCCAGATTTTGTTGACAGTTCTAGTAATGGCCGGATGATCACAGATGCTGAAGAAAGTGGGGCCCCCTTGCGTTGCTCCACAAAGAAAGATACACAACTGGCTCCTACTGCTCGCTATTTCCAATCAGAAGTGCCCTCACAAACACATTGTGACCAGCTGATGAGGGTGTGCATTGATGGACCTAGCTTCCAGGACATGCCCTTTATGAGTGCAGTGCAGGTGTGGGCGGAAAAACGCAGGCGGTACCTGTTCAAGGACTAGGTGAACATACCTTTGATTGTCAATGACCCATCTTTTTTTAAAATTGAACCCATCATTTTGCATGGCCATGGGTCATTGGGCCCATGATGTCTGAAAACAATCTGAAGCTCTGGGTAAAAGACAGGAAAAACAATGGAATTACCTGGATTCCTCCCTTCTGCTCTGGGCCCATTGAAGGAACAGTAGGCAGAATCTGGAAAAAGATAAACAATACAATGATTAGTACAGCTACGCCTGCACATCGACTCTGTAATCCAGCACATTATGTTTTTCCTAGTCTTTTTTTCCCCTTCACTCACTCACTCACTCACACACACACACACACACACACACACACACACACACACACACACACACACAATGGGAAACATGTGGACCCCACAACTCACCCTCTTAATGTGTCAGAGATGTTGAAGTATTTCAAAGCTAAATCAATCTCTAACGCTCACCACCCCCTCCTACTGCCTCTATCTACCAAAGTACAGTTTATTCCAACTCCAGACCAAACACTGCAGATTCTATGCACAAGCTGTATAAAATGGCCTGGATTTGTTTGTAATGATGCCTTTGTCCATCTTCTTCATCTGAAATGGGGGCAAAAACAGGGAACCGAACTGTCCCGCTAACAATTTATGAACAGCATACTATCCAGCCCACTATCCCTCGCATTTTCTAAAAATGAGTACTCATGATTTATAAATTCTACATTTATACCGAGCAGAATCCACAGGGGTTTCACGAATGAATGACCAAAAAATGGAAATGTTTTCTTGCCCATCCACTTTCCTTTTCACCAAAAGCACACAAAAAATACATGCACATCACGACTAACATTGCTCTCCATCTTTCCTTTTCACCAAAAGCACACAAAAAATACATGCACATCACGACTAACATTGCTCTCCATCTTTCCTTTTCACCAAAAGCACACAAAAAATACATGCACATCACGACTAACATTGCTCTCCATCTTTCCTTTTCACCAAAGCACACAAAAATACATCACATCACGACTAACATTGCTCTCCATCTTTCTTCTCACCACCTCAATCATGCTCACACTCGTGCCATGTACCGCAAACCCACCCACACGCAGAGATAAGATAATGTTGCTTATAGCCCAGCCGACCGCAAAGGGCCACATCAGGGCTGACCCACACGCAGAGGGTTCCATAGTAAGTGAGTGAGCGTGTATGTGTTTGTATATGTGCGTGGTTATGTGTAAGTCCCACACCTATCCAGAATACATATCTGTGAGGATGTAAGGGGAAAAAAATGACAGAGAAAAAATGATGTTAATAACTGGAATCGTGAGACAAAAAAGAATCGAGGACACAGGACAGCCAGACATTAAAAAAAAAAAAATTACACACATGGCATGACACCCCCCCCCCCCCCCCCCCCCTCCCCCCCCCCCCTCCCTCCTCCCCCCCACCAACCTGCCAAATAAAAACACACGACAAATTCTGAAAGTTCACTGACCTGAGAAGCTTCCAGAGTCTGCCAGATGGTGGCCGCTATCATGGGCGTCTTGGATACCGCAGCCAGTGCCAGCAGCAGCTCTCTCTTCAATGTCACAGGCACGCTGCATCCCAACAACCCAAACAGCGTCACCACCATCGACCAGTGCTGGTTCTCACACAGGGCACCGGCACAGATCTCACTCTGCAATGCAGGCAGCACAGCTGTAATATGTGTCAGCATCAGGACATCACATCCCCCCCCCCCCCCCCCCCCCCCCCCAAGAGCAGTGTATTTTTCTGATGACCAAACAACACCTCTCTGTGCTGTCGGTCTGAGCCAGCATGGAACCCACAGCCTCCCAAATCCAGACAGAAAATCAACAGTGCAAAGGAGCACAAGTGTTGACTGTGGTCTAGCCTGGGTGATGTCCCCCTGCAGAATAGGAAATCAGTCATTTCCTGACCTGCATGTGGAAGGGGGCGGGGTGGGAGCAGGTAGACACTTTGGTAAATACGTCTGCCTGGATTACTCACTTGACTTCCCAGTTCCAATGAATGAAGACTTTGATGGCTTTGTTGTCCAGTTTTGACGTGACAAGTGGCTTTTATGATTTTAAAAGGAATTTAAAGTAAATCCGTTGGTTAACATGGACAAACAAATTACAAGACAATCATGGGAGACTGCCTGCTCACTTTACCATTATTTGGAAGGAAGTAACATCTCCAAGGTGATGGAACCATGCCCTGCAAGGTAAAACACTGGGATAGCCTCTGTAAGCGTTGTCCAGTGCCCTTTCCTATACCCCCTTTCAGAGGGGACACTTTCCTTTACCAGGACAGTACCTTCTGAAGGAACCCAAGGACAACCTCTGTAATGACTGTCCAGCTCTCTTATATCGGCATTCCAATGCAGCATTTCCCACTCAACAGAACTGCTTCTTCCCAAAAGAAGCACAAGGACAACCTCTGTAATGACTGTCCAGCTTTCCATCCTGTACTGCCATTCAGAAGTAACACCCACAAACAGAACTGCATCTTCTGAAAGGAAGCGCTGGGGTAGCCTCTATAATCATAGTCCTCCCTTCTTTTCTGTATTGCCATTCAGAAGTAACATTTCCCACTTGCGGACTTGTACCTTCCGAAAGGAAAGCACAGGCGATAGTGTCTGCAATAACAGTCGTCTTTCTTTCCTGTATTGCCATTCCGCAAACAGACTGCACCACCAAAGATGGAACACAATGACTGTATTCACTATTGCTATCATGCAACACTCTGTAGTAAAT
>CM031610.1:16140669-16198169 GCA_018398815.1 Conus ventricosus
ATCGATCGAGTTGTCGAGGCATTGCAATCACTGATCCTTTATTTGCTTATCGGCCTCACGAACTCGCACCTTCAGCTGCTTCCCTCAGCCTCATAATGTATTGGCCCACGGTTTCGTCCTTTGACTGTGTGATGAGTCTGAACTGATGTCTGAGGAAAGTGGAGTTCGTTTTTAGAATGAAATGTGCATTCAAAGCATCCACAGCTTTTTTGTACTCTGTTGGCCCTCCAGTGTTAGGTAGCTGCTTGAAGATGTTGCGCACCTCCTTCCCAGCTATATACAGCAAAAGGGCACGTCTTTGCTGCTTGTTGGTGTCATCATCTGCATTGATAAAGAGTCCCACGCTATCAGC
The DNA here is from genome assembly GCA_018398815.1 of Conus ventricosus. NCBI lineage: Eukaryota > Metazoa > Mollusca > Gastropoda > Neogastropoda > Conidae > Conus > Conus ventricosus. Next base: position 16,141,022 of record CM031610.1, read on the forward strand.
ATACACCTCAATTCCTCCAGCCAGGATCGCCATTCAAGACCTCTTTTCCTGCTGTGGCCTACCGCTTCAAAAGCATTAGGCCTTCCGAATTCAAAGTTCATCCTCGTCGCCATTGTTATGTATCTTTATCTAGCTTGGATGACACCCGACTACAACATAATCACACGGATTTGTTCCATACCTGTGGTACTTTATTCAGCATGTATCTCGCCATCTTTCTTACCCAAGTCCCCCTTCCGGAATCTTCCACAACATTCATTCTTACCGAAATCATGCACAATCATGGATATGACACGCAGTGCAGCGGCATATTCAGCCACCGACTCTGCCAGGCCTTGCTGGCGTTTGTAGAATGCTCCAGCAAGGGCAGTGGAGTCCCTGTGCTCACCCCAGTGCTGCTCCAGGATGGCAAAGATTTTCGCAGGCGAGTCTATCTCCTCTGCCTCCATCGTCAGAACCTGCTGCCGCGCTCTGCCCTCCAAGGCGCTCAGGAGCCAGCCAGCAGCCATGAGATCCGGCATAGGTTGAAGCCTCAGCATCAAGGTGGCTTCCCTGATGAAATCCTCTGCACCTTCCTCCCCAGTAAACTTGCGTAGCTTGTGGGGGCGTAGACCTGAAGGCTGTGCTGCTAGGGTGGCTGGCCTCCTTGCCCATCCATACCTGCAGCCTGGTTGCCTTCGTTGTCCCGTGTCTTCTGGTTTCTCTCCGTACCATTCTGCTGAATTCTTCTTGGGCTGTGTCTCCTTGGTCCCTTGTCTTCAATCCTGCTCGCAGCGCCAGTTGTGATGGTGTGGAGGGGTAAGGGGTGTGCAGGTGAAGACAGGCAGATGGTGAGGAGTGCAGGAACCAAGGGACAGCAGCCAGTCAAGAAGACGCAGTGGACGAAGCAGAGTTTTCTCCTTTTATTTGCCTTCCATGCCAGTCGCTCACATCAGGGAACACTGATCCATTCTCTACACAGCGCGCCCACTTATATACACCCTGACCGGACCGCAAAGCCAGCGACACAGCGCCGGAGCCGAAACGAGCCTCGCGAGGCCGAACCAACAGAATTTTGTGTTTTCTATGGCAGCTTCCGTGTTGTCTGGCTCGCTGTCCGTTCAAACTATCAACACATATTTACTATCGGTGAAAACCTCAGAACACAAGGAATAAAATGCAGCAAGTCACATTTGACAATTTTGTTCCTGTACTAAATCATTGCTGATTAATGTCCGAGAGTGAAGCCACTTTTAACAAGCTTACGTCATATTTTTCTTTATTTCGATGAAAAATACCTAACAGCGTGAAATAATTTTGTAATGAATAAAAAAGCTGGCATCTCGCTCTTGTCATACATATAAACTTCATTTCCGAGACAGTGTCTAAGTGGAGAACTTTGCGTTTAAAGTTTGATAGAAAACACAGCTGACTTTTCACCTCGCTGGGCCGTCGGCACCCACTTTTGACACAATTTTCAACTGAAAAATACTCTGTTGAAACGGTCTGTTAAATAATAAATTTTACACATTTTCAGTTGTATTCTTAACAGAAATGGGTAAACATGTACTTTAGAGTGCGAAATTCATGGGGCTGTTTGTATGCACTTTTTCGGTGTTTTCGGTTCGGAACGATGCAAAGAGACGTAAGACACCCTCACCTGCCCACTTTGACCTGTCCTGCCCCACTTGTGGGTGCAAATAATTTATTTCACTTCACAAGTAGGCATATGCATGCACATCCAATGCGCCATTTTGGTTGTTGACGTTGTGCCCATGTGATCAGCAACCAAAATGGCGCATTGGATGTGCATGCATATCCCTACTTGTGAAGTGAAATAAATTATTTGCACCCACAAGTGGGGCAGGACAGGTCAAAGTGGGCAGGTGAGGGTGTCTTACGTGTCTTTGCATCGTTCCGAACCGAAAACACCGGAAAAAGTGCGTACAAACAGCCCCATGAATTTCGCACTCTAAAGTACATGTTTACCCAGAAATGGAGTCATAAGCAAGATTTCGATCGAGAAGTCCGAATTTCGTAAAATGATAATTTGGATCAAACTCCGACAGTAAACAAAGAAGGCGACTCGCTAAAGGGATCGGCGCTGTCAGTCATTTCGTATTGTCGCAAGCTTGTACAGAAAAGATCATAGGCATGCGATATACGAAATGAAAGCTTATGGACTTTACTTTTAACATGCATCTTCAGATTCTTCGGTTTTCCTCTTACTTTTGTAAAATCAAGAATTATTCAATATTCATTCGACAGACAATTGAAAATGGCGCCAAGACTGCTCGTGCAAAATACCAGTTTAGAGAAAATATGGGCTTCTCAACCCAGTACGGTTGTAATGAATAAAATACATTAATTTTTGTGACTTTAGTGACGTACATACAATTATGTAGGTTCTGAGGTATTCATGATTTAAAGAATTTACACAATAAAAAAATGAGATTCGACCAAGGGAGGTAAGGGGAAGATAACTCTCGAACAAAACATTTTCATCCACGAAAAGTAACCAAACGAAACACTGTTAGCACCCGGCTACATCGTGATGACTTTTGTTTTTTTTGAAAACCAAGTTTCAGGGTCAACAAAAGCTGATGACTTATTTTTTGAAAACCAAGTTTATTTCATCTTTTTTTTTCTTCATCCTTTGTTTTCTGCATGACCATTACGAAACATTGTGACATGACAGAAAGGCACACGTAAAATCAAACTTACGATTCTGTAATCTGTGTTCAGAAGAAATTGTACGCTCATGTTTTCTTGCAGATGTGTCAGACAAGCATGAGATGATAGCAGAGCTGATGACTTCTTAATCAATCATATTTAAACATTGCTGTCAGAAACTAGGTGGGACAAATTCGTCTTTGTTGAAGGGCGAAGTTCACAAAAAAGAGCTTTGTGGACGAAGGGGCCACTTCTCCCCCATTCTTTTTGGCCCAATGTAGTCTTGAAATTTCAGAAACCCAAAAAAAATTTGCAGCTAGTAAAAAAGGTTTACCTTAAGTGCAGTTCTGAATAAAAGTTTGCTCTCCGATGGGCCCCTGAATATTCGATGGAGTTTTGCAGATAACGCCCAAAAATTTTGGATAAAAAGGGAAGGGCCCCAGACCAGCATTTGGAATGACTCTTTTTGGGCCCAAAAGGGGTTAAATTTGGCCCGATGTCCCGTCCCAAGCTAAAAAAAAAGAAACTTTGCCGGTAAATTTTTTAAAGAAGTGACTTTGCACTGTGAGGGCAGGGAAAGAAAAAAAAACCGGTTGCCCTGAAATCCCAATAGGCAGGGTTTGCTGGAGAAAGCGAAACCCAAGAAAAACATTTAAAAAATTTTTAGTTCCCAAAAACAGGAACATCTTTCATCTTTTTTTTTTAAATTGTTTTATATCCTCCCAATTTACCCCCTTTTAAAACTTTTTTCGTTCAACCGGGGGAATGACCCACGGCACCTGACTTACCCTTATTTGGACGTAGGGGGGAAAAATACTCGCGAAAATGTTAGAAAGGGGTTTCTAAAAATAGATATGACCAAAATTTTCCAGAAAATTTTTTAAACCAGTGGTTGTCGGGTTTACAAATCCGTTTTTCCCTTGCCCAATATTCCCGGGTTGCAAACTATTTTCAGCCCTTTTTTTGGGTTTAAATTTTGAAGAAAAAGAAACCCAAACCCCCTTAGTGCAAAAAGAAACTAAATTCAGGGGTGCTTGTTTGGTAGCCCTTTTTTTCAATTAAAATAAAAACAAAAAAAACAAGGTTTGGGATTTTTAAAAAAAAACCTTTTTTAGTCAAAAAGTAAAAATATGGCTCTATTTCCTGTACAAAAAAAAACCCGATGCCTCTATTTAAGGGCAAAAAAATAAATTTCACTGTCGTTTTAAAGGTTTTTTAAAGGAAAAATTAATTAAAAATGGTCAAAATCGATGAAATGAGGGAATTGGGTTTGCCGGGGACTGAGTTTTACTGGGCATATGGAGCAACGGGGTCTGTTTTGGATGTTTTTAAAAAACCCTTTTCTCTCAATTCGTATCATCTCGACTGTTTTTCAATCTTTGGCCCCTTTTTCTTTCTTCAATCAAATTCCTTCCACTCGCATTTAAAAACTGTTGTTTCTCCCCGATCCTTCCCCATTTTTCCCAAATTTAATGACTGCCCCGTCACCCCTTGCTTTTGGCACATCAGTCGGGTCCCTATCTCCGCAATGTCTTAATTTCTCCAATCAAACCATCTTCTCACTTGGGTATCCCCCCATCCTTCAAAAAAACTGTTTTTTTCCCCCTTTCTGATCCTTTCCCTCCTCTGAAAAGATGTTTTTTTTATTTTAAAACCAAACCCTTTCCCCCACTTGATTTGAAACTCCTTTTTTTTGTAAACCCAAATTTAAAAGGCCCCCTTGAAAAAAAATGAAGGGGGTTTTCGGGTTGACCAAATCTTAAAAAATCAAAGGGCATGGGCCCCAAAAAATTTATGGGGAAAAAAAAGAAAAAATTTGTTTAAATTTTTTTACGTTAAGGTTGATGAAAAATCTTTTTTAAAAAAAATTTTTGTTTTTTCTAGGGTTCAGGTTAAATAAAAAAATTTTCCCCAAAAACCCAAATGTTTTTAAACATCGTGTGTCCTGCATTGTCGGTCTGCTTATACCCAAAAGGGGGTTTCTTTGTTTTTTGGGCCCAATTTTTCAAACTATTTGTTTCCTGCTTTTTTAAATTCTTTGTGATGCTGGTTCGTAAACCCAAAGCTTGCCTTAACCTTTCTGTATTTGGAAAAAAACCCACGTTTTTCTGACTGGGTGAGGGAAGCCCAAAAATAAAATTAAAAGATAAAAGGGTGAATTTTTTACAAAAAACGGTTTGGAAGGGGGGGAAAAGGGGAAATGTCAGTGCTGGAACCTAAAATTCATAAAGAACGAATTTTAAAAGAAAAAATAATAAGATGCGGGAAAACATTCCCCCAAACAGGGCATAATCACTCATCTTTTCCCAATTTTTGCAACTTCCTTACAGGAAAATTCTGAAGCCCCAGCCCTTTTTACTACCCCCTTTCCCCAAAAACGGGCAAGCCTTTGCGGCACATTTCAGTCCCAAACAGGTTTTTTTCTGGCATCCCCCCCAAAGTCACTTTTTCCCTGTATCACCAAAACCTTGCTGCCCTTTTGTTTTATGTCTTGTTTTAAAAATCCCACATGAAATTCCCTTAAATTTAACGGCATGGGGAAAATATGAATCTGCTTGGGTTTATCTGGTGTTGGTCCCTGAAGCCATTCGAACATTCGGATCTTAAAATCTGGGGTGAAAAGCAGGGTTTCCCCCAAATCCCAAAGTCTGTAGGCCGGGAAACCCCCTTCAAGGGGATTCCCAGCCCCCTAATAGGAAACTAACCATGTTCTGTGTAACATGCCCGTGTTTAAAAGGGGTTATGGATTTTGGGTTTTCCATAGCACGATTTACAGAAGCGTAAAAAATTTGTTTAACAAATTTAAAACCCAGTTTTAAACACTGATTTTAAAAATCTCGCTACTTTACTGTTTTAAAAAATCCATTACTTTCATGAGGCACGCATGGAAACAACATTCGTCTGCACCAGGCGGGCCCCTTTCCCATGTTCCCACCCTCCCTGAAAAAGTGATGGTTCGTCGGCAACAAAAATTAGTGGGGGTTTCGGGACATTTTGCGAGCACTAAAACCTGCCAGGGTTTCAGGGGTTGGCTTGCATTTTTCAGTCTCGCTTTCTGTTTCCTATACTTTTTTTCCATTTTTCCCATTGTCAGATTCAAGAAAATGGGTTTTGTGCCCCAAATGTAGACTTACCAGAAAAAAAAAGGGTAAGATCTATTATTTTTTTTCCCTTTTTAATCTCTTTCCCAACTCTCAGTTTTAAAGGTTTATCTATGGATGATCCCCTGCTTTTGTTTCCTTTTCGCCTTTTTTTAACAAAAATACGACCAACTTACATTTGGAGCACCCAAAAACTTTTAGAAAATTTTGCCTTGATGAAAAAAAGTCAATAAAGAGGTGTACACTTTCTTTTCTATGGTCCCATCATGGCATAGAACTAAAGAAGAAATCCTTTCAATGAAAAAAAACAATTCATTTTTTTTTGGTCTTCCCAAAATTTTGACACCGATCCCCATTTTTTCCCCCACAAATGAAGACCGGCATACAACCCCAATGATTCCCCAAAAGTTTCTCTCGTGCTTTTCTTTTCCACAAACCCCATCTGTTGATTTAAGACTTTCCCCTGTCCTTTTGAAGAACCCCAATGTTCAGTTTTGCATGGGGGTCCTGGCACAGGCGCCCCATTAAAATGGTATGAAGCCCGAAGCCGGCCCCGAAATTTGGGCGGAAAAAAAGATGGCCTCTGTAAAGCTGGGAGTGGGTGGGTTTCTTGCCGTAATTCTTTAAAAAAGAAAGTCTGTAAAGCTGTAGTGGGTTTTGTTTTTTTGCCATTTAAATTTTGAAAACAAAGCAAATTTCCCCTGTTAAAACTTTATGGGTTTTGTTTTTGCCGTAATTTTTTAAACCCCCAAAAAAATGTCTGTAAAGCTGTAGTGGGTGTGTTTCTTGCCATTTTCTGAACCCAAAACAAAGTTTTAAAGCTGTAGTGGGGGCGTTTTTGCCGTAAAATTTTGAAACAAAAGCAAGCACCCCCCTTGCTGCATTAAGGTTTGGGGGCGTCCCGAGGGGCAACCTTCAGCAACCCCCGGAATTGGGCCTTGGGGGTCTGCCCTTGATTTGCATATGCATTAAATTGTAAAAGGGTTTTTTGGGCCACGTTTCAGCTTTTCCCCCTGGTTTTGTTCATAAATTTTTAAAGAGCAAAACCAAATGATGGACATACTTGAAAAAAATGAAACCCTTTGGGGGAAGGTAAAAGCTAGCCTTTTAATTATCTTTTTATTCTTCCCTTGAAAAAATTTACACTTGAAATTTTTCCCTTTTTCAATGTTCCCTCAGTGACGTAAAATTTGATTTTGTCACCCTGGTTTTTCTTGATAAGGATTTACCACCCCTTGGTTTTTACCCCTTTCCAGGTTGTGAAGTGAAAGGGGTTCTTCTGTTTAGCCAGTTTCTTCTCCCTTCAGGCCCGTTTATTTGGGAGGAGCTTTTTGAGGCAAGAAAAAATCTTTCCCTTGGGTTTTGTTTTGGGGTTTCAATTATTTACCTTCCTTTTTTAAAAAAAACAAACAAAAAAAACTTGAGGGAAAGGTTTTTGGGTTTGGGGGGGACTCATTTTCTTCCCCTTTTTTATCTTCTATTAAAAAAAATTTTGAGGGGGGGGGGAGGAGGGGTTTGGGGGGGATCTCTTTTCATTTTTTACGTTCTTTTTATTTAAAAAAAATTTTGCGTTGGAGGTTTGGGTTTGGGGAGGGATCTCATCTTGCATGACACCATACCAAGCCAATCCCCGATCATCCTTTCACATGCAGCTGGGCCCCAGGAGCAAACCCAAAATTTTAGGTTGTCATGATGAACCCACGAGGGGCCTTTCAGAAATATTAGTCACTTTGGTTATGTTCAGTGGACCCGTTCCCGATCCAACATTTACAGGCACCAAATTAAAACACTTTTTGAGGACAATTATTGCTTTTGTTTGGGTTGGCATGGGGTGGGGGGTTGGGAATTCGAAGGGCGCCACCATTTTTCAAACCAACAAAAGTTCCCATGGAAATTCTTTGAGCTGGGAAACCCTTTTTAAAAAGGTTCCCCAGATTTTGGGGTGTGGGTGGGGAACTGAAATTTTTGATTCCCCCAAGAGGAGGGCATGAATGGAGGGAACTTGAAAACTTTTTTTTCCGTTCAATAAAAGGTTTAGATAATAAAAATTTTTGGGGGGGGGGGAGTTTTGCTTTTTTTTCTTGCATGGGTTTACATGTTTTTGTTCGAAAAAATTTTTTACATGTTAAAAAATATCAGAATTTATCATCCCAGGGATCCCCATGCAGACCCGCAACCCCCTAAGGGGGACCCCAAAAGAGTAAGAATTGGGAAACTTTAGTGAGGCAGAAATGTGGGAATTTTTGGGGAGCTAAGAGTAATCAAACGCGACATTTAAATTTTTTTTTTAAACCCGAGGGGGTGAAATTGTTTGCCCCAAAATTTTGTGAAATTTACTTTTTTTACCAAAACCCAAACTTTTCTTTTTAAGTGGGCACAAGAAATCTTTACAATTATAAAAATTAGAAAACACTTTAAACACCACAAATCCCCCAAACCATCGGCATGGCCACCAAGGGTTGCTTGTGCGCCCGAAAACAACCCAAAAATTGGGAAAAGAAATGGAGCCCGGGGGGGGGGGGGGGGGGGGAGGGGGGGGGGGGGGAAGGGGGGGGGTTTGAAAATGGAAAGGAAAAATGGGAAAATGAAATTTAAAAATATATAACCCAAAAAAAGTTCTCCCCCGTTGCTGATTCTGTCCCTTTTGGGGGTTTGGTATCCCGCTTGTGGCCCATTGTGTTTATTGCCCCCCAAGAAAGAAAAATTGGGCCCCCCCCCCCTTCCCGACTTCCATCCCCCCTTTTCACCCCAAAAGGTCCCTTTTTGCAGGTTTGAGGGGTGCAGCGCAGTTTAGGCTTCCATGGGCAAGGGTCCTTTCCCAAAGTGTGTTGTCTTTGTTCGACCGTTTTTTGAACTGTTTGGCGATCTCCGAATTGAGAAAGTTTTTTTAAAACTTAAAAAAATTTGGGGTGCATTGTTCGGCTGCGCCCAAGGGGCGATTTTTTGTGCTCGAGGGAAAAACCCGGGCCCCCCAATTTCTTCAGCCCGAATTACCTTTTCCCAATTTTTATCCTCTTTTGAGGTGTCTACGGGCTGAAAAATGTGTGATTTCTGGAAGAAATTTGGCGCGTTTGAGGAATCGATGTTCTTGCGTGCTCAAGGTTTACGCTTAACTTTCCAAACCTCCTGCGATTGGAAAATTGTGAAGTCCACTCGAAGTGGGGACCGTGCCCCAATTAACCCTTTAGCGAAAGGTTTGTTGCAGGGAAACTTTTCCCAGTATTTTTTTCGGAACTTTTGACCAAGGGTTTTTTCTTTTTCGATCTTGTCCAAAAAATTTTTTAAAAATTTCGCATTTTCGTTTGCTAAAATTCAAAAAGACGCCCAATTTTGCTGAATGGTTTAAAGGGTGGGTTTAAACGAAAATGGCTGACCGGAAACGCTTTTGAAAAATTATGGGTTTTTGGCCCGGGGCCGTGCATTTTCTGTACATAAGCTGGGTTTTTTTTTTCCGTTTTTTTTTTTTTTTTTGTTTTTTTGTTTTAAAATTTCAATGCGTTAATTTTTTTTGGGGGTTTAAAGCTAAGGGGGTAAGAATTTTTCCCCTTGGGGGGTAAAAAAATTACGCGAATGCGGGAAAGGTTGGCAGGGGCTGCTTATGAACCCCCAAAAAAAAAGGGCCTTTTTAAAGGGGCCCAAAGAAAGGACCCCCACCAAAATAAAACAGGACCTTCCGAAAATTTTTTCCCGTCTGTGTTTTTAATTTTTGGGTTCAGCTCTTCTTGTTTTTTGACAAGTTCCTTCCCCAAAGAGGGTCACTGTTTTTTGTTTATTTTTTGGAAAAAACAACACAGTTCATTGGCTTGTCCTAAGAGCCTCAAGCTGCTTTGCTGCTGGGCTTTGAGGCATAGTGCATCAGCTTCAAACAGCAACTGTTTGGCATCCTTTCAGTGGCTGTCTTTCTCCTCTTGAGGGTGTGGATCTCTTCCTCACACACACACTCATGCAAGCCCCCACGCACACTCACACCACCAGACCTGTTTACCCCTCACTTCACCTTTCAGTGGTCAAGGCGACCAAGTCATAGTTTTGGAGCTCAACTGTCAGTAGTCACAGCCACTACATATTCTGGATCCGCCAACTATCCCTTTCAGTTTCCCCCTTCCCCTTATCTGTTGTCCTATCCTCGCCCTTCCACCACTGCACTGCCCAGCAACTAAACTAGCATGGGTGTCGGGTTTCACAAACCAGGCAGGCCTTTACACTTAGTCATGATGGTTGCCTTGCTCTGTAGTGTGTGTGTGTGTGTGTGTGTGTGTGTGGTGTGTGTGTGTGTGTGTGTGTGTGTGTGAGCGAGTGTGTATGTGTATGTGTGTGTGTGTGTGTGTGTGTGTATGTGTGTGTGTGTGTGAGAGTGAGCGAGTGTGTGTGTGTGTGTGTGTGTGTGTGTGTTGTGTGTGTGTGGTGTGTGTGTGTGTGTGAAAGGGGTGTTGTGTGTGTGTGGGGTGTGTGTGTGTGTGTGTGTGAAAGGGATGCATGTGTGTGTGTGTGTGTGTGTGTGTGTGAGAGGGGAGTGAGCGAGTGTGTGTGAGTGAGCGCGCGCGCGCGCGCGCGCGTGTGTGTGTGTGTGTGTGTGTGTGTGTGTGTGTGTGTGTGTAAGGGATGGAAACCAGCATGCATGTCTGACAGAAGGGGGCATAATCAGAACAATCTACTGTTTACTTCCCTTGCCTGGGCTGTCACTATCGACCTTTTTTTTTTGTCCACCCCCTCCCCTCACCTCCCCCTCTCCATGGTTCGAGATTGTATGACCGTAGGACCATAATTAACAGACCATTTCCGTGGAAACTATTCATGATTCTGTAGAGGTACACAGGTCTGACACACCACCACACAGGTCTTTATCAGACGTGCTTGGAGTGGACGCTGAAACATGTGTCGGTCAGGCTGTCAAGTTGGCTGTGAATCATGACTCTGGGGCTGCGTTGAACCAACAGCGAAAAAAATCAGCAACACTGCATCTACTGTCACTTTGATGCTGTTTCTCTTTCTTCTGATGCTTCACACTTTTTGCGTGTTGCTTTAGCATGGATTCTCCCCTTGAGGCGATGTTTACGGAGCAATCGCAAAACGCACAGTGCTGTGCGCTACATGTTTGTCGCTCAGAACTTTCTGCAACCAGTCTTTGTAATCCTTGTCTCTCAGCCAACGATCTTGAAAAGAACATTTGCCCGGCATGTGGACGAAAAACTGGGCTTAAAATTTTCAGCAGGTAAACACGTGTGAACGATGCAAGATGGCGCCTGGAAGTATCGTCAAATCTCGAACGCGAGGGCTTGCGAGGAAACTGGCTGTGAGAAGCTCGTCTGCTTGCGCGGGCCCGACAGAAATGCCGATCTTTTGATTTCATACCTGAAGTTCTTTTCCGCAACCGAAAGTATTCTTTTGTATCGCAAAATTAAAAGACTTTAAAATGACCAAATTGCATTTTAAAGGCCCTTGACAAAATATTAAAGGACCTCTTGGTCAAATTAAAGTGCTTTAAAGGCCTTTTCTGAAAATTTCTAAATATAAGGACTTTAAAGGACTTCAAAGGACCCTACGACCCATGAGAATTAATCATGGAAAATAAACAAGATGTACAAAGAACAAGACAGCTATCCCCCAGATCCAGTGCAAATCACAGAGCACCTCGCTCGCTGTAAGGCTTGGCTCTTTGTTTGCATGGTCAAAGTGAGAGCAGTCGAGATGATGATCAAGACCATTTCATGTTCGTCATGTCCAATCAAGCTAATTATAACCCAGCCACCACAGAGTCACATCAGGGTTGATGTTCAGCATAAGCCTCAGTCACATAGGACGAGAGTGATCTGCATACATCCACACTTATTTCTGTACAAGACTCAATGTGTGACCCGTCATGGAATTCAACAAGCTGTGTATTCCTACGGGGCAAAACTATAGGAGTAAGGGAGGGGAAATGAGAACAAGGACACATCTATGGTCCCTGACCTGATGATGTCCAGCACTTTCTTCAGCAAACACTTCACTGATGACGGAAGGCGCTGTCTTCTTGAAGAGGTCAAGGTCAGTCTGAGTGACCCATGGGCGGCCTCCTCCAGCTCGGTCCCAGCCCCTCCATGTCTCCTCCTCCCTGGTGAGGCCAGCTGGGATCTGTGCAGATCAGGACAATGTGCAGATCACAAGGCGAGGAAAGTAAATGACCAGGGGATTGTCAAAACAAACAAACACAATACAAAACAAACAAACAAACAACAGCAACCCAGCTCATGGAAAGACATTCTTTATGGCAGACGACACTGTCCTCATTTCTTTTTAACGAAATATGAAGTGTTTGGTCAAACAATACACAAACGTGCGCACACAACACAACAGGCATACAAAACAACAATCCTATGGAGCATTTAATCTTAACCTGTGAGGAGAAGATATAGGTCAATTGTAAAGGGGTCAAGACACAACACAAACTCGGCAACCGCGTCAGGCCGTGTGGTGGACTCTGTGGCCAGGATGGAATGCAGAAAACAGCCTACCTTGCAGACGCCTCATCTGCTGCTGCTGCTGAGCCATGTTCTGGAAGGCACGGGGCTGCTGACTGGCTGGCACACAGTGCAGCAGGTAGTACTCCAGGTGGCGCCACACGATGAACAGGCAGTTCTCCAAGATGTCTGAAATGCTGTCAAGGACTATACATGGCAGAGAGAAATGCGGTCACCATGAGACGCCACTTGCTGGTCAGGTTGTTAGTGCCTGCGGTTCGGTCTTGATGCATGCTACATGTTTGTGAAGGGACTGCTGCCTTGTGTATTTGTGTGTGTGTGCATGTGCGTGTGTGTTGGTGTATGTGTGTGAGAGAAAGCATGCATTATTATATGTGTGATATAACTGATTAGTTCGCTATATTTTTTTTCCGTTTATAAAAATTCCAATGGTCACACAAAATTAATTGTTTGGCAACATGTAAAAAAAATTCCATATCATACCATGTATCTCTGGAATAACGATGCTTTCACACACTCTCATATTATGTAAGACTCGTATTGCTCCAGGCTTCCAAATTTTAATATGGCTATAAGCAAATATTTATTTTCAGAAAACAGAAAGTCGTCGGCACAAAATCTACGGTGGGACAATGTCAGGATACATGAGAGGTGCTGAAGTTCCTTCCCTTTGCTGGTGACCATTTGATGCAGTCGTCTGCGTGCCACCGCCTGCCGCTGCTGGGAAGACAACTTTTCCATGCCACTCGTCTCCGACAGCTGAAACCAGATGCTGTCATCATGTTGGACATGTTTCCAACTTAGAAACAAAACAATCTGAGTGTTAGGTAGGGGAGGGTGAAGGTACGTACCAGAAGGCGTGGGAAGGAGGGGAGTCAATGCTCTAATCAAACAGAAAACAGTGCCAGAGTCCTTCATCTGAAATAAGACAGTTGCCTTCTGTGCGAACACATTCCAAAGTTTTATGTTAAAAAAATCATCATTCACTTTCGATGATATGTACCAAATTTGATGCCCTTTGATCAGCACTGCAGTCCTAACTGACATCAGTATCCACCTCAGCTTGTTTCCATTCTGTCCGATTCAGGATGGTGAAGCAGCTTTTGTGGTGGATAAGTTCGGTCACTGCAGAGTTAAGCTTACAATATGCTATACTCAACACAAAAAAGCTACTGACCTGTCAAAACACTTACTTGAAACAAATCTGCAGTATACTTTTGGTGGCTTTTATCAACTTAAATGAACCACAGGATTTGATTTTTCACAGCTTGCACACATCCACGGACAACACAACTGTCTCATGACCATATTTGAGAAAGAACTGACAATGTAATTGTCCAATGATTAGAACGGAAAAAAATCTTGACACAACATTAATGTATGTCAAAGAAATCGGTTAAAAATCAATCTGCAAGGGATTATTAAATCATCTGGCTCAATTTCATGAACTTCAGCAGATTTCTCTTCAAAAAGCTACATCAATAACCGCATGGATACCACATTTATTAGGAAAAACATCGAAGAGGCTGGGTGACAAGTAGGGAGAAATCAGCAAACATACGGTCCATACTGTGCACACTGCTCAAGCTGCCCACCATTGACACACAAAGGCTTTATCTCCTATACACACTGATGGACACACAGAGGTGACCGCTCTAGCCATCCCTGCCATGACCCTTCATGGGCAGTGTGTTTTTTCCATGAAGCAACACATCTCCGCACACAACATCGTTGGTACAACCTGTGCCCTGTCGAAAATGGCGAAAAAAAAAAGCTGGAAACAAAATTACATCATCACTGTCCTCAAAAGGTTCAGATCAAACAAAAATGATCACCAAACATGCCAGCGGACATTGGAATCATTGCCAAAAACAGACAGCGGCAGACTGACCTGTTTGAGGTCCTCTGTGCTGAGCTCATGGATGGCGGCCAGTTTCTGCTCGATTTGTCGGTGCGACTCGAACACGGTGGTGAAGTGGGCGGCACACATGCGCAGCTGGTACACCATCACCCCAGGTTTGGGGGCTGGTACATGCTCAGGCTGACCGCACTGCTCACATCTGCACACACATCACTTCCATCATCATCGAACTACTCAAACATTATAGATCTAGTTGCAAAGCGAGACGACTGCAGGCGGAAATCTAAACAAATCTTAAATAAATGTTAGCGAACGCCAGAGAGACGTGGACAAACGAGTCACAAGACAAAACACAACGCGTTTCGACCTCTTAGGTCTTCGTCAGACCTAAGAGGTCGAAACGCGTTGTGTTTTGTCTTGTGACTCGTTTGTCCAACGTTCTCTGGGCGGTTCGCTAATATTTATTTAAGATTTCCTCAACATTAGATAATAAAACGCTCCATCCGATCACCCAAGGCTCCACTCCATCTCTCTCAGGAACTTCACTAATATGGGGAGTTTGTATTATACTCCCTGTTTGGCTAGTATACTTACCATGTCAGACCATAGCATTCCACGGCAGTTAATCAGCTCTGCCAGGCCAAGATTTTTGTGGCTAATGCAGTAATAAGACCATCACGTGACGCCCACACTACTTCCGCCTGGGAAGAAGCGGTGTGTAACATCCCGTTCCTCATTCAACGAGGCCTCCTGCCTGACAAGGACAGGTTTTTTTTTTGCTCTGTCTCGCCTATACTTCTGTTTTGTAGAGATTGCTTGCCTTCTTTACTTGTTCTGTTGTGCTTACGTTCGACCATGGGTACCATTGCCGTGTGAGGCTTATGAATGGCGTTTTTATTTCATTTTATTCACGCTTTATGGCGTGACGGCTCTCGACTTCTCTTCACATCATTGTTCTCCATTCGTCCCTTACTCGCCGGGTGCGGGACGCGTCACCCTTGTAGTAAACGTGTCCCCCACTCTCTCTTTATTTTCTTCCCATTTCCTTCGATCTCGGCGGCCTTGTTTATTCTCACTAGCCATCTCGGTCATTCATTCGACGATCGATCTTCGTCGGTCGCTCGAGCTGCCATCTTTATTCTCGCCATTCCGGCCGACCCTGCGTGGTCGTCCTGGCCTTTATGCAAGAATGCTGTCAACACTTTACATGTCCCTGCTGAAAGAGTGGTTGTGTGTACATGTGTATGTTTGAGGATGTGCATTCACTTACTATTCAGCTGAACATCTTTTTACTTGGGCACACATGTGTTTGCATACTGTTTGTGCACCTGTGTTGTACACTGGGGAGAAATGGAGAGAAGATAGAGAGAGGGGAAGGGGCAGATTCACACAATGGCTGACAAAAAGAAAGACAAAAGTCTCCTACCCGAGAGTCTGAAAAACCCAAGCTCTCTTGAAAGCTGTTCTTCCAGATTCAGATTCTTGCAACGATTAATTCAGGAAGTTTGGTGAGAAAATCTTGAAATAATCAAAGAGTTGCTACATGATGGAATGCTCTTGAAGACAGAGCCAAAAAGACGCATCACAAGGTTTGAACACATGATGTTAGCAGTCAGCAAGTAATATGTCCACAAATGGATTCTAGACAACTAATTAGATGCATATGAAAACAAAACATTATTCACAGTTCAAACTGGAGAGAAAGAGAGAATGCTGAACGTAACACCATATTTCATTAAATATGGAAAGAAGGAACAGAGTGTAT
This sequence comes from Conus ventricosus, assembly GCA_018398815.1. Lineage (NCBI taxonomy): Eukaryota > Metazoa > Mollusca > Gastropoda > Neogastropoda > Conidae > Conus > Conus ventricosus. Next base: position 16,156,862 of record CM031610.1, read on the forward strand.
CTTCATGCATAAGCCTCTATGTTTATATCCATTATTGGAAAATGAAAAAGCCCCATGGAAAAGATGATAAAGTCAGTTAAACATGGATCGAAGGACAGTGTGCTCATGTGAGACCTTGTCAGCCTTAGCTGCTACTGCATCACAAGATCCATGACACAGGCAAAGCAGCCATCATTTTCTGCAAGTAGCCACACTGATGATTTTGCTCTATCGTCAGCAAACTGACTTGAAATTCTCGCCGACTCTTCTATGGCAACAGTTCATTTTTGACTGTCCTCTTTTTCTTCAACAACATAAGCTCTGAAATGAAGGACTTGGGGTCTTCAGTACCATTCTTTCCACATGAGTAAAACCAGCCAGGGAGGAATCTGCAAACTGGAATCTGACTGGTCCATTCCTCCATTGTATTGCTGAAGATGAAATCATCCAGTCAAACTCCTGGTATTGTACCGAAGAAACATCAAGTCTACAATAATTATCCAGTTACTTCTGGTTATTTTTCTAAAGCTGGTCTCAGTGCCAAATAAAATGGCAGAGCGGATGATAAGGAGTTGTAAAATCTAAATTCAAAGGCCTGGGACAGTTCATTTGTGTCAGTGCTTAAGTTCTTTATTTGTGTTGAAAAAAAAACAAAGATATGTGACAAAACAGGAAGCAACAGTGATAAGGTTAGTGCCATCTTTTCTCACCTTCCCCATTGTGAAGATCTCTGGCAGAGGCTTCGTCCAGGCTGGGGCCAAACAAAATGCGACTGTACTGGTATGTAGGGCCTACACAGGTACATTGAAAAAAAAGTTAAAGCACCTGGAAACAAATTGCATTTTTACAACTTTTTCACAAAAATCATCTCTAATTTGCAACCGTATCACAGGCTACTTAGCTATGAAATGATCACTTTGTCTGAATTGCAAACATACTGAAACAGAAATTAACCCCTTATATCTTATACCAGACAAAGCCCTCTGCCCGTCACCCAGGCCTTCTGATGATTAAGCTCTGGCTTGTACACATCCATCATAAATGAAGGCTCCTGTTTAATTCAGGTTAGACTAATGAATGATTGGTGCTAATTTTAGCACTACACACCTATGACGCTCTGTATACTATAAACATTTTCAAATAACAGGATGTTTCTCTGAAGCATATGTAAATGTTACAGGATTAACCTTTCATTAAAGAAACAATGCCCTAGTTTTTGCATTTCTTTGGCATCTTTTTTTTTTTTTCAATATACAAATCACCAGCTACAATTTCTTATAATGTTTATAAACCATTTGCAATCCGCAAGCAACACTTTCAAAGTGTGTCCATTGATACAGACAAGTGTTCATTAAATCGTCTCACAAGAAGAAAACAAATTCACTCAAATAGTCTTTACAGCCAAGACAACCCTAAAAAAACCATGTGAACCACATCAACACACAATCACAGCATAATAATGAAAGCACCGACTGGACTCTGTGATGACGGCTCTGCAGAAGGCGGTGATGTTGGAGATGATCTCCTGGTAGGCCAGCGCCACATCTGCCGCCTTGTCCTTGCCTTCCGTGGCAGTCTGACTGGACAGGTTCCTCAGCTGCTTGCTGAACTTGTCGGAAAAGCAGAACCTGGGCAGCAGCGCCACCATCTGGCGGAAGAGGCGAGTTCTGTGGCTGCGGAACTCCACCTGGGCCGTAATGGAATCGAGAACTCCGATGCCAGGTCGTTCTGTGGAAAAAAGACAGATGAACTGATGAGAGTTTCGCAGACGCCAGAATTGCAAAGATGGATAGCTTGTCCTTGTGTTGATATGAGAGGCGAAGGGAATAAAGAAATGGGCTCAAGACAAAAATTCAGATTACTATCGTGACTGCTTCTTACAGCTCTTCTTGGAGTTGAAAGGTCTGTACATTTTATGTACCAATCAAGAGTGTGTCACTTTTCATGCACAAAACACAGGACACGTAGACTGTTGGCCATTTTCTCTTGCATGTGTGACAGTCAGACAGCCCAAAGACAGTCTAGTGAACTCTTGCTTTTTCCTAGTCCCACTAGTTGCTAGGATATGTTATGAAACACTGAAACTCAACAAGGAAGTGAGAATCTTGCCACCTCAGCTTTATGAAACACCACACTGGTGTTAAATAAAAAGGGCCATGTTTTTCTCCTAATATCTTTATTTTTGCTTTTATTCCTGTCTTATTAAGAGAAAAAGAGAGGAAGAACAGGAGAAAGAGATGTTAAGATAAAACAAAAACATTCTCTTGTTTTGACAGTAACTGCCAACAGAAAGTACATAAAAGCCTTTAAACTAATACATGCATTGTAAACTCTGACACCCTAATACAATCTCTTGGCAAACACTGATCTTCCGTTTCTCAATACTTTAAGGGTGGCAAACCCACCAGACAAACATGCAAATCCGGCAAAAATCTGGCACTGACATGTGCTAAATCTGGGAGGAAATTGGGGCAGGGTTCCTACAGACTCCCAGAACAAATTCAAGGAGTTTTCAAGGCGTGTTATTTTATTCAAGGCATGAGGTGGCACGAAAATTAAACCATTGTTCTTTTAAAACTTCATTTTTTTTCTATTGTTAATGTAAAAAAAAAAATGGAAAAAAAAAACTATTTGGGCAATTTCAAATCCTTTGTGTGATTTGGGGACCACAAATGGGGGCAAAATTTATGAACTTGAAAAAAAGAAGGTTTATGACAAGAACTGTATTTGTATCACAGCAGACTTGAAACATGACTTTTCTTGTTTTGCTGAGCTATAGTAATGCAATGACAAAAGGATTTTTATATACTGTTTTGCTGAGCTAAAGTAATGCAATTACAAAAGGATTTTCATTATATCTAAACTGCTTTTTTTTCAATAATTATTTTTCCATATGGGGGCCATCAGGCTTCGCGTTTCATTGCTTTCGAATTATTCTATAGAAATAGCAATGATATTGCTGTTTTGACTTATAAATAAAAATATAATTGCATGCAGAAATCATTTCTGATCGAAGGAAATAAAATTACCAAGCTAGCTTGTCTGGATCCAGAGATAACTCCTAACACATCAACCATTGTTGAAAAAAGTGATTTTGAGAAAAAGGCATTTGAAAGTAAAAAAGTTAAGCAATTTTCACACACACCTTCAAATAAAGTCATTTTTTACCTAAGAAAATGTGGAAAATAGACAAAATGAACACCACAGATGGTTTCAACAGACTTTCCTGAGCACAAAAACACATAAAACCTAAACACAAATTTTTGAAAGAAAATGGTCAAATTTTCGTGCCACCTCTCTACACTACTTGCATGAAAATTGAAAAAAAGAAATGGCAGTTTGATTTTTCTGCGTTCAGGTTGATGAAAAAAATCATTAAATTTTTTTTTACAAACACTGTCGCGATCCTGGATTGCCGTCGGCGATTCAACCAAGGGAGATGATTGTAACTTCATCAGTTTGATGAAGTTACAAATTATCTCCCTTAGTAAAATTGCAGACGATCCAGGATCACGACAATGTTTGTAAACATTTGTTTTCAAATAGTTTTTCATTAACCTGAACGCAGAAAAATCAAACAGCCATTTCTTTTTGCCACATTTACGATTTTGGAGTGATTGCTACATTTTCAAAGGTTTTCAAGGAGGGTTTGGTCAACAGAACCACATTTTATTGATTTTCAAAGGTTTTCACAGGTCTTTTTTTTTTTTTTTTAAAAAATCTTTTTAATCCCTTCAGCAAGATCATCATGAACATGTATATGAACACTGATAAATCATATGAAACAATCAAAAATTCCTCACACATTCAGTCACTGTCTACAACATACATTTGTTTAAACAATTGGCTTATGATGTACATAATAATTCAAATTTGTATCGAATAATTTGTGCCGTTAATTATGTTATGAACTGCTTATTTGTCTAAGACTGAATAAAGAATTTCATACCTCACACTCAAGTGATCTGTGAGTGAATGAAAGAAAATACAGTTTCTGTATTGTATACATGTATGTTTCATATGTTCAATCTATGAAGGGTTTTTTTTAATATTATTTTAATACATACTATTATATTGGACAAAAAGGACAAGCAGAAACAGAAAAAACAACAACAAACAAAGAAGAAACAAACTCAAGTATATGAAACATACACATACACACACACATATATATATATATATATATATACATATGCGTATATTTCATACATACACACTTAATATACACACAGACACATATAGATATACATACATACACACACATATACATATTTTTATACATACACATATACACCTACATACATACACACAATCATGTATACCTACACACGTTATACATATACCTACATACACATATACATATATATATATATACATATATACACATATATATACACACACATACACACATATATACGCACACACATGCACAAACATATATACACACACACACATATATAATTTAGATTCATATACACACACACATATATATAATTTAGATTAAGTATTTCAAAAGTTCAATAATCCTCAAAAAATGTACTCAGTCACAATAGCACAAAAAGACACTAACAAAAAGACACACACTCGCACACACATACACAAATGTGTACCATTCTCAGTTGTTAAATTGGTGGGCACATTGAAAGATATTTCAAATGAACTTCTACATACTTAATATATTGTTTATATGGATGGTGCTAAAATATAAATTGCATTTGGAGTTTTGCTTCTTCAGTTACAGTCATTATCTTTTCTTTTGGGATAAATACCAACAGTACAAGCAAACATCCGCCCCAGCATAGGTATCTACCAGAGGCGTTACTCTCCAATTACAGAAGAAAAGTTTTATGAAACTAATGTTTGATATAATGCCCACTGTTTACTAAAGAGAGGCGATGTGCCTTCCAAAAAGTGCATGTACCTAAGATCTGTATATCTCTGTTTCAATACACCAAGAAAGCCTTGTATACTGGGCACTGCATTTTTTCATGTAAACTTTATAAAGGTAAAATTTTGCCAGCAATAGGATATAATTAAGGCCAAAGTCTGTTTTGACTCCTTCTTTACAGCCAAATACAATCAATGTTTCTGAAAATGTCAGACGACACCAATGCTGACAGTCACTGGACAACATACGGTTAAGATCGATCCAAAACTTTTGGACAACACTACAGCTCCATAATAAGTGTTGTATCGTTTGGATTTCAGTTTGACAGAGGTTACATACAGGGTCCTCAACAATTTTACAGTCATACAGATATTTCCTTGTATTTAAAAGGCGATGTAGTATTCTCACCTGGAACCATCTTAGTTTAATATCATGACACTTATGACACTGTTTGAAAATTTCAAACCAATTTAGATTATTATAGATTTCGTCCCATTTTAAGGCTGCAGTAGGATGAACCTCTGATCTTGTAAGCATTGCCTGGACACTCTTGCCTCCTCCTTTGATTACTTTCCAAGTTTTATTATCTTCTACACTACACCTAGGATCAATCTCAATTCTACATTTCTGCTGGTATTCCAAGATGGCATTGATAATGCCATTATAGAGAAGAAAGTTAGTTCGCCTGATATTTGGATAAAGTTCCTTAAATTCTCTAAAGGTAAGGAATTTATTATCATTTAAATCATACAATTGGTGAATAAATAAAATATTTTCCTCAACCCATTTTTTTAATGAATACTACATGCCTGTCTCTTAGTATATGTTTGTTGTAATGTATGCACTCAGCCAAAAATTCTGCAGGCTTCAGTGGGGGGCATTTCATGTACAGATGTTTGCAGTGTTTCAGCACGTCTGTCCAAAACAAATTCTTACAACTTTTCAAACAAACATGTACATATTCTTCTCCCAGTTTTGACAAATTTACAAAATTAGGAAATAAGGCATACACAAAGTTTGCAGACTTCCTTCATAAGTTAGCCGTTTAAGCCAGGATACTTTTAATGAAGTAATATAAGCATGTAAATCAACCATCTGTAATCCACCATCAACATAAGGTTTGCACACTATACTCCTTTTTATCTTGGCTGGTTTATTGCTCCATAAGAAGGAGAATAAAGCTGTCTGTAGTTCTTTAACAAGATTTACCGGAGGATCGGGTAGATTTATCAAAAGATAAGTTAGTTTAGACAAAACCAATGTTTTCAATACTGTTATCTTACCTAAGGGAGAAGGTCTCTCTTACACCATCTACCCAGTACCTTTTTAATGTCATTCAATTTGCCTTCAAAAATTTATATCCGTTATTCTTCTGATGTCCACACAAAACTGTATACCCAATATTCTAAAAATTCCAGGATTCCAGCGAAAGTTTTCATCACGCATATATCTCATGTTTGAATGCTTCATACTTCCAAACCACACGACATTTGTTTTTTCATGATTAATTCTTAAACCAGACATTTGGGCAAAAGTCTCAATACACTTATGGTTTCATTGAACGACTTTTCTGTACCATCCAGACATATATTGGTATCATCTGCGAATTGCGACAGGAGGACCTCTTGACCCCTCACCATGACACCTTTTATATCAATATTTTGTCTAATAAGAAGCGACAGGACCTCTGCGCCGATCAGATATAGGTAAGGAGAGCAAGGATCCCCCTGCCGCACTCCACGTCTAACTGGAAACCATTTTGAATATTGTCCATTAACAGAAACACAGGACGTCATGTCCTTGTAAAAGGAGACAATCCACCTTATATATCGGGGCCAAAATTGAAAAATTCAAGCGCTTTATTCAAGAAGGTCCAAGAGATGCTATCAAATGCCTTTTCAAAATCAACAACTAAGTAAAAGACCTGGGGTGCTTTCTTCCTCGGTATATTGAAGTACATCATAGATTTTTCTAATATTCTCTCCAATGTATCTTCCTCCCATGAAGCCCTTTTGGTCCTCATGAACTATTTTTGGTAAGACACATTTGATACGATTAGCAATTGAGGCTGATGCTATTTTGTATGCCGTATTTAACAGAGAAATTGGTCTCCAATTCTTCAAATACTGTTTGGCTTATCCTCCTTGGGAATACAAACAATGACACCCTGTCTCTGTGTAACTGACATACTCTGTTTATCAAAACCATCATTCAGAGATCTGACAAGAAAGGTGCCAATATCTGTGAAGAAGAATTTATAAAATTCAACAGTAAAACCATCTGATCCAGGGCTTTTGTTGTTTTTCATATTTTTTAGGGCCTCACCCACTTCGTTTATAGTCAATGGGCCTTCCAGTCGATCACTTTCTTCTTGTGTTAATTTGTTAGCATCCATTATTATTACCATTAAGATCTACGTTCCTTGCTTTCTGTTCTGTAAATAGTTGTTCATAAAATGTTTCAACCTCTTTTAGGATACTCTTTTGATCGGATATAATATTACCATCAACTCTTTCAAGAAAACTCATAGAGCGATCTACAAAATTTCTATTTTCCAAGCTGCAAAAATATTTACTAGGTTTTCTCCCCTTCGCGAATCACTTTACTCTTGATCTAACAATAATTCCCTCTATTTTCTTTCCGTAGTTCTTCTAGTTCCAATTTCAATTGTTCTAGTTCTCCTAAATTCTCTTCATTCACATTTGAACTCAAGTTGGAAATCTTTGTTTCAAGTTCCTTTTCCCGTTTTAAATCATTTTTTTTCTTATAGCATGAATAGGCTATTGTTTTTTCTCTTATTTTTAGTAACACCATTTCAAAAAATAGTTGATCTGAAATTGTAAACTGTAGCATATCACTTGCCACCTCATTAATATTCTGAAAGTTGTAGACTGGTAAAGCGTATTCTTTTTTTAACTCTGAAATGACTCCTTTTATTTCATCTACAAATTTCTTGTCTCTTAATAAAGAATTGTTAAATTTCCAGTACTGTCTATCTCTCATCCTCACTTCTTCTCTAAGACTTATATCAACAATGGAATGATCTGAACGGTAACTGAGACCTATATTAGATCTACTGACATCCGACAACAGACTTTCTGATATCAGAAAATAATCTAACCTGCCTTGTTTTATGGTATTAAATTTGCACCAAGAATATTTTCTTAAATTTGGGTTTAATGTTCTGAACACATCAATCAATTCATTTTTTTTTTTTTTTTTTGCTGTCCCAACCTCTGCGCCACCTCAGAGGCAGTGCACCCACGCCGCTCATTCCGACACCCCGTCCACAGCCACAGCCCGGTCGGCCCCGCCGCAGCCCCGGCACCGGCAATCCACAGGGAGCAGTCAATGTCAAGTCGTCAAGAGGCAATCCACCGGAGGAGACACTGCACTGCTGCCGAGTCACTTCGGTGGTGTTCAGTGGCGCCTGTTCTGATCTAACATATGCAGGACACCACCTACTAAGCCCCCTACTGACGACAATAATTGCTTAGTCGCGGAGCCGGCGTGAGTGAGCTCTCCCTCCGGAGGGCGCCACCACGTCCGTCCAACGACAGCCCCCATGGACCCGCCGATACCAGTGACCCCGACGGAACCAAACCAAGGCCACAGACGTGGAGAGGACATCGAAACTGAGGTCACCATGAGAGCAGGGCATGAAGGGCCACAGAATTTGAGACTTTTTTTTTTCATGCTGATCGATGAGAATGAGGATGATTAAGATGATGCTACGTATTTCCATTTCGGTCTGAGACTACATGACAGGGCTGTACTCTACGCTTCCTTTCATAATATATCCCGTCATCAACCAGGCCCGAGAGATACAGGCACCTGCAGTGTTGGTCAGGAAATTTGAGCAACACTCTCAGAAACGCATCCATTAAGTGGATGAAACTCGACTGTGTGGTCCCAGTCTTCCCAACTGAGTCCGCAGCAACTCAACTCTGGGTAGGAGCCGGTCGGGGCAGAAAAACCCACATGACTTTTGATGGGATTCGAACCCACGACCTCCCAGCCGGGAGTCCGCGACGCTAACCACTTCGCCACGGCGGCTGGTTAAATTTTGACATAATTTTTTGGATAAGAGAGAGAGAGAGCGAGTGCGTTAGAGACAGTGTGTGTGTGTGTGTGTGTGTGTTGTGTGTGTACAGGGTTCCTACAGACTTCCAAGAACAAAATTCAAGGAGTTTTCAAGGAGTGCATTTTCTATTTCAAGTTACAATACTTGCGTAAAAATTGAAAACAGAAACGGCAGTTTGATTTTTCTGTGTTAAGGTTGATGAAAAAAAAAAATACTTACAATTTTGTTTTGTGCAAAGAAAACAAAACAGTTTGATTTAAAATAATTTTTTCATCAACCTGAACAGAGAAAAGTCAAACTGCCATTTCTTTTTTTCCAGTTTTTATCAGAGTGAGTGTGCCAGTACACCACACATTAGAACATTAACAAACTCAGACTCTTTGTATTAAATGCCAAAACACTAAAAATCAGCAAAAATATGTCCATTTGTAGGAGAACATACAGACTATGCATGGTGTGTAAGAGACTGGTTGGAGGAAAAAAAGTATAAAAAAAATAAAAATAAAAACTAGTTTAAAAAAAAAAGTTTACAAACGTCGTTGCGAGCGTTAATACCAAGGGAGGTAATTTGATCAAAATTGATGAAGTTACAAATTACCTCCCTTGGTAATTGTCTGCTAAACCTCCGGCCAGAGGAAATCTGAAAACCGCGATCATTGTGCGTGATTTAATTTCTGTTTTTATTCCTATTTCAATGTTTTTGTAAAGAAACATCAAAGCAAAATTCGATATCATGAAAAAGTTTGCACATCTTTTACAAAATTCCAGGACTTTTCCGGACCCATGGCCACAAATTACAAAATTCCAAGACTTTTCCAGCCCTGGAAATGGTTTTTTCATTTTTCCATACTTTTTCCAGACTTCCAGGACTCTGTACGAACCCTGTGTATAAAATGGCCTGGATTTGTTTGTAATGATGCCTCTGTCCATCTTCTTCATCTGAAAGTGGGGGCAAAAACACGGAACCGAACTGTCCCGCTAACAATTTATGAACAGCATACTATCCAGCCCACTATCCCTCGCATTTTCTAAAAATGAGTACTCATGATTTATAAATTCTACATTTATACCGAGCAGAATCCACAGGGGTTTCACGAATGAATGACCAAAAAATGGAAATGTTTTCTTGCCCATCCACTTTTCTTTTCACCAAAAGCACACAAAAAATACATGCACATCACGACTAACATTGCTCTCCATCTTTTCTTCTCACCACCTCAATCATGCTCACACTCATGCCCATGTACCCGCACACCCACCACACGCAGAGATAAGATAATGTTGCTTATAGCCCAGCCGACCGCAAAGGGCCACATCAGGGCTGACCCACACGCAGAGGGTTCCATAGTAAGTGAGTGAGCGTGTATGTGTTTGTATATGTGCGTGGTTATGTGTAAGTCCCACACCTATCCAGAATACATATCTGTGAGGATGTAAGGGGAAAAAAATGACAGAGAAAAACAGAATTTTCTGGGACAATGATGTTAATAACTGGAATCGTGAGACAAAAAAGAATCGAGGACACAGGACAGCCAGACATTAAAAAAAAAAATACACACATGGCATGACACCCCCCCCCCTCCTCCTCCTCCTCCCCCCCTCCCCCCCCCCCCCCCCCCCCCCCCCTCCCCCACCCCCAACCTGCCAAATACAACACACCGACAAATTCGAAAGTTCACTGACCCTGAGAAGCTTCCCAGTCCTGCCAGTGGTGGCCGCTATCATGGGCGTCCCTGGATACCGCTGCCGGTGCCACAGCAGCTCTCTCTTCAACGTCACAGGCACGCTGCATCCCACACACCCAAACAGCGTCACCACCATCGACCATCGGTCTCACACAGGGCACCGCACAGATCTCCTCTGCAATGCAGCACACAGCTGTAATATGTGTCCGCATCAGGACATCACATCCCCCCCCCCCCGCAAGAGCAGTGTATTTTTCTGATGACCAAACAACACCTCTCTGTGCTGTCGGTCTGAGCCAGCATGGAACCCACAGCCTCCCAAATCCAGACAGAAAATCAACAGTGCAAAGGAGCACAAGTGTTGACTGTGGTCTAGCCTGGGTGATGTCCCCCTGCAGAATAGGAAATCAGTCATTTCCTGACCTGCATGTGGAAGGGGGCGGGGGTGGGAGCAGGTAGACACTTTGGTAAATACGTCTGCCTGGATTTCTCACTTGACTTCCCAGTTCCAATGAATGAAGACTTTGATGGCTTTGTTGTCCAGTTTTGACGTGACAAGTGGCTTTTATGATTTTAAAAGGAATTTAAAGTAAATCCGTTGGTTAACATGGACAAACAAATTACAAGACAATCATGGGAGACTGCCTGCTCACTTTACCATTATTTGGAAGGAAGTAACATCTCCAAGGTGATGGAACCATGCCCTGCAAGGTAAAACACTGGGATAGCCTCTGTAAGCGTTGTCCAGTGCCCTTTCCTATACCCCCTTTCAGAGGGGGACACTTTCCTTTACCAGGACAGTACCTTCTGAAGGAAGCCAAGGACAACCTCTGTAATGACTGTCCAGCTTTCTTATATCGGCATTCCAATGCAGCATTTCCCACTCAACAGAACTGCTTCTTCCCAAAGGAAGCACAAGGACAACCTCTGTAATGACTGTCCAGCTTTCCATCCTGTACTGCCATTCAGAAGTAACACCCACAAACAGAACTGCATCTTCTGAAAGGAAGCGCTGGGGTAGCCTCTATAATCATAGTCCTCCCTTCTTTTCTGTATTGCCATTCAGAAGTAACATTTCTCACTTGCGGACTTGTACCTTCCGAAAGGAAAGCACAGGCGATAGTGTCTGCAATAACAGTCGTCTTTCTTTCCTGTATTGCCATTCCCGCAAACAAGACTGCACCACCAAAGATGGAACACAATGACTGTATTCACTATTGCTATCAGTGCAACACTCTGTTGTAAATTTTCAACAAGCTGTCTTGCTTTTGACTTCAACTGGAGTAAGATCTTGGGTGCTCGCAAATGGCAGAATTTTTTTTTATTTCACAGCCACAAGCCAGGGCTTAAAACAGGAGGAGGAAAAAACCACTGAAACTAGGGGGGTCCGGGGGCATGCTCCGACGGGAATTTTTTTTTAAAAACCGAGTGTAAATCTATGCCTTTTCGCGCTTTCTGGACATAATTTCAAGAGTTATTTAGTGCATAAAATTGCTGTAAACACATATTTATTACAGGAAGATATATTTAGGACATGGGGAAAAGGGGTTAAACACATAATAAAATGAACACTCCCCCTTTAACTTGAGTGTTTTACAGGTGTTCACCAACAATAGTCTTTGGATGAAATCTCACTTCTGGGGTTGCTCAATAAGTTTCACTTTTCAGGTTTAAATGATCACACAATATCAAATTTGAAGTTGGTGCACACAAAGTCAGTAACTGCATCAAACACTTTAAAGTTCAGTCTCATATAACAGAGATCAACTTGTGGAATCAGCACATTTTGAAAGTCATAATATCCAAATTTTGATAAATGAGAAACTTGTGGAATCAGCACATACTTAACCCAATGCCTACCAGATCGACCGCGAGATTTCATCTTTCTGAATACCGGATCGACCGAGATCGACCGCTGAATACTCGGTCAACGACTTTCGCTTTCACCATCGCATATCCCAGAATGCAATTGCGACAGAAGAGTCTTCCGGTACTTCCGTTTCTGGATGCCATTTTGGTTTTTGTTGCATGAGTTTTGGTGGAGTAGTTTCGCTGCTGTGAATTTTCAAATTTCGGATTTTTTTCGCGAAGATTTTCTGGGAAAATGGCGGATCAAGTAACTATGCAACTTGCAGAATTCATTTTCTGAAGTGATATTGATGAAGAGAGCGTATTTGCGGGCTACACTCTTGAAGAAGATTTGAAGCAAGACGATTCGGACGTCAATCTTGACCTAGTTATGAATAAAAGATCGACTGCTGACTGGTTTTGAGGCCGGAATCAATAATGATTCAGGCGATGATAATGATGACGTCGAATAATAGCCCATTGCTGCTGGGCCCAGACCCCCCAAAAAAGAAAATTCGAAAAACAAAACTTGCTAGAGATTCTTTAATTCTTGACTGGAGTGGTTGGCGACAAGAAGTGAAGCCCCCCAAAAGTTTCCCTTGTTTTGATAGCCAGGAAACCGGGTCAGTCAGCGGGTGTGTCCCACGATTTGCCTGTAGGAGCATCACCTTTAGCCGTTTGATTTCAGAAGAATTTTGGCAGACTTTTAACGAGAAACAAATTTATTTGCTGCACAAAAGCAAGCAGAAAAGGATGAACATAAACTCTGGCCTGAAATAAAAACTGCCTGTTTATCAAAAAGCAAAGAGGAGCCGGACAAGAGGTACATCATCACCACAGTGTGTGTGTGTGTGTTGGGGGAGAAGGGGGGGGGGGGGTGCTCAGTGCACTTGTGCAAAAGCACATTTTTGTTGAATTCCATCACAATCTAAAGCCCAGTATTCAATAATCTGTTCTTGTTATTTTTTTCCCCTCAGTAGTTAGAAGACAAATCTTCTTGTATGTGATGCCTTCAGTTTAACAAAATTGTTGAAGTTTGGGTTGTTGTTTTTTGCTTCACAACAAAAGTTGATTATTTAGTGTGCATACCATACAGAATGACTTTATTTTGTTCCTGAAGGTTTCAGTACTTTGTTTAGACTTGGAAAATCACTCTGTGCTCCTAATCCATGATGTTCTGTGGTGTACAGTGAATTTAGGGAAAATTGTTTTTAGCACTGAGAACACCGAAGTACAGTTAGTCTGTTCGTTTGTTTTTTTTTCCTCGTGTACCAGTTCACTATATGTGGGGTAAAATGGCTGTTTTGGATGGAGTGATGTCTTTGAATTTTTTCATTACTTTTACAGAATAGATAAGTTAAAGGTCTACTTTAGAGATTTTTGATAGTTTGTTAAAAACAGGTCTACATGTCATATAACTACGGTATGGTATTCATTTTTTAAATAAAATCGCCGAAAGAATTTAATAGATAAAAAACGACTTTTGCACACCTGTTCAAACCCCGCGCGGTAGACCGAAAACCGTGACGTCACTTGATGGACTGGCCGTCAGCCGCGACCTACACAACAAGCCAACGCCAAGTGAAATCAACACGAGTTGCGAACCCCTACAGCCTAAAAAGTCACGAGGGGGTGGCAGATATTGTGCTGTAGGCGAGTGCCGCCGCTCAGCAGGAGACCGATATTCTTTGCACACATTTCCATCTGACCCAGATACTCGAAAGAAGTGGATTCGGTTCGTGCAACCATGCCGGGCAGCTAAAGTTCTTTCTACCACGTCAGTTCCAGCTGGACCGCGGAAACGAGTTATTCCGACAATTGCCGAGCGCGTTCGAGTGGATCAAAAACTTCGTCTGCATTGTGCGCGTATACTTTGAAGGCGGAGTGGTAAGCTCGTACAGATGAGTACGATAGTCGCACGTTTATTCTGTTCTTATCTATGGACAGATCACACTTGTTAAATTGAATGAACACGTTAAGGCTTGAAGAAGGAGAATCTCCGCTCGCCGTCCACGCGTGATCGCATCAAGAAGTCAGTCGGTAGCCTCCTTCGAGACTTCGGTAAAGTCCGTACGCCTTCGGAATGCTGTGTTCGGGCGTACAGCTGGAACTGAACTGACGTGGTAAAAAGAACTTAGCGTTCAAACTGATAAGGTACAGGCCTTGCAGAAACATCCCAGAGTCACATTGGCTGTCGCAATCATAGTCACTGCTTTTACATGATAAATTAAATACCGAGCTAGATGCGCAAGAACCATCAGAATCGCTTTCTGTCGCCGTCGCTGTCCATCATGTGACGTCACATCCAAGAGCAGTTAAGCCATGCCAAGATTTAGTTGATTACCTCCCGTTTTCTTGATTACAGGTGAAAATGCCCACTTTCGCGGATCGATTTCGTGTGATCGGGAGCGAATCGGATGTTTATTTTACCAATTTATCAAACATTTCATATTTCTGCATAAGCTGACCAATTATCGAAAACCTCCAAAGTAGACCTTTAAAAACAAATGTTCTATTGAGGTTTCTTTATGGCAAGTGTGTATGCGTTGCGGAGTTACCTCTCTTGGCATGGTATTCTCATAGTCATATAGCACAAAGTCATGCGGTAGGCAGAGGGTTAAAGTCAAATTTTGAAGTTCCTAAATTATAATAAACACTGAAATACAGGATTTCACAAGGACACACACACACACACACACACAGCTGTGTCATTTGGGTGTTTGGGTGGTGGAGGCATTAAAGAAACATAGCAAGGAACTCTGTTTCTTCTTGCTGCTTGCATTGTCTGCACTGTCTTTGCCATCCACCTTCTTGCTTACTTGAATTTCAACCCTATCTTTGTCTGCTGTTTCCTTGCTTTCTCCCGTCTGGCTTTCACACTCTACAATTTTTATTTCATTCTCATCCACCTTCTTGCTGACAACTTGACTTTGATTAGTTTGAAACCCTATCTTTTTCCTTGCTACCTCCGCCTGGCTTGCACTCTCCACATTTTCTATATCACCCTCTTTTTACCCCACAGGATTGCAATGTTCTATCCTGGCATGTTTTACTGCTGCTAAAGTGTCTTCAGTGACCTTTCTTGTAGTTCCACTCAGCGCCTTGACGTTTGACACGTGCTTTGCTGAACGAATGTGATCCTCAAGAGCTTTCTTCCCGCGACCACCGTAACACTTCCCTTAAGCACAGTTTGCACCAAGCTAAACTGGTGCAATAACTTTGCGAAGAAAGTCTCCAATGACTTCTTTGTCAACTTTCTGAAGCGTCCACTCCCATTTCCACTTGTTTTTAATTGCAGATTCGTCAAAGATCGACCCGCATGAACAATGTCTGCGCGCTCCGCCATTTTGTTTTTTCCGGAAGTCTGACCGGAAACTTCTTCCAAGAATAATCAGGGGCCATAACTTGTGCGCAGTTGCTATGAACGCTTGCAAGCCGATCACGGATACCTTGCTCCTGTCAGGTTTTTTTGGGTTTTTTTTGACAAACCGAAATCGCAGAATTCCGCCCAGATGCGGAACGTTTTAAGCCCTGACAAGCTACTCTTATTTTACCGGTTTCACACATGAATTTCTGGGACATAGCCACCTAACCTGGCTATGAAAAATGATGGCATTTCCTGCAATCTTCTTTGACATTTCACACAAGGATACGTCTGTCAAACTTACAGACAACATACTTTTTATGGGAGACTGCGCTCACATATAGATACTTGTCTGATGTGAAGAAATAGAGTCCCTCTCGCCCACTATGGTCCTTGAAAACATACAGAACTGTACTGAAGGAAAGTGGCTACAGAACTCGGAACTTCAGGACACATCAGGCTGACAAGGCAATATAATAATAATAATAATAAGAACATTTAGTGCGCTTAATCTTAAACAAAAGCCCTAAGCGCTTACAGCAATAAGCCCTAACACACACACACACACACACACACACACACACACACACACACACACACACACACACAAACACACAACGCACACACCAAAACACCAGCGAAGGAGCAGAAAAATTATGTTTTGAGAGAGTTGTTTTGAGGGAGGACTTGAAAGAAGAAAGACTGTTCGAGTTTCGGAGTGCAGAAGGGAGATTGTTCCAGCAGGAAGGAGCCTGAAAAGAAAAAGGGATTCTGTCCCTTTATTCCTTACTTTCTATATCTATTTAATCGTTGCTACTATATGGAGCAGTTGATCTGAGTGACAACATGTTCTTACAGTAAAGCATTTTAGTCTGAAAGAAAAGCTTGTTTAAGACAAAAAGGACACAGCTAGGAAAATAGCACATAATGAAAACGCATAAGATTATAACCTCAAGCAACTTCACAGAAAGCTTCCCTTAAAAATCAATCATTAATCACAGACATAACAAGAGTAAAAGGGTGTATATACTAAGCACATCAATACATCAACCTTTAAAAAACTTCGCAGAGAGGTTGCCTAAAAAAAAAAAAAATCAATAAAATCATATTCTAATAATAGTTAATGTACTAATGATGATGCTTATCATATCATATACAATATTACAAGCGAAGAGAGACTTAACAAAAACAGTAAGACAGTCATTCCAAACAGGCAGACAACAGGACAAAGAAAGGAGCAAAGATGTGGAGGTAATGTACAGGTAGAATTCAAGCCTCAGCACATCCCCATCAATATGCCCAGGTAAAACGCAAAAAAAAATTACCTGGTCAGCCACCGTCTCAGTGAGAACCAAGAGCGCGCAGAGCCCCTCCAGCTCTTGTGGCGTGATGGCACGCACGGGGGGAGAGCGGAATGGGGGTCCCGCCATCTCCCTGGCCCCTGGGGTCTCCCGACGCATGCTGGTGTAGTAGTGCTGCAGGGTTTCGAAGAAGTGGTCCCACGACACAGTGCTGGCCGAACCACCTGGTCATCAGAGGCAGAGTTTACACATCACCCTTGGTGCCCCGCCGGGGAAAGACAATCTCATCCCATTCCCATCTGATGAACCTTCATACATTACTTAGGCATCCAAAAGCTTCTGTGGAATGAGTATTTCTTTTCTGAGATCAGGCTATCTGACTGAAAACTGGAGTATTCCGGAAAGTTCTTTGCTCTTTCAAATTTCTTTACTACATGTAAAAAGGCTTCTTCACTCATCGCTGAAGTTTTTCTATCTGAAGGCAATGTGCAATTTGCTTTTGAAAGGAGTAACCCCTCACAGCATGGCAATGTTAAAACTGGAAATTTTTCATCAACTGGTGTCTAAAATGCACCAAAATAGTATGGCTTCTTAAAAACTGTAATGCACATTTTAACCATTTGTTTGTTGGTATTTTTTTTTCTACTTTTTTTTAGAGGGGTGGGGGGGGGGGGGAGGGGTTGGGTGGGGGGGTGGGGGTGGGGGTGGTCCTAGAACAATTGTATTTTGTTTAACCTAAAATTTATAAAGCTCTCTGAAAGGTTACACAGAGTAAGAATCTCTAGGCTATAGTATTCATTTCATGTCCTTTTCTTCTATATAATCAACAATGGACAGAGCATAAAGACAATGCAAAAAAAAAAACCCATGAAGCATCACCAGAATGTTAACAGAAAAGACCCAAAACACAGTCACCCCGACAAAGAGCACATACATAAATATGACCTACATTTGAGCAGAACAAAACTGACATGAATCGGTTTCAAATCATAAACAGTCGGGGAAAAAAGCCACTAAAAGAGAATACTGGGTTAAGGACATGCGCCATGATTATGACTGGCATCAAACTTCTGAAGACTATTATGGCTAGTAGGCCAATTCCTTTACTTTATTGCCGAGCCCAATGCTTTGGTTGTATCAGAGCTCTTGGGCCAGGTGGAACAGCAAACAAGACACCATAACATCTACAGAGACGTAACCTCAGCTAACCAACTGCTGGAAGCAGAATCACATCCTTAGAGACAGAGGGGAAAAAAGCTGCATAGCTAAGCTCCATGTGACATCACTCTCCACAATAACTAGGACTGGACCCCCAGGTAAGCTTTCAGCTGTCCTGGGCAAGCTGCTTGTACACCATCCTTCAAAGCCTGAAAAAAAAGTCAATGAGAAAGTCTGGTTTTCACAGGTTTCACTCTTGGACTCTCTTTCTTTCTTCGTTTCTTGGCTAGGGCTCGGAGATTCTCGAGTGGTGTGATCTGGGCATACATATATGACCACCACTTTACCTCATTATTAAGGTAGCCATATTCTATCTTCCGGGAAAACGTCTACACACAACACCAGTATGCATGCGTTTTATTTGTACAGCATGTAGAGGCCTTCTCTCTCGGAAAGGGGGAATGGGATTTAACCTGCACACAAGATCTTTCATATACATGTTCATATACGGGACCTCGGCTAAAAACTCTCATCCAAAGGTCAAGGAAGTGACTGGAATCTGCACAGAAATGAACTCCAAAACAAAAATCTTTTCCAGCCCGACTGTTTCGAGTGCACAATAAACCCCTCTCTTCAAAGAAGACTCTGACGCCCTAACCATCATGATTCCAAGCCCTCATCTCTCAAACTGGAACTGTCAGCAGCATCAGGTGATGACCCAAGCTTACCGGAACTGACTCCATTCATCTTGAGCAGGTTGAAAGCATGCTGGGCACCCTGCTGGGAGCTGGCCAGCCCCGTCAACATCTGCAGGTAGGGCACGAACAGCGGGGCGGGCAACAGGTCCCCTGCCAGTCGCACGAACTTGAACAGCCCCACCTGCCTCGGTGGGGGACGGTAGGAGTACACAGACTCGTTGGCAGCGATGGGGTCCAGCGGCACCAAAACTC
Source organism: Conus ventricosus (assembly GCA_018398815.1). Taxonomy (NCBI): domain Eukaryota; kingdom Metazoa; phylum Mollusca; class Gastropoda; order Neogastropoda; family Conidae; genus Conus; species Conus ventricosus. The sequence goes on from CM031610.1 coordinate 16,176,119, forward strand.
CAGAGCCAGTTCCAGTTTCAGTGGGTCTTTGCGGTAGAGGGCTCCAATCTGTATTGACAGAATAAAAATACACATCATGAAAAAAAAACCCTTAAAAACATTTTTCTTTTCTTTTTTTTTCTTAAAATCAAGAGAGGATTATTAAATAACAATTTGCAGGAAACTCATTATTTTCCAAAAAAAATACACTGCACAGAGTATTTACATTTTCTATCCATTCATCTCCCTTGATCTTAAGTGCTTCTCAAACTATTTGAATTAAACACACGTAAGTTTTAAACAATCAAGGATGTAGGATCTGTGCATGAAGCAAAGTTACACTGAAGTTTGTTAAAATTGTAAGCTTTGGATTCTTTCTTCTTCTTTTTTCTCAACAATTTTCCACTTGAAACAAATCTACAAAACAAAACAAAACACACACGCACCACATATACAAAGGCCTCCACAAAACAACACTCACCAGTTCCAGCATACACTGAAAGTCGCGCCTCTGGGGAGGAGGTTCGATTCCTTCCACCTGATGTGCAAGGATGATCCTGGCAGTTTCATCTCCCCTGTTGCGTAGTTCTTTAACCGCACAACCAAACAGAGTTCATTTCTGGACACTTGACCAAATGACTGCAGGTTGTTCCCAGTCACAGACGAATACACATGTCAGTGCTGGTTCAACCCCCAAACTCGTCTTTTATTACCTTTACTACTTAAAAGAATGCAATACATGAAAAGATTCCGAAACTTCAGAAGAAAAAATAATCCAGACCTGGAACCTGGTTGGGTGCAGCCCTGAACATGTCGTACTGCTGTGTGTGTGTGTGTGTGTGTGTGTGTGTGGTGTGTGTGTGTGTGTGTGTGTGGTGTGTGTGTTGTGTGTGTGTGTGTGTGTGTGTGCATCTTTTCTTTGTCGTAAGATTGCATCTAAGCCAGCGCCAAGTCTGTGAAAAGTTTTGTGGGGATGGAATTTTATTTTTTGGTGTGTGTGTGTGTGTGTGTGTGTGTGTGTGTGTGTGTGTGTGTGTGTGTGTGTGTGTCTGTAAGCATCTTTTCTTTTCGTGAGATTGCATTTAAGTGTGTGTTGTTGTGTGTGTGTGTGTGTGTGTGTGTGTGTGTGTGTGTGTGTTGTGTGTCTGTGTGTGTGTCTGTAAGCATCTTTTCTTTTCGTGAGATTGCATTTAAGCCAGCGCCAAGTCTGTGAAAAGTTTTGTGGGGATGGGTTTTTGTTTTTGGTATGTGTGTGTTGTGTGTGTGTGAGTGTGAGTGGTGTGTGTGTGTGGTGTGTGAGTGTGTGTGTGTGTGTGTGGTGTGTGTGTTGTGTGTGTGTGTGTGTGTGTGTGTGTGTGTGTTGAAGTCATAACATGTCATCACAAAGTATAGCACACAGCACTGTCAACAAAATCAAAGCATACAACTTTAAAAGCATAGCACTTGGCACCTCTGCCCTCCTCGCAACAGACCATGTTTTGGCTAAAGCTCCATCGAGGACAGCCTGATGTGAAATTGTCTTCATGCAAGACTACTCTTCATACAGTAAACTGCTCAGTCAAGGACTAAACTGAAAAAACCAGCCCAAACCTTGTAGGCATTTGCAGAATGAAGTCGTTAGCAGGGCATGCATCCTTCGCACGTAAAATTCCAAACAGAGACAAGTTGAACACTGACATTCGGCAACCATTCCCCATCATGGTTCTTGTGATTCAACAATAATTAAGATCATATACTTAGCGCCATTAAAACGCACGGTTTCCGAAGAACAAAATAACTCGACAGAGTAAATCAGTTAGGTATGAAAACTGTAATGTTGTGTTTGCGATATGAACGCCAAATGTCAGCACATGTTGTCCTTGCACACTTCTTCTGTTCATGACTTTGTCATTCAACATTAAAGTTTTCATACCCCTAACTGATTTACCTCTGTCAGTTATGTTTTGTTATTCTGACCATGCGTTTTAATGCGCATATACATTAAAAACATATGGAAGAAATCTTTAGAATGCAAAACATAGCTCCAACTAACCTGTATTTAGCTTGTCTTAAATAAAGATAAACAATAAAATTAAAAGAAATAAAAATAAAAACTTTCATAACCTTTACATCGTTGCAGCAGCCCAAATTTTCAAAGAAAGTCAAAACATACTTTTCAACATCATTGCATTCATGTTTCTCCCACCCACCCTATTTCAATGCCCCCCCCCCCCCCCCCCCACCCCCCACCCCCCCCCCCACCCCACCTCAAACCTACCATCCCAAGCCAATTTTCATTTTGAAGCATGAATCTGTCATAAGAAAAGTGCAAAACCAAAACAGAACTCCCCAGACGGCTGTCACTAAGAGCATGGGTATGCGAAAGAAGTGGAGAAGTGAGGACAGTCTGGAGACGGACAGCAGGCACAGGGGGAGGTAAGAGGGCGGGGAAAGAACCATGCCTGATCACTTCATTGACAGGTAATGCCGTTCATAAACATTTGGCTGCGCATTTCTTGTGGTTACATTTGGCTGCGCATTACTTGTGGTTAAAGCTTGTCACCCACTTCACTCTCAACTACTCAAGCTCCAACAACTTAAATGTCCAGAAATTCAAACATATTATTCTTTGTCACTGTGTCATATTCTGTACCTCCAACACCTTTGATGCCAAAAGATTCTAACAGCTCATTTCCACATACATCAAAGTGAAATTCTCTGACTCCATCAACTGGAATAAGAGAAAATCAAAAATTCAAACAAATCGCTGTCACTTACTTCACCATGAAATTCACTTGCTCCTACAACTGATGTGGTCAGGAACTCGAACAGATCATTGTCAATGGCCTGATCCACCAGCTGTTCATCTTCCTCCAACAAATCTCCCCCTCCTGCACACAACGCAAAGTATGAAATGAACATGTAAAAGAATTGTGTAAACACACACACAGAGATCTTTCTATCTCTCTATAGATACACAGATACATACACATGTATACAGAGAGGAGAGAGAGAGAGAGAGAGAGAGAGAGAGAGAGAGAGAGAGAGAGAGAGGAGAGAGAGAGAGTGAAGAGAGATACATAAACATACAAAAGCAAAAACAGAACTTCGTTTCACATCACAGCATAACTGCCATCTGATCAAAAATTCGGGAATCTGGGGAGAAAGCGGACCAGGTGGCTGAACAGCCCTTATATTTCAGCTGACACATCAAAGGTTTAAAAAGATAAAGTATCTTCCAAACATATAACTGCTGATATCCACATATTCTTTGGGCTTTGTTCTGCAATGCTTGATCACCCCTTAAAAAATATAGCCCTCTGCACCCAACTTAAAAGAAAACATTATTCATTCTCATTCTTCAACATTCTACTTTATCATTATCTTAAGAGCAAGAGAGGCAGCGGCATACGGGACTGATACCAACATGGATTTAGACAACTTCCAAAGAGCAAGAAAGCAAGGGATTAATACCAAGGATTTAGACAAATTCCAAAGTGGATTAGTACAGATATGTGCATTAAGACAGACAATAATGTGGATTACGACACAGATTTGTAGATGAACCACACCATAGTGCTCCCAACTTTTTTCTGTATACAGTAAGGTGACAGTGCCTCAGGACTGACAGTGCACAGGACACGACATCCAAATGCCATGAAGCAACTCACTACAGGAGACACTGCACTGCTTCTGGGTCACTGAACTGTTGTTCAGACCTGGGAAACCACTTATTAAGCTCCGTACTGACGACAATACTTGTCAAATAACCGAACCAGAGTAAGTCCCCATTCCATTCCAACAACAGTCCACATAAATTACTTAATACAAATGACACAGATAGGAACTCGCTATGGACATGGATGTGGAGAAGAAATAACAAATGAGGTGGCCATGAGAGCACACTTTGTCAGGCAACAGAATCTGATACTTTTCTTGACAATGATCGATGAGGATAAGAACGCTAAAGATGATCTCTTTGGTCTGAGACTGCAAGACAGGGCTACACTTTCTTTCATAACACATCAAGGCATCTACCAGGTGGAGAGATACAGACATCTACTTTACTGGCCATAAAATCTGAGAAAAACTCTAAGAAATGCATCCGTAAGTGAATGAAACTTGACTGTGTGGTTCAAGTTTGCTCAGTTGAGCCCAAAGCATACTCAACTCCGGGTCGAAGTTAACTGGGACTGAAAAATCCTCCATATCAATGCCTCTTTTTGAAATCATACCCACAACTTCAAAGGCCCACAAATCTGTGACATTATTCACTGTACCACAGCAGCTGGTCAATTTTTCTAACCTATATGACAGGCTAGACAGACTTATCCTTGTAAAAGACCTGTTCACCATTACAATACTACTCATGTACCTGTTTGTAAAAGACCTGTTCACCATTACATACTACTCATGTACCTGTTTGTAAAAGACCTGTTCACCATTACAATACTACTCATGTACCTGTTTGTAAAAGACCTGTTCACCATTACAATACTACTATGTACCTGTTTGTAAAAGACCTGTTCACCATTACAAATACTACTCATGTACCTGTTTGTAAAAGACCTGTTCACCATTACAATACTACTCATGTACCTGTTTGTAAAAGACCTGTTCACCATTACAATACTACTCATGTACCTGTTTGTAAAAGACCTGTTCACCATTACAATACTACTATGTACCTGTTTGTAAAAGACCTGTTCACCATTACAATACTACTCATGTACCTGTTTGTAAAAGACCTGTTCACCATTACAATACTACTCATGTACCTGTTTGAAAAAAAGACCCTTTTCACATACAATATACGCAGTAACGTTTAAAACTGTTCACATTACAATTACTACCATACGTTGTAAAGACTGTCCACCACTCAAACACCTCAGTACTTTTTGTAAAAGACTGTCCCATTACAATACTCCAGTACTGTGTGATAAAGACCTGTTCACCATTACAAATACTATGTACCTGTTTGTAAAAGACTGTTCACCATACAATGACTACACAGTACCTTTGACAAACTGTTCGACCAAAACTATCCATGACTGTTGTAAAAGACTGTTCACACAGTTACAATATTATGCCTGAATAAGATGTCAATACAATATACTCACGACGTTATGCAAACAATATGCCCTTTATGAGGTCCAGAACTTAAATCATCTTTTAAGCAAGTATGACAACAGATTAGCTGCCACCACCACTTGTGATGGCAAAATACGCACAGAGGTGATCAAAGATTATGCACAATGTCAAAGTAGCAAGATGATCAAAGATTATGCACAACATGATCAAAGATTATGCACATAGCATGATCAAAGATTATGCACAGATGATCAAAGATTATGCACACAGTATGATCAAAGATTATGCACAGAATAAGATCAAAGATTATGCACAGAGCAGATCAACGATTATGCACAGAGTTATGATCAAAAGAAAGATTAGCACAGAGTATGATCAAAGATTATGCACAGAGGATGATCAAAGATTATGCACAGAGTATGATCAAAGATTATGCACAGAGCATGATCAAAGATTATGCACAGAGTATGATCCAAGAATTATGCACAGAATAAGACCAAAGATTATGCACAGAGTATATGCAGAGTAGATCAAACTGCATAACTCTCAAAACCACCACACTTAGTCAGAAGTCCCACCAACCACCAGAACAACAGTAACTTTCTTTCCACACCTTCACAGCTGCTCACTTTCAGTTTTGCCAAAGGGTTGTCACTGTGTGAGGGACTTGTCCATCCTTCATACCCTCACAACTTATCCCTTTTCAGCTGCAATCATGCAGCTGCCACTGAATAATGAGTCTATAAAAGCATGGAACAGAGGCTTGTCCATCTTCAGACACAGTCCCTCTGTTTCAGATCTGTTGAGGGGCTATCATTACATGTGGACTTGGTTACCTTCACACACTCACAGGTACTCTTGGTGGGTTTTTTTTCTCCCTATGGAACAGACATCGCTGCATGTTGACTTGTCTTCTATATTCCACAACCTTACAACCATTTCAGTCGGTTTTGTCAGATAGTGTGTGTAAAGTCCACCTGCAACATGCTCACTGATACTCAAGCAGTCACAACGAGCAGACTGGTCCAGCCATACACTTACAACTACTTTGTTTCAGTTTTCTCATGTTATCACACAGAATGGGCAACTTCATCTTCTTACCCACTTGCCACTCGCTTCCAGTTTAGTTAAGCATGTGGACTAGTCCATCTTTCATACACTCACATCTACGACGTTTTATTTTTTCTAAAAAATATACTGCATGATGGCTTGTCTATCTTCTACAAATTCACAGCTTCCCAGCTGATCTCACGACTGGTTTAAATAAAACTTTATTCAAAATGACAGCATAGGATAATATCCATCCAAAGAGCAACAACAAGCTTATAGCCTATATTGCGCTCTGCTCTCATGACTGACCTCAGGGGCTCCCCAAATTACAGAAACCTATCAACAAAAAATACCCAACCAAACAAAAAACCTCTCCTGCCCGTCAGAGTGAGTTCTGTCAAGGAGACATCACTGTGCTCAGTGTACAGTCCACATAAGCTTGCACAGCAGTCCACATAGCCTATGCACCATCACGGCTGAGTCAACTCTTACCACTGAAGTTCTGGCACTGGGACAGCTTTCGCAGAGTCAGACCCCAGGCAAACTTTGCCATGGCCTGCAAGCCGGGGGTTGTCCAAGATGAGTCTGCCTTCATTGTGTTGTGCACGTCCTGCAGGTAGGTGCTGTCTGTTGCCACGGGAACCAAAATGTGTGATTCTGCACAACAGCAGTTACACACAGACTGAAGTTTTAACTTCCATGTAATTTACATACCAACGCAACCAAGTCTTGTTATGCGTTCATAGCCTAGCAGATCACAACAGCAGGAACTCTTGTCTGTTGGTTTTGGCCATTCCATCATATATGTCACAAGTGCATTACTCACACGTTGTTCATTCCTACTCCCCCATACACCATGACATCAACACAGCATATCTTATTCTGTAAATGCTATGATTAATCCAAAATGGTGTGTACCTCACCAAAGGATGAGATCTCGCAAGATGTCAGTCACCGGAAATTACTGTCACCTCCATTTAAATCCAAACTGTAAAGCTGTTTTGAAGATGGTTAACTAGGAAAATTACCTAAGCAGTGAGGCTAAAATACTGGTCATTTGTGTTTATGATAATGAAAAAGGTTGAAAACAAATTGCAGATTTATTTGAGAGATGTGAATCTATGAAGAAATCTGTATAAAAACCATCTGTTATCCTGTATTCAGTAGAATATATAGCTGACCAGCAAAGCTGTAAAAGCATGGCCAGATGCAACAGTTGATGTTGTTGGAAAATAAAAAATCGAAAGAAAATTTTAAGAGAAACCACTCCTCTTTTTAACACCGAACAGATCTGCCTGATTCTTGCTGTGTTGTACTGAGTATTCTGCACAAGCATGCAGGTCACTGGAGGGTATCAAAGAATCCACTGCAGGAACAAAAAAGCACTGAGCATGTTTCAGAGGAAAAGGTAACTTTAAGTGATAGCTGGAAAACCGTATCTTCTGTGATGAATGTCACAAGATTATTGGCACTAATAATTGATGGTATATACGGAGATGTGCACGGAAGTGTACCACAAAACACACAATCACACACCAGAAACGTGCACAGACGACACATACACTATGGTATCAATGTCAAGTCAAGTTATTTATAACCCACCCGACCATGGGCGCCTATACTTGAGCTATCATCTCTTCAGAGTCAATTCCTTGTATTGTTGTTGTTTTTTTTATTTTATTTTTTTAAAAAATTCCTTTTATTGTTATTTCTATTTTTTTTATTTTTTAAATCAAACTTTTTCTCGACACAAAAAAATTGCACAAAATCTTTTTATTTTATTTTATTTTTTAAAATTCCTTGTATTGTTATTTCCAAAAAAATTCAAACTTTTCCTCAACACAAAAAATTGCGCAAAATCTTTCTTACATAAAATCTTAACACCGATTTTAAAAAAACTTCTTTTTCAGGAACTTGAAAAGCACACCTCGTGGAACATCTCTGAACATTTTCATGGAGTCTACTGCAAAGTGTTTATGTCTGACATCATGTATGTCCTCATCGCTGTAAGAACATGTTCTATAGTGAGAGATGCATCACATGGAATACACTCCCAATCTTCCTGCCCTTTTAAAAGATGCAAGCACGTGTAAAGAGAGTGACCTGCGACATACCACACACACACAGACAACAAAGTAATTTGTGAACCATGCGCCGACAACCCTATTCCAAACAGTCCCATACGTCACCAAGTGCACACACACACACACACATCCCACAGAGCACCAGACACACCACCCACACCTACCCCCTTCCTCCAGCTCCAGGGGGCTGGTGTCCAGGCTGGCCAGCAGGGTCATGAGCAGACACAGAGACATGGGGTCCAGGGTCTGGTCCCCAGACAGCCCGCTGCAGGAGCGCAGGTAGGCCAGGAGGCGCAGGGTGTCAGCCTTGTTCAGCGGCTGCTGGCAGGCTAGGCAGAACAGACACTCGGCCAGCGTCTGGCGGATCTCCTTGAACAGGTCCGTCACCTGCCAAACCAGCATGATATTATAAATGATCAGAGCTCACATGGAGGGAAAGCAAAAATTGCTGGAATCCTACAGGCCCAGGGGGCACTTCTCCCCCCCCCCCCCCCCCCCCCCCCCCCAACAACCTTGCAAACTTGCTTTCAAAACAGTGCAAACGACAAAAAACCTGTGCACTGCGTGACGTGTAATCCACTTTTCAGGCCAACCATGACCAGAGCCACTTTTATCTTACAGCTTTTGCCAGTCTTTCACTTTCACAGCATCTTGCTGATACACATCAGTGCATGACATCCTGCCTTCAAACAGGCAGACAAAATATGTACTGCCTGCTCTTGCAAACCACTTTACATGAGATATTTTTAAGGTGAAAGTCATCTGCCAACATATCAAAAAATGCTACAAGCGCACAATTCAGTTCCAGTTTCATCTTCCCTAAGTTCTCTCATTTTTCTTTACTTTTTTTTTTTTTTTTTTTTGCTGAAAATTTGTTTTTACAGTTTCTCGTGTTTATATTTCGCTGAAATCTGCAAATCTGCAGAGAAGAAGGAACCCTAAAACAATTATCTGATTTGACGAGGAGGCCTGGTAGATAACACACACTGGTCTAGGAAGAGAGAAAATCCTGGCTGTGTGGTTCCAGTCTTGTTCAAGGTAACTGAAAGTCTTGTGTTCAGAGCGCACTTGGAACATGCACCGTTGGATGAAGGGATTTGCCTGGGAAAATCAGCCTGAACTTCCCACAGAGAAATCTTCAGATCACGATGAACTTATGCAATACAATATTCTTTTAACTCTTATAACTAACATTTGAGATACAGAGAGGGAAGGGAGCTGGGAGTGGGAGGCCATGACAAATGAAACTAAGTAAAGAAAACAATGAATACACTCTAAAGACCACAACAATGGAAAAGATCAGCAACAATGAGAACTCAAAAAAGAAAATGATATGCAAGACAATAAGGATGGAGACCACAGTAATAAATATGCTGAAGATTATGGACCAAATATGCAAACACTGAGGGCAAAAAGAGGGATGAACAACACAATAATAAAGTAGTCTTAAACAGCTATTTCAAACAATTCCCATTTTATTCTGTTGCTTCTGGTATGTAAAGTCATTTTTTGTAGATTGTAATCATTGTATTTGCTATATCATGCTATAACCAAACAAATGATTAGAGAACAGGACTATGTGAAAGTCATGGATCTTACACCCCAGGATCAACCAGTACGCAAAGGGCAATAGTTTTTTCTTTCTTTCTTCTTTTTTTTTTTTTAATCAACCAGCAAATATCTCGTGTTTGTTTTCTGCTGTAATAGTTACTGAGATGACTGGTTCATTAACTCTTTATTGTTCAAGAAGTCAAAGACAAAATTTAAGGTATTTCAAAACTGTATTTCAGATACATTCATCACTCCCGAATATTCTGTGCCTAGACGCTGCGGCGGGAAATTCCCTTTAGAGCACTGACATCTATTTACCTGCTTCTTGTGTCGCGCAGCGCCTAATGCTCTCTGCTTCTGTAGCTTGTCCAGCTCCTTAGAGAAGTCCAAAGTTTGAATCAGATCTGCACATCAGTGTACAAACACCTACAGACCAATGATATAAACAACCGATGAAAAAAAAAAGAGAACACCAACACCCCCACCCCCACATCAGTATACTTGTTTGAAAGGAAGCCTCTCCGACTGAAAGCCAATCAACATCCTGTGTTCTTGAAAATGTTCATGAATTAACACACAGAAAGATGAATGCAAGATGAAGAGTACCAACACTATTACGACACATTAAGTTTGAACACACACACACACACGTGAGCATGCACTTCAAAGATGATTGTAATATAAGGAAGAATGGTTTAGCTGTAACAGTGCGAAGTACATTCAACTCTTCAGTGTCATCAGTTGTATGATCTACAGATTCAGCATGCCCTCACAAAATGCATCATGATTGTCATCTTCTTATCTTAATTTGTCAGCACATTCCTTTTATGTCTCAACAGAGTTGTGAAATATCAACCACTAGTACACACACAGGCAATACACAATCAATTCAATAACACACACACACTACATCCCCACCACTGCTGAGTAATGTCGACACCAGAAATGCCACAAAAAAAATCAAAAGCTTAACATCAATCAGTGTACAACCAATCAATCAACTTTCGACAAATTTTCAGATTTTTATTTTGTAAGAAACAGAAACAAAAACAAAACAAAAAAAATGCTCTCACCCAAAATTTTATGGACAAGTTTATCCTCCAAAAGCTGCGATGTGAAGTTGGTGATGAGACGAACAAGGTCGGGGCTCAGTCCCAGTGTCCACGTGTGACCCTCACGTGCCTGAAGCAGTGTGCGTAAGGAGCTGACCAGGCTGCGCTGACCATCGTAGAACAGGATCACTGCCACTAATCCTCGTGTCAGACCAGGGTAGTTAGGGAGCTGGTTCTCTCCTGTCAATTAGCAAGTCACAGCACATGAACATGTAAGATTCCCTTGGATTTTGAAAGTAATAATTTTCTTTTTAAAGCGAGGCAACTGAATAATCTTCTACCAACTCCCCTGAAAGTAATAATTTTCTTTTCAAAGCCAGGCGACCGAATCATTTTCTATAATAATTTTCTGCCAACTTCCCTCCCGCACCTATAAACTCAGTTCATTCGGGACAGCCTGGTTTGATATACAGAATCTACAGGAAATAATAGTTTTGCTCTTGAAAATCTGATTTAGAAAAAAACAAAACAAAGTTAAATGGGGACAAAAACATTCATGATTAAAGTAGTAGGACTAGTAGTTGTACCTGCAGCTCAGCCAGTCTATGATGGTACTATAGGAAACCAAAGAAAAGCCTTTTTGTTAATCTAATCATCAACTATTGCTCACACTTATTTGCAAGGCTCCACATTGTTGCTCAACCCCTCTCCCCTGCCCTCCCCCCCCCCCCCCTTCCCCCGTTCCCAATCATCACAAACTCCACACTCTCCAGTGCACTGTGCTGTCCACTGAGGTCACAGAAAAAACTGCTACCATCATCAGAACAGATACTGACACCTGAAGCCGATGTTTGAAATCAGCTGACCGTTTCATCCCAGTTTCATGACATCTTTCTCTTCATTCTTCACCTGGAATTCTGAGGTCCACTACTGGCATGATTAAAAAAAAAAATTGACATGCGACCATCTACTGTATCACCATTACAGTAGCCGCCAAAATCCGTCTTTGTGTATGAAGTCTGAACAAACACCAGTGAGCATGTGATTTTTATACTACCCACATATGGTGGCCTACCCTCCTCCAACTTGGAGCGGGATCAAATGTGCGTGTATAATTTTTCTATGAGTGCATTAATGTACAGGACCTCAGTTTAAAGTCCTCAGGGATGAAAACAGTTTTAAAAAAAAAGAGGAATTGGCGGGGATCTGGGGGTTCACCATGGGCCCCCAGTGGGGTACATGGGCAACAGCCCAGCGGGGGTCAGGGGGCGGCGCCCCCTGAGCTGAAGCATATTTTGTATTAAATATGGCATAAAAATCTTTAGAAATCACTTTCTTGCTTCTAAACAACTCATTCTATAGATCAGCTTTCAACACCATGAAGACTGAGACTGATGTGGAAAGAAACTATGTCAATTGAGACAAACATTTAGTATGATGAATCCTCAGAACTCTAGCTAAAGAAAATTTGACACACAGTGCTTTCAGGACATAAAGAATAAGGCCTGTAGATAAGTAAATCAGAGTGGGAAATCAAACTAAGTAAATCAGATGTATGAAAACGACTGCTGGACTTCAATAAACACAATATGAAAAATGATTACTTTGAAGTCCTTTAAAAAAAAAACTGAAGCTTTTGGGCCTTAGACCCTTCGTCAGGAAACACTAAAACAAAAAAAGAACATAAAAGAACAAATGACATAAAACAAACTGATGTCACAACAGTACCCCCCCCCCCCCCCCCAACTTCCCTCTTACAACTAATCATAACCCCCCCCCCCCCCCCTCTTGACAAGTGTGTGTGTGTGTGTGGGGGGGGGGGGGATTGTGTGTGTGTGTGTGTGGGGGGGGGGTTGTTTGTGTGTGTGTGTGTGAGGTGGGGACGGGGGTGGGGGGGGAGAGGGCGAAGTGTGTGGGGTATGTGTGTTGTGGGTGAGGGTGGGGGTTGGGGAGAAGGAGGAGTAGAGGAAGTATATAGGTAGTGGGGGGAGTGGGCTGGTGGAAAAGGATTTCATAGGGGGGCTGTTAGCAGACACCTAACAAATGCAGCAAACGTTTGCATTATACCAGGGAAAAGTGTTACACAATACTGTTGTGACATCAGTTTATTTTGATGTCATTTGATCTTTTATATTCTTTTCGTCACTTTGACGTTTTTCCCTTGCTTTGAAGACTCTACGAGTGGAAGTACTTAGAGTAGGAGTCAAACTATCTTTGGAAATTAAACGTAGATTGTTGCATACCCAATGATCTGAAAACATGCTGTAATGGTGTGGGAAACACACACATTTTCTGTTGGTGACTGGGACGCTCGATGTGATCTCTGATTGCCACAAAGCCACGACTACCAAGTAGACACGTTTTTGGCAAGGCTTGCAAAACACTTCAAATTCGCCGTCTTTGTCATGTTTTCTTATTGCATCCGCGACTCTGCGGTCACACACGTCCTTCTGCTGCCACTCGGTCTTCTATGGTTCACATACTTCTTTCTTTTTTTTTTTTTCGTTTTGTTTGCACTCACTAGCGGCAAACTCTCACTGTGAATCGACGCCATGATGATAAATGATACTGGAAGGAAACAGAATGAGAACTACGCCGTTTGAGAACATTACCGACAGAGAAGAAATTCGCTGTGCAGACAAGTTGAGATCGTTTCTGAGCATCATTCTTCGAATAATTTTTCGGCGGAGACTTTTTCTTTCGGCGGAGATGCGAAAAAATAACAGCGGAGACGGCGGAAACGGCGGAGGGAGTTTTCATCCCTGAGTCCTATAGAAAGAACTTTAGGAAAGGGACTGAAGCCTGCATGAACATTAATTCCAAAGAGAAAAGCGTTCCAACCTGGTGATCTGGAATGAGAATCAAACCTAAAGACTTTGGAACAAGAGTGTAATACCTTACACGCTAGACCAAACAGACTGTCTCAGTGATTTTTTTTTTTTAAAACAATTTCTAATTGTTTACTCATTGAAACTTGCACAGTGTTTCATCAGCACCAAGGGAGCTCAGCTAGTGTCACTTCCTACACATCAGGCTGAAGCTTAATACACCAATCAAAGTACATCCCACTCCCCCACCCCCCTCCCTTTGGGAACAAGTTCACTCAACAGTAATCAGACGAAGACTGCATGCCATTTATTTTCGCAAACAGATGTAAGGCATCACTTGTGACTTTTCTCATTTGAAATCCATATACACTGTACCTGGTAAGCAAGTGCTGTGCGCAGCAGAAGAGCAGTATTGCTATCTTGGTAAATACTTTTAAGTGATAAAAGACCATACTTATACAGATTTCTTTAAGGGTTGCTCTTGAGAGGTTCCCTCATATTCATAAATGAATTCTCACCTGCCATGAGAAGCTCAACAGCTGCCAGCTCATCCATATTGAAGAGATCAGAGAGAATAAGGGCTTCTGACACGAACTGCTGAGTAAATCGCTGCTTGCTCTGCATACCATGCACTTGCAGTCCATCTGTTGAAGCTTTCGTAACCAACTGTCTGGCAGCTGCATTTTTAGCCTAAACAAACACAATTGTTACCGTCACTTTTCATCAATTTGAAAGGCAGAATACAAGCAAATTGATTTTTTCTTTTTCTTTTATTTAGTTATTCTCAGACAATTTAATAGCATAACATCGTCAGTAATAAGAGGCAAGAGGCAAAGCTTTAAATAAGCTTTATGTATTAAAATGTTGTTTTCTTCTGGAGCAGGTTTTACAGTCTCTTCATTTGGTGAAAATTTTAAAATATTTCAAAGTGTTTATTGCTTTACTAGCACACCGATGTACCTGAGACTTTGTCTCAACTTTATTCATGCACACACACACACACATTTTCTGTAGTACTACACATCAAGCTCATGGAGAATTGTAGCATGCACACCTAATCTGTTTCAAATGAACAAAAATTCAATAGAACTAAACTGATATTTTAGTATCTAGATCCCTCATCAATGTAGAAAATAACCCAACTGTTTTTTGGGATAACCATGATGATGTTAAATGACCCCAACATATGTTGAACTAAACCTCGATTTTGTACTGTTGCAGATATCCAGAGGTCAGGGTGACTTCCTACAATTGTTTTTTGACACAACAGAGCAAAAGATATAACATACACAGACAACAATACATTTCTCCCAAAGGGTACTAACATGTAAGTAATATTTGAAAACTAAGCGATAACTGCACAAGATATAATATAATGTAAAGCCAGGAAAGAAAAACAAAACCAAATATTACAGGCAAGTGATCATTACAAGGAGACAGGCAAAGTAAAACAATTTTGGTAAGTGTAAAGCTAGAAAAAAAGAAAAAAAAACACTTGAAACCCAAGGGAAAAGTACAGTAAAACGCCAGTGGACCAAAGCGTTTCAAGTATAGACAGAGCCTGGAATTGGTAAGAAAAAAACAAAAACATACAAAAATTTCTATGGGGGCCCGGAGGCATGCTTTCCTGGAAAACTTTGAAAATCGCAACTGAAATCTGTGCAATTTGAGGCATTCCAGAGGCAAAGTTGAAGGAATCCAGCACACTAAAATTCATAGTGAATATCAATCTCAAAACATACACCGAAAAGGCTAATGTACAAGTTAACACGAGGAAAACAAAGCAAAACAAGGGCAGAAGCTCATACTGCCTAGAGCACAAACATACACTTTACTTTTTTCTTAAACCCCATCCTTTCAGTTTTTACTCAAGGAAAGAATTCAATCAAGCCTAAAATATACACTGAAGAGGTTAATTGTATAACACAAGGAAAACTAAGAAAAGCATAGGCAGAAACTCATGCTGCCTGGAGCACAAAACACATACCTCCTCACATCATTATTTTGACACAAGATTTTTCAGACAAAAAAAATCAATCAGGCACAAATAAACATACACTGAAAATGTGAAAAGGATAATCAAACTGTACAAGGTAAACTAAGTCAAACACGAGCAGAAGTTCATACTGCCTGGAACAACAAACATAACTTTCTCTTTTTTTCAAATCCATCATCTGACACAAGATATTTTAAAAAGAATTCAATCCAGCCCAAAACACACACACTGAAAACACAAAACAAGATGTGAACTAAGCAGATGCCTCTCACCGTTTCCAATGCTTAGCAGTTTTCACCTGGACTTCTAAAGCAATTCACACTTATTCAGCCTCTCAGGTTGTAGACGATGTTGCAGTGGCGTAATTCACATTAGGCACTTCCTACCATGTTGACTTTTCGGATATGCTCAGCTAACAGCTCCTCTCTGAACTCCATCTCTATCCACGTCCATTTCCAACTATTCTTTGCATTTGAATCACCATGTCGCCACGCTTCACTATTCGCCTGCCCCCATCTTGAAGAAATGGCCTTGACTGAGCTTGCCTTTGGAGAGTAAGACTTCGCAAAAGTCATCTGCTACACCGAGGGGCTGTAAAAAGTATGGTCATCATTTTTTTTTTTTTTTACGCAGAAATCTTTTTCCCGTGATCTTTGAGTTTGATTTACGCGAGCATCCTCCTTTCTGCGACAAGATAAGATAAGATAAGATAATGTTGCTTATAGCCCAGCCGACCTTTCTGCGACAAATTCCAGGCTCTGATATATAAAGCAAGGATAGAAAACCACACAAAAACCTAGGAAGCTGACCACAGGACAGAAAAAAGAAGAAAAGGGAAAGAAAAGAAAGAAGCAAACTCAAATATTTCAAATACACTGGCATTAAGTTTTGCCACCACTCACAGGAGTTTTGAGGAGAGAGATGAAGTCAGGCTTATGTTTGCGCAGGGCCAGTTCCAGGTCATGCACCGAGCCAGGTTCTCGCTTGTGGACGGCAGAGTTCACCACGTCTAGTAGGGCTCTGAATGGTGCCCACAACCGTGCCCCTGAAACTGTATTCAGAGACACTGTCATCATCAGTGATTGCCACTCGAAACACAAACAGAAATCATCTGCATGAAAGTAAAAAAAAAATAAAAAAACCCAAACACTGATCTCATTATAACAATCCCAGAGGAACCTTAATATAACAAGGAGCAAGTGAATTTCTAGAGCAAACTGTTGATTTTTGTATTCTCAAGCATAATGCAGCTGGCCACAAACTGTTGTAAGACACAAAGAACTAGCTTTAAACAAAGTGAAGATTTTAAAGTGGAGGGGTGGAAGGGGGTTGGGGGGGGGGGCAGATAAGTAAAATCACCTGATTTTTTAACCGCCTAAATACTCTGCGTCGCACTTTATATGCATTTGTACATGTGTATTTGTGTGTGTGTGTAATTTCACTTTGCAGCATTTCATCGCAGTTCATTATCACTTTGTTATCTTGACAGACTGAAACGGTTGAAAAGTGTGAGGACCCTGTGTGTTCCGTGAAAAGAAGTCCCGACTAGGACAGAAATGTAATTTACACACACATACAAACACACACACACGGCTCCTACAAATGCAGACAGCACAGACAGGTGAGGAATAATCCATCTGTGAAAGTTTGCAGCAGTAAGTTTAAATTAAAACAGTCACATCTTGTGCGATGCCCTAAATCATAATGAAAAGAGGGTTGTGCATTTTATATAAAATTTGCCTAACATCTAACAATTGTTGCTATTGCTGTGAGTGTGAGTGTCACATCTGAAATTTCACCCATCCATCGAAAAAGTCATGATCATCTTTCTGCACACAAAACTGACAATTGCAACTTACAAAAAGACACTTCTTCAGAAGAACAAGGAATAACAACTTTTTTCATTTGATGGTAACACTAACAGTGAAATCAATCAGAGATCATTCTCTAGTTTGCTCAAGTCGTCTTGTTCTTCTCCTTTATCAGCTGTTATGAGTCAATCAACCAATGAATTCTATTCATGCTCACAAATGCTGAGGCAGTAATGTGAGCAGTGAGTACTTTGTCAACAGATCCTTCAGGCCATCCGTACAGACTTGCATAAAAAGTGACTATCCTTTCCTCTCCAAGCCTACCCTAGCACATGATATTTGAAAAATGTCCTTGCTTCAAGTTCATAGCAGATACTTTCTAGTCTGCATATTTTCGTAACAGAACTCGTTCCTTATTTTTTCCCATATTTTAGCCGGTTTAAAAGAGCCAATCGGCCGATTCCTTATTGTCATCTGAGATAAGATACGATAATGTTGCTTATAGCCTAGCCGACCGCAAAGGGCCACATCAGGGCTGATGTCATTGTCATGTAAATCGGTTGTAACAACTAGTCAAATGGTCAAAGACAAAGTGACCAACTGCCTTTTCTTCAGCCACAGTACTGTTTCCTTCTCTTCATTCTTCTGTTCAGAGCCCAACATCAAATGATCAATTTGTCCATCATTCCAGCACCTACCCCAACAAGGATGCATTTTCTGTTGTCGGTCTTCTGTGCATGGAACTGGAAGCTGGAGCTAGGAGGATTGGTGGCTGGATCACTAAGGATAGGTCTTGCTCATTATATTATTCAGGCTTTGTAGTTCCGATACTTAGCATGTTGCGCAAGTAGTGACTCCATAAACTACTAATTACAAGCCATTACAATGACTCCCATTTCATTCATTGCTTTCTTTTAGGGTGTCGTAGCCCAGACACTTTTCGTTCATGTGCATTAGACACTAGACAGCAGTGAATTTACAGAGCTTATTGGCGTTTCAGTTCAGGTATTGGACTCCAAGAATTCTATGACTAAAGCCTCATGACATTGAATCACACCTGTGAATGTGATGTTTCTTTTCTTTCTTCTTTTTGAAATTAACATAATCGTTTTGTGCTTTCATTTTGATATGATCTTAAAATATTATCATATTATGTACAAACAAAATCGCCCTCTCTGTCTTCGTCCTTAATTTGTTAATTATCGTTCTATCCATCACGATTTCTTGATGCGAAGACATTATTCTAAAACTAACTCCATGATGTGCTGCCAGTCGTGAACTAGCCTGTCTATTTCAAGAGCCAAAACTGGGACCAACCATTTTCCCAGGAAAGATAACTTCTGGTGACTTGCCATAGAAGTTCTATAATGAACTATTCGAAAGGCAGTTTTAAGCAGACATTATCAACGTGCATGGTTACACATCCACGTCGGACATCGGACATAGACCGATTGCACATGCAAAATGTCGATATAACTGGCAGTGAAG
Organism: Conus ventricosus; assembly: GCA_018398815.1. Taxonomy (NCBI): domain Eukaryota; kingdom Metazoa; phylum Mollusca; class Gastropoda; order Neogastropoda; family Conidae; genus Conus; species Conus ventricosus. The sequence continues at coordinate 16,195,028 of CM031610.1, forward strand.
AGGACAAATGTTCCATTACTTTGCCGAAACGTGGTCACTGTCCGATAGCTTTCCGATGCTCACGGACATGGCACCGGCCGTTTATATCAAGCCCCATAATTATTTGAGTCCGACTGTCGTACAGAACTCCAGTCTGTAACTTTAGTGTAAGCCCACTGCCCAGTGAATCACTAGGCCTATTACTAGTCCCGTGTGCCACTGGCACTAAGCTTAGTGGCGAGCCGTGGCAGTCTATTTTTAGCTCGTTGGCTTGCAACTCTGCCTCCCTGACTCGCAGAGGTTGAGCCAGCGAGGTACACGGCTCGCAGCTGAGAGCTCGCAGCCAGCTTGTGTCAGGGTTATTTTTAGCGTAAAGCGGCTAAAGAGCGATAAGCCTCGTACTTGTTACGTGTTGTAGGCCATGTAGGCCCAGCTTGCCATCACCCTGCCCGTCCATACAGCTGATGTAGAAAGAGGGTTCAGCACTCAGAATTTGATTTTGACAAGTCAAAGGAACAGACTGACAGCAGAAAACCAGGCCATGCTGATGAGGGTGCAAATGGAAGGACCAAGTGATGTCAAGGGGGAATCAGAATGGGTGTTCAGGGTGACAGAAAAGTGGGGAGAGAAAAGGAAAAGAATGCTCTTCAACCAAAAAGACGACTCCAAATGAATCAATATTGTACTTGAATACTAGCATTAGCAATGAATAGTGATTTAGGAAAGACACTGCCTCTGTGTGTGTGACTGTGTGTGTGTGTGGACTAGTAATAGTATGTTTACCAAACATGGCTTCCCACTCTAGGAATATAGTCAGCTTTTGTAATACCATTTTTGTGTGCATAAAACTTAATATACATTCAATCTGGCTTGCGTTCAAAATGTCCGATTGATTTTGTTATGAAGAGGACAAATGTCCTATTACTTCAGGGTGGTCCAGGACAGATTCTGCTAAGGATGTACAACCCTGAACGTGTACGACAAATAACTATCGGAAGGCTAAAATACTCTGCGGGTAGTTTTCTACTGTAGTCATTTAACTATCCGCGTGTATTATCTGTCCTAGCGAGACTGCACTACACTAGACTAGGTACTGTTTAATACTACTACTAGTGAAAGCACTCACACGAGTCAAGTCACAGTTGGCACCATTATCGCGAGCGTTCGACAGACTGATACAATTTATGAGTTCAAATCTGTAGTGACGCACGGTTTCTGCGCACGTAGGCGAGCTCAGCGGAAGTGCACCTCGCGTGAGAAGTGTTCACTGACACTCGTGTAAACAAGCCGACGAACTCCGGGAGTACGACACGAGAGCCTGAAGAGTGCGGTCCTACTAACTTGTTGTTAGGTTAGCGACGCAAGGCCTTGAGGAGAGAGCGGACTAGCTAACTTATAGTTAGCTAGGGAGCTACGTCGTACTACAGTACACTAGTGACAGACCAGTGCTGGGGCCTCCAGTTACCAGGAGACAGTTTTGCCCTAGCACTGCGACAGTACAGCCGTAGACGGACACAACGGCTAGGACGGTTCTGACAGCACCACTGCTGGGCCCGGAGGTGGACACTGACAGAAAGACTGTACCAGCTGCTTGACCCTCTGATGAAAGCTGCAAGCTCGGCTTGGACAGAGTGCGTCGCAGACTGTGTGTGACAGACCTTACTTGACAGTTCATGCCAGTGAAGGGCTTGGGAAAGAATCCTGACGAAGCCCCCAAGCCAGAGTCTGGACTGACCAGGTAAGGTAGAGTGCGTGTGTGCGAGTGCAGAAGTGCTAGGTATATAAACGAACTTCTCTTGAGTGTAGGGAAAACACTTCATTGGTGTCAGAAGTGGGATATGCTTAGCACTTTCAGTTAGTACAACCCTAGCTGTAAGTTAGCAAACAAGTTGCTAATAGCGTTGGGTGTTGGTTGTGTTGTACACAGACCAGGTACTAATTGTACTCCACACTAGTACTTTCCAGCTGCTCCATTAATAAAAGGGGAAAGATTTATTCAGTAGACCATAGGGCTGAATGTAACACAGCCTCTGGATTGAGCAGTGCAGCTTGTGTGTTCAGGGAAAGGAAGGGGAAATTGAGGTTATCCATGATGACGTCCATTCCTTGTGGCAAACCCAGTGACGACCTGCTTGAACTGATTGATTTCGGATGCAGCAGGGGGCCATGGAAGATTAATAGAGCCCCAAAATGGCCGCCGCATTGGGGGGAAGAAAAGAAAGAGTACTCCCTTACCCACATGGGATGAGCAGCAGTCCATGGATGATTTCTGGTCCTCTCTTCACTCAGGGGCAAGCAAAAACACAAGTCTAGTTGCTGAACCCAGTGATACCAGTTCCTTGCTCGCCGAGCTGCCACCAGTTCCGACTCATCCACTAAACTTTGTGGACAACCTGTTGAGTTGGAAGTGGGCTCTCCTGGGTCTGCTGAAAAATTGGAACCCCATCCCTCCAGAATGGTGAGAAAATCACCAGGAAGGAGCGAGTCTTTTATACTTGGTTACTCGGATCGAGGACACGAGCAGTCGCGGGTCTCTGTCTTCGTCAAGGTCGGCCTCTAGCGGACAGCATTGCTACAGAATTGGGTCAGAGTCTCGGGCGTGGGAACACAACCAGAGTCTGAGGCAGTCGAATCCTGAAATAAGATCACAGGGACGACAGCACAGACACCATGGTGGGGACTTTAGACCTAAAGATTTCAGGCACTTTACCCCATACTCAGGTAGGTCTAGGTCGCCAGCACCGACTGACCACAGGCGTCGAGATTTTGCTGGAGATCATGACCAAGAGCATAGAGATGGGGAGGGGCGCCTGTATAGTGGCAGGAGGCATGACGGACGAACACGGGCCCCGTCGAGCTGTCCCCTGCCCTCGAGAGTAACGTGGAGCAGGCACCAAAGGTCTAGGTCACACAGAAACAGGTTTTACTGGCATGACCATCACGACTGTTGTTGTTGTTGTTGTTGTAGTTTCATCACCATTATTATTTTCATTATCATCACGATTGCTACGAAAATAACATTCTTCTTTTTTTGTTTTTCTTCTTGTTCTTGTTTCTTCCTTTTCTTCTTCTTCATTTTCTTATCCTTCTCTTATGGTTTCTGTCAATGACCTTAAGCCACGCTGGTCAGCTTTGCCATTCTCACCTTTAGGGTCACACTAAC
>CM031610.1:16212292-16214792 GCA_018398815.1 Conus ventricosus
TCCCGACATGTGTTCAGTTAGTATTTTTACTGGTGTGGCTAATGAGACTTATTGTTCTGTAGTTCTGGCATTGGCGTAGATTCCCTTTTGGCAGGGATGATGAGTGATTGAGTCCATTCTGTGGCCACTGTTTTGTCTCCCAGATCTTCTGACAAATCGATGTTACTAGAGTGACCAATTCTAGATCCGAGTAACCAAGTCTAAAAGACTCGCTCCTTCCTGGTGATTTTCTCACCATTCTGGAGGGATGGGGTTCCAATTTTTCAGCAGACCCAGGAGAGCCCACTTCCAACTCAACCAGTTGTCCACAAAGTTTAGTGATGAGTCGGAACTGGTGGCAGCTCGCGAGCAAGGAACTGGTATCACTGGTTCAGCAACTAGACTTGTGTTTTTGCTTGCCCCTGAGTGAAGAGAGGACCAGAAATCATCCATGGACTGCTGTTCATCCCATGTGGGTAAGGAGTACTCTTTCTTTTCTTCCCCCCAATGCAGCGGCCTTTTTGGGGCTCTATTAAATCTTCCATGGCCCCCTGCTGCATTCCGAAATCAATCAGTTCAAGCAGGTCGTCACTGGTTTTGCCACAAGGAATGGACGTCATCATGGATAACCTCAATTTCCCCTTCCTTTCCCTGAACACACAAGCTGCACTGCTCAATCCAGAGACTGTGTTACATTCAGCCCTATGGTCTACTGAATAAATCTTTCCCCCTTTTATAAATGGAGCAACTGGAAAGTACTAGTGTGGAGTACAATTAGTACCTGGTCTGTGTACAACACAACCAACACCCAACGCTATTAACAACTTCTGTTGTTGTTAACTTACAGCTAGGGTTGTACGAGTACTAACTGAAAGTGCTAAGCATATCCAACTTCTGACACCAATGAAGTGTTTTCCCTACACTCAAGAGAAGTTCGTTTTATACCTAGCACTTCTGCACTCGCACACACGCACTCTACCTTACCTGGTCAGTCCAGACTCTGGCTTGGGGCTTTGTCAGGATTCTTTCCAAGCCCTTCACTGGCATGAACTGTCAAGTAAGGTCTGTCACACACAGTCTGCGATGCACTCTGTCCAAGCCGAGCTTGCAGCTTTCATCAAGGGTCAAGCAGCTGGTACAGTCCTATTCTGTCAGTGTCCACCTCCGGCCCACAGTGGTGCTGTCAGAACCGTCCTAGCGTTGTGTCCGTCTACGGCTGTACTGTCGCAGTGCTAGGGCAAAACTGTCTCCTGGTAACTGAGGCCCCAGCACTGGTCTGTCCTAGCCGTTGTGTCCGTCTACGGCTGTACTGTCGCAGTGCTAGGGCAAAACTGTCTCCTGGTAACTGGAGGCCCCAGCACTGGTCTGTCACTAGTGTACTGTATACGACGTAGCTCCCTAGCTACTATAAGTTAGCTAGTCCGCTCTCTCCTCAAGGCCTTGCGTCGCTAACCTAACAACAAGTTAGTAGACCGCACTCTTCAGGCTCTCGTGTCGTACTCCCGATTCGTCGGCTTGTTTTTCACGAGTGTCAGTGAACACTTCTCACGCGAGGTGCACTTCCGCCGAGCTCGCCTACGTGCGCAGAAACCGTGCGTCACTACAAAGCTCTAGTTAGACCAATTATTGAATATGGAAACTCAGTATGGTGCTCCAATCTTAAAAAACATATAAATGTTATAGGGTGCATACAGATGTAAATTTAACATCGTCCGTGTGATAGCCACAAAACCGGAAGTCGTGGTCCGTGAAAGAACAAAAAGGATTGACGAACGGAAACCGGGCAATTTGAAGCCTGGCATAGACCCGACGACATCGAAGAGGCTGCACGCAGTGTCTTAAGCGGTTAGTAAGTTGTATGAGATTGTAGACTTTGAAAAGTTTCCTTTGATCGATCTTCAAATACTTCACCCTGTAATGTTTTACAATTTTCAGTTATGTGTGTGCTAACCTTCAAGCTTTCAGTTTCGGAAATGGCCATTTGCTAGCCTGCACTCAAACTCCCTTTGTTTCACGCCCTTCAGTTTGAACTGCCCGTGCTAGCTTTGCCTACACAAACTCTCGGTAATTTTTCCGAGTTAGTAACTAAACTCACCGACACCGCCGTTCAAAAGAAAAACAGACAGGGTGTTTTTAACACTACCCTCGATGCGCTGAGTCGAATGCAACCCTCACCTAAGCTCTAAGACCACGTCTCTTAGATTTTCCATTTTCACGGACTCACCTCCGACTTCAGACATCGTTCTGCACGCCATGTTGATTGCTTGATCACGGTGGTCACCAACTTCTTTTTTCAGTGACCGGGATTCCCGAAATCCGCACTCAGCACTACTTACTTACTTACTGGTGTGAGTGTGTGTGTCTGCCTCTGTGTGGTGTAGGAAGGGCGGGGGGGTCTGCCTCAGTGAATGCGGGTTGAGTGTGTTTGTGTGTGTGTGTGTGGTGTGTTGTGTGTGTGTGTGAGTGTTGCCTCTGTCTCTTGTGTGTTTGTGTGTGTGTCTGCCTCTGTGTGTGTAAGGGG
>CM031610.1:16227292-16229792 GCA_018398815.1 Conus ventricosus
AATGGTTTGCCGTGATCCCTATGTATGTTTCTTTATCATAATTATAAAAGAGCAACACCATACAACAACATTTCTAAAAAATGCAACTTGTGTACTACAGAAAAGTGGCTGATATTATGTAAACCCCATCTAGCATCTCTGAACTCTAAAGTAGAAATGATAAACAATTGCAGGCATAAATGGAAATCCTTGTCAATGCACCATTCCTAGCACGCCCCCCCCCCCCCCCCCCCCTGAGCGTGCCCCCCAAAAAGATAAAAAAAAATCCGCAGGCCACGTGCCACACGCGCAGAGCTCAGGCGCCCACACGCCACACCATATAAAACCGGTGGCGTGCCAAATTGTACACCTGACGAGAGCGCCGGCTCGAAACAGATTTGTTGGTTTTAATTTCTTACTATACTGTTCAAAAAAAGAAAACGCAAAATGCCAAGCTGCCGATTTGAAAACACAATTTATTGAAGCTCAGTGTGACAACACGTTTAATGTGAAAATGACAAAAACAGGTCATCAGTAGGACAGAAGTCTCCCCTGCAATGCTGTGGTAAAGAACCAGCCCCAGACCCTCAGGGAAATCGGCAGGCCGCTTCCAAAGTCAGTAACGGGTGTGACCCCCTCTGGCTCAATGGTAGCCTGGCATCTGCGGGGCAATGAAGCAATAATGTTCCTGATTGTCTGCTGTGGGATGGCCGCCCACTCGCCTGCAATGCCGGAACAGTTCATTTGGAGTCGTTGGGGCGTTGGCCCTCACTCTCAGGCGTCTGTCCAAAACGTCCCAAACGTGCTCAATAGGATTCAAATCGGGGAAAGAGAGGGCCAGGCCAGGGTGTTGATGTTGTTGGCGGTAAAGAAGGCTTGTGGTCAGGCGTGCTGTGTGGGGCCTGGCGTTGTCCTGCTGGAACACGGCCTGGAGTGGCCATCAGAGGCAGGACGTGTGGCTGAACAATGACCTGGACGTACTGCTGGGCTGTCAGGTGACCTTCCACGCGCACCAGCTGGCTCCTGCCTGTGTTGCTGATGCCCCCCCATACCATGACATTGCGCCACCATGCGGAGGTGCCTCGTCGACGCAGTTCTGCTGGTTGCGTTCATTAACCCGGCGGTAAACCCTTCGCCTCCTGTCATGGCGCTGCAGCAGAAACTGTGACTCATCCGAGAACCAGACGTGTCGCCAATGGTTCCTCATGTCCAGTGTCTGTGTTGCGTAGCCCATTGCAGTCTGGTCTGTCGATGGCGCCCCGTCATTACGTTGCCACGTAGGGGCCTGTAAGCCCTCAAACCCAGCAGCATGCAGCCTGTTCCGGACAGTCTGGTCGGAGATGCGACGGACACCAGCGCATGCTGGACAGTGACGAGGCCGGCAGGAAGCGAATGCGGAGATGTCTTAGCCGTATAAAGCGGTCCTGGGCTGGCGTTGTGATATGAGGTCGGCCTGACCTCGGGGCATCAGCTGATGACCCTGTCCTCTGGAAGCGAGTCCAAAGTCGGCATATGGTACTGGGGGAGACATTCAAAGCATGGGCCACATCAGTTGCACTCTGACCAACTTGCAAACGACCCAGGGCGTTTTCTCTCTCTGCTGGCTCAAACGTGGCATGCTGTTTTTTGGTACGGTGTGCCTGCTGGTTGCCAAAATGACCCGGCTTTTTATACTGCACTATGACCATGGTGTGTGTGTGTTCACCACTGAGTGGGCATGCTTTGCAGGCGAAACAACAGAAGCACAACCCAATGTTTGCACTGTCGCACCTGGCCCACAACACGCACGTGCACATAGTGACAACCGGAATCAATGTTATCCTAGCACGTCGACGTTCAAGACATACATCAGGGCCGGGTTTTGGCGTGTTCTCAACTGTATGGTCCACCCCAGGTGGCAAAAATTTCATTTTGCGTTTCTTTTTTTGAACAGTATATTTTAAAATCCTATTTTAAACTGATATATATATATATATATATATATATATATATATATATGTGTGTGTGTGTGTGTGTGTGTGTGGTGTGTGCATGTACGCATGCATGCTTAAGTGCGTGCATGTGTGTGTGCATGTGTGTTTGTGTGTGAATACATACATCCATCCACAACTGCATCCGGATAGCATGATTAAAACAATGGAGTAAAGTGATCTTCAATGTATAAAGGCATGGCTATATATGAAAGAGGAGAAGGGTGGTAGAGTAGGAGAGGGGTGACGGTGGTGGTGATGGGGTAGGGGTGAAGCACGTTAGTTGTCAAACAAAAATGAGGGAGAAGGGGGAAGTGGTGGTGGGGGAGAAGGTTAGGGAGAGGAGGAGGAAAAAAACAATTGAAGGAGAAAATTGGCAAAATACGTAATTGTCACACTGAGCACAAATGCATGCACACACTCAGCTCAGCATTCACTCCATGCACACGCAATCTCATCCAAACAACCAGAAGGCGCACTACAATAACTCTTCTCTCCCCCTCCCTCTCCGGGGAATAATTTACTAAATGATAACTTTTCAAGCATATACA
>CM031610.1:16234792-16236075 GCA_018398815.1 Conus ventricosus
GAGCAAGGAGAAGAACTTCAGTTTTGTCGTCATTCAGCTGCAACTTATTCAAAGTCATCCAATTCTTTAAATCCTGTGAACAGCTTTTAACATCACTGACAACGTTCTTGAGTTGAGATACGGTGCTTGACTTGTACATCTGGATGTCATCAGCAAAGCTTCTCATGCAGCAATGAGTGCTGATCGATAATGTCTGACACAGGTCTGACATACAGAGCAAACAGAACTGGCCCAAGGACGGAACCTTGCGGTAGCCCACAGGTTAAAGGTGTAGGAGATGAAGAAAGACCATTGACAACAATTCTCTGGGAACGATCACTGAGATAGGACCTAACCCACGCAGGAACAGTGCCCTGAATGCCAAAAGAAGTTCGGCGTCTAGAAAGGAGAATGTCATGATCAATGGTGTCAAATGCCGCGGAAAGATCTAAAAGAGAGAGAAGGGAGACTTTGTCATCATCAAGGGCAAGAAGAAGATCGTTTACAACTTTCAGGAGAGCGGTCTCTGTGCTATGGCCAGCCCTTTAAGCAGACTGGTAAGGGTCATTCAACTCATTTTGAGTAAGGTGAACTGACAGCTGAGCAAGCACGATTTTCTCGAGGACCATTGCAAGGAAGGTGTGTGTGTGTAGAGAACAGGAAAACCTTCATTCTGGGCACTTTCGCCCTCAACCAGTTTCGGGCGAAAGTGACCCAGATAAAGGTTTTCCTGTTCTCTGACAAGTAAGACTTCAATAACCAAAAAATAACGATTATCTACAAACATACATACTGTGTAGGATTATCCGTTTTCAATACTAATTTACTAAACTTTTCAGATTTCAGTTTTTCCGCGTTTTTTCTGATCATTATCAATAACATCATTTTCGCGCAGACAGTCATTTTCAATAACATCATTTTTGCGGAGACAGTCACCAAAACTAAGACTTGGCTGAGACACTGTGCGAACAACCCTAATTAGAGGGCTTGGGGTTTGTGGCATGTACCGCGGCCCTGGACGGATCTATGACCTGTAATTAGCTGACGCCATAAGGTAGGGCTGGCGTCACCTGACCGTGTTGGCGAAGGATTGCTTGTGTTATTTTCATTTAGACACGGAGCCATAGACATACGTGTTTTGCGTTTCACAAAATACGTCGCGCACACACACACACACACAACACACACACACCACACACACAACACACACACACACACACAGGTCTACACACCACACACACACACCACACACACACACACACACACACCACACACCACACACACACACACACACACACCACAAC
>CM031610.1:16237075-16264575 GCA_018398815.1 Conus ventricosus
TAGTAGTTTACTCACCATTCTCTCACTTCTTTCTCGTTCTCTCTCTCTCTCTCTCTCCTCTCTCTCTCACAGACACACACGCGCGCACACACACACACCACACACACACACACACACACACACACACACACACATACACACACACACACACACACTCGACTTTGGGTTGCAGCAGTTTTTCGTCAAGCGCTGGTCTTGTTTTTGTTTTGTTTTTTTCCATTAGTCAGGCTGTTGAAAGTTCATACCTAAACCCACATCTGTAATGTTAATAATCATAATGAGGGTATTGACGGTAAGTTTCTGCTTTTATGTACATATTGTGAGTGCGCGCGCATGTGTGCATGCGTGTGTGTGTGTGTGTGTGTGTGTGTGTGTGTGTGTGTGTGTGTGTGTGTGTGAGTGTGTGCGCGCGCGCGCGCGCACGCGTATGTGTTCGTGTATGTGTAAGAATTCAAGCGCTTCGGAACAGATACTTCGTTCCGGCACGCGAAAATAGCTCACAGCGTATTGTGGAGAAAGACAATCCCGCTTTTCTCGGTGTACCAGGGCTTGGCTGTGTGCAGTCGTTGTGTAAATATTGGTCAGCTTTAGGCGCGATACAGACACCAAAGCAGTGTGTAGTTCGCTATTCTCCATGCTTTCAGTACTAGCGCCAGACTTTTATCTCCTGACACTCCAGGGCGTCGGACACAAGACCGCTAACAGTAAACAGACCCAGCGCACAATTTGTTTATTCTGCTTTTTCCGTCTCACGCTATTGAAGACTTTGACTCAAGCGACTTAATGCAGCAGTCAGAACTGCCGTGCAGTATTTTAGGAAGAAGAAGAAGGAGAAACTGACAGATAATGGTTCAGGATAATGAAACAATGATGGAAGGTAAAGATAACGAAAGTGGTGATGGTGATTAAGACTGTAATACGGAGAAAATTTAAACAAAACAAACAAACAAACAAAAAACAACACACACACACACACACACACACACACACACACACACACACACAAAAGTGGGGGGGGGGGGGGGGGGAGAAGTAGACTGTTAATTTTAATACTGAACTCTAGTCTGACAGCATCTGGCAGCCATCGGTCTGGTGAACGCACGCACAACATCTTGCACACACGTAAAATCCCATCACCAACTTTCGGAAGAGAAGGCCAGTTTGGCCGTTGGCATGGATGACACGTTACACATAGCATGCACCTCCCCGAAGATGGAGTATGGCTGCCTTAATGGCGGGATAAAGACACCGGTCATACACACAAAACTCCACTGCCTGTCTATACAGGCAGTGTCCGCAGGAGTATCAGCCTGCGTACGCAGAAAGAAAGAAACTGAACCTTTTCTTACACCTGCATAGAGTTGGCTTTTGTCTCCGAGGATGAGATTAAACAGTGGGACATGGCGTTCATCCATGGCATCTACTGACTTTTACCACCCTAACTCTGTGGTAATCTCATCATTAACGGTAAAAATAATAAACTGGCGACGTTCTGAAATCTGCAAGGGAGGTAATCTGTGTTTGACTTCGTTTTCATGGGACAGATGTTGATTGAGGGCACGCCCAAAACAATTTAGTCCATCAGTCAGCTTAATTATTCAATCACGGAGAGAAAATGCCATAACGTGGGGGGGGGGGGGGGGGGGGGGGGGGTAGCGGTGCGCCTGGAAAGCATACAATCAATATCCTGATCATTAGCATTTGTGTGCTTCAAATCAAATCTTCGCGATTAAATTTGTTTGCTTGGACCACAAAGTTAGAAAAGGTAATATAATGAAAAGACACTTATTCTCTTCCCTGATTTTTGTTTCCAATATGGGTCTATTTTGCCGCATCAGTCAGTTTAACATTTCAGTCAGGAAGAAAATCATATGGAACATGCGTGTGAGACGGTGCGCCTGTAATTGAGGCACTGCGTTACAAACAGTTCGACTTCTTTTATTATCATATCCAGCGATCGATTCCGATCTAAATGACTTCCGTTTGCTTATCAAGTTAAGCATGCACAAACCCAAGGAAGGTAACTCTCTGTAGAATGGAAAGACAGGCAGCAGAATGGGGAGGATGGGGGCGGGAGGCGGGAAGGGACTGAAAGGTGCCACAATGATAGAAATAAGCAAAAACTAAGAAAAGAATAATGGATATTGAAAGGAAAGTTTCGAGCATTTTATGAGAATGCAAAACGTATGCAAGGGAGATCAAAATGTGCTTCCAGTCAGTGCTTCCAGTGGTTGTCCCTACTGTTCACCGGCTAAGCTTCATCATGGCTGAGAATGAGTTTGTATGAATCAGTTTTACTTGGAACTTCTTAGAGATGCAGTAGTCTACCCCATTCTCACCACCACAGAGGGAGGGAGGTGGGGGGAGAGGGGGAGAAAATGAGCTGTTATTTTCGCTTTTGGCATGGAGTTATCCGACTAGGGTTATCGAGCATAAAAACCATCCAGCAGAGGAGATTCTGTGCTAGTGTAGTCCTACACTGAGCCTGTGCTGCCAGATCATTTAGTGGGGATACTTACTCTAGCCTATAGGCCCATACTAGTTCATACAAGTGCCTGCCAAATCATAGGGACCGGATGTGTCACACTTAGCCCACTTGATTCCATTTCCGGTTTGGTCGTTGCAAAGAGGATTTCCCCTTTTCATTTTGGCTGTACGTGGGGCACACTCAGCATTCTTCTTTTGTCGCCATGTTACTGGGCTGGGGATCTACCACAACTTAGGCAGGAAAAATAAACAAACAAACAAACAAACAAACATTTATTCACGGAGCAGCTGAATCGCTTCTACTTTTCGTTTTGCACATACAGGTTTTAAAAAGTAGGCCTACATTACCGGCCCTGACACAAAAAAGGCACAGAGCCAAGATGGAAAACAAATCCGCAAAGAAACGCTTCCTCTTCATCTTCCTACCCTAATTTACCATACTGAACAATTTTGTTTTAAAGCCCCAAACTCCAAAAGAGGATTATATCGGCAGCGGTATTTAAAGCAGGACTGGATCGGTCACCTGGGAAGTCTTATACTTACGTCTGAATGAGTACGTTGTGGTAGTCTCCAATCAGTATAAACACAACAAGGGAAAGAGGATAGGAGGGTGGGGGATGGGAGGGGGGAGGGAAGTGGGCACAATATGATGGTTTAATCGCACATTCTGCAATTACTATTATCGTTATTGTTAGTAGTAGTGTTATTTACATGATTGTACTACCATTATCATTATTATTGTTATTATTGATGTTGTTGTTGTCGTTGTTGTTAACCCGTGACGTCTCCCCTTCAGCCTCACTCCATGCCGCAGCCTTTTGCACCAGTTCGTCCTTCATCTTCATGGTCTTGGGTGTTATCTGTCTTGCCCGAAAAAGACTAAATAGGTCAAAATGCGTTGTGTTTGTTTTGTAATTTGTTTATTCTTTCATCTGGTGGCGAAGTCTTCGCTCTTGTTTCAATTTCCGCCCGCAGCCACCCCACTGTGAAACCATTTTGCTATATGATCCTCGAGATCTCCATTTAAGAGAATTAAAGCATAAAATGCCATGACCTTTTACATCCTCTGCTCTCCCACATGGTGACATCAGCATGCCTAGCTTGTGTTAGTCTTTGATCAAAGGCAAGATCACGGAGACCGCTGCTGGATGAACGTGGTGGCTTCATCCGCTGGGGAACGCTCATTCTCGCTCCCTGTGCGACAAAGATTACTTTGCGGGTCGTCAGCAAGGACACAGTATGTGATGTCCTACAAATGTTGGATCAGAACGGGCCCGCCGCTGAACAGTACCGAATGACACATAGGCAGTGCTCGGTCTCCTCTGACAGGATGCCTTAGGACAACTTGGGGTACAATTGCTACCTGCGGGCTGCCAGTGGTTTATGCTGCGACGACAGGACGAATGTTGGTACGGCTGTTCATTAGGAAGTCCAAGAACAAGCTTCATAACCGTATTGTCTGAGAGGTTGGTGTGATGCGCCTAGGTGTTGGCGAAGTGTCTGTGTGCTTGTCACCTCTCGCTTTCAGCCCCCACCGCTGACCAACACCGCTGTTTGCAGCACTGTGAAAAGAGGAGCAGAACACGTCCGTCTTTCCCTGTCAGTATATAGCCTCTCTACCAGCAAGCCCTATGTAGTGTCTCCTCGTAGCAACACAAGTCAACCGGGACCTTACGGATTCAGGCTAAACTACAAGGGACTCGCAGGAAGTCTTCCCCCAAACGTGTGGCATACAGGTCCACCGGCGTGTGGATACACCCTGGTGCCCACGAACCAAACTCACAGCTATGGGTCAAATAGCTCCACTGCCTTGTGGACGTTCGGGAGAGACAAAGGCTAAGGGAGTAAACCCTTACAAAATCCGGAATGGAGCCCCTAAGGCGATTGGTCGACACACCGTGACACCTTCTGGCAACTCTGCAGCTGCGCTGGAACCATACTGTACTGGCTTGTCCTTTCCGTTGGATCCTGCCAGCAAGGCCGAGAGGGGGATCCTGGTGATTGGCACTCCAGGATCTCCATAAACTTCGCCCAGGCCTGCGTCCTGGAGAGGTCACTCCAGTGCCGCCGTCCCAGCAACAGAAAAAACACGGGAGACAGCAGTTACGGATTATAAACCCAGAGCGTATTGGCGCCAGGAAAAGAGCCATCATCGACCGCGAGCTGAAGAGGTTCAACACAGACATCACCGCGCTGCAAGAGACAAGACTCCCTTCCAACGGCGGCCTCAGGGAGAAGGACTACATGTTCTTTGGCAAGGACTGAAGCCAGAGGAGCACCGACTGTATGTCGTCGGATTCGAGGTGCGAAACTCTCTCCTGTTCTCAGTTGAACCAACTTCCAAAGGGACAGCACGAAACCTCTCTCTCCGGTTCACAACCTCTACTGGACCAACAAACATCCTTAGCATCTACGCCCCACACTCTGCTCTACAGCTGAGGCTAAAGATGAGTTCTATTAAGAGCTGGAAGCCAAGATCAGAAGGTATCTGCTCAGGAACACCTGTTCTTGCTCGGGGACTTCAATGCCCGGATTGGTGCAGACCACAGCTCCTGACCCCGCTGCATAGGCCGATTTGGCATCGGCAAGCTCAATGAGAACGGACAGCGGCTACTTGAGCTTTGCTCCTCCCGCGACCTCTGCATCACGAACACCTTCTTTCCCACCAAACCACACCACAGAGTGACATGGAGGCACCCCAGTTCCCGTCACTGGCATCAGCTGGACTTCGTGATCACCCGAAGATCCTTGCACAACCACATGCTGGTCAGCCGCAGCTGTGACAGTGTTGACCGCGACACTGAGCACTCCCTGGTCGGAAGCAAGGTGCGTCTTCAGCCCAAGCGAATCCACCGCTCCAAGCAGCAAGGTCGTCCTCGAATCAACACAGCCATGACGTCAGTGCCTGAACCGCGCGAACGCTTTTTTCAGAGCCATTGACAAGGCCCTAGAGGACTGCCCGACAGACAGCGATTCAACAAGGTGGAACCACATCCGCGATACCACCTACCATTTCGCCTCAGACACCTTTGGGAAGAGAGTGAGGAAGAATGAAGACTAGTTTGAAGCAGAAATCGTAGGGATCGAGCCTGCCATTGCGCTGAGCAAGCCGCACTCCTCAATCACAAGAGAGAGCCCTCTGCAAAGACACTGGATGCATCCCGAAAAGTTTGCAACAACACCAAATGGACCGCCTGTAAATGCGCAAATGAGTTTTGGCTGAACGTGTGCCAGGGCATCCAGATCTCCGCCAACTGCCGCAGCATCCGCTCTATGTACGAGGGCATTAAGAAAGTGTTCAGCCTCGCGCCATCCTCTAAAGTCTACCTCGGGGGATGTCAGCGCAGACTGCAGCAAACAGACGGAGAGATGGGCGGAGCACTACCGGGAGCTGTACTCCAGGGAGAACTCAGTCACCCACCTAGTCATCGAGAACACTACCCCCTGCCTGCAAGGGAGGAGCTCATCACCCACCCATCACTGAGGAACTCAGCAAGGCCATCGACTAGCTAGCCTGTGGTAGAGCTCCCGGTAACGACGGGATTCCACCAGAAGACATCAAAGCCGGGAAGGAGAGTTCTCTCCTCAGTCACCTCCATAAGCTTCTGCTGCAGTGCTGGGAGGAAGGGACCATACCCCAGGACATGCGTGATGCAAACATCATCACGTTATACAAGAACAAGAGGATTGCAACAACAATATCGCGGGATATACCTCCTCAGCTTTGTGGGCAAAGCCATCACCGGCATCGTCCTCAACAGGCTGCAGCTACTCGCCGAACGAGTGTACCCAGACACACAGTGCGGCTTCAGAGCTGCGAGATCAACGATTAACATGACATTCTCCTTGAGGCAGCCACAAGAGAAGTGCCGCGAGCAGAGACGAGCCTTGCTCATCGCCTTCATCGACCTGACCAAGGCGTTCGACTTGGTCAGTAGGTCGGGCCTCTTCACCCTACTAACCGGATCGGATGTACCCCCAAGCTCCTGAAGATACTCATGTCCTCCCAAGACAACAGGAATGGCGCTGTCCAGTACGACGGTTCATCTTCGGACCCCTTCCTAATCAAGAGCGGCGTCAAACAAGGGTGCGTGCACGCTCCGACACTCTTCGGCGTCTTCTTCCCCCTGCTGCTGCGCCTCTTCAACCTGGCGTGCTTCCGAGCAAAGGCCAGGATGCGGAGAGTTCTGATCAGGGAAATGCTCTTCGCAGATGACGCCGCCCTCAGTGCTGACAACAAGGAGGCGCTACAATGGCTTTATCACTTGCTTCGCCGATGCCTGCACCGAGTTCAGCCTACAATCAGCCTAGAGAAGACAGACATCAAGGGCCAAGACATCAGCAGCGCTCCCCACATCTCCACCGGCGATGTGTGTGTGTGTGTGTGTCTGTGTGTGTGTGTGCGTGCGCCGGGGTCGGCCCGCTATTGCGTGGGGCCGCCATTGCGCGGGGCCGCCATTGCGTGGGGCCGCTATTGCACGGGGCCGCTATTGCGCGTTGACATTTGTCATTCAAACAGTCTCTCAAAACAGTGTAACAGAAATAGGGTAAGGGTTAGGGTTAGGGTATTCCGCTTCTTATAGATGATATGTTCTTATGTCGCGCAATAGCGGACCCGCGCAGTCGCGGCCCAGCCCCTGCGCGCCCGCGTGTGTGATCGCGCACGATTCATGGCTCTGTGTGTGTGTGTGTGTGTGTGTGTGTGTGTGTGTGTGTGTGTGTGTGTGTGTGTGTGTGCGTGCGTGCGCGTGCGCACGCGTGTATGTGTGTGTGTGTGTGTGTGTGTGTGTGTGTGTGTGTGTGTGTGTGGTGTGCGTGTGTGTGCGTGTATGTATGTATGTATGTATGTGTGTGTGTGTGTGTGTGTGTGTGTGTGTGTGTGTGTGTGTGTGTGTGTGTGTGTGTGCACGCTTGCGATTCATGTCAGTGTTGGGGTGTGCATGCATACACTCACACACAAAGCCTACTCACATGTTCATACAATCAAACGCACCCACACTTACACACAAGCACTCGCGCGCACACAAAAACTGAAACGTACGCACACGCACGCACGCACGCACGCGCGCGCGGCCGCGCGCGCACACACACACACACACACACACACACACACACACACACACACACACACACACACACACTCATGTACAAAAAGGTGGAGCCTCATTTTTTTCCCCCTTCAACAATAGTTAAGAAAATACACGCTCTGAAAGAGAACAAAAAAAAAGACCTGAAAGCACACATACTAAAAAGTGTATATAGCAGTTGATCGATTCTTTGCTTGATTGAGTAATTCATATGCCCCATTCCTGATTTTTTTTTTCGCCTTTAACTACAGTTACAGACAATACACACTATGTGTGTGTGTGAGGGAGAGAGGAGAGAGAGAGAGAGAAGAGAGAGAGAGAGAGAGAGAGAGAGAGAGAGAGAGAGAGAGAGAAGACCTGAAAACACACATACTAAAAAGTGTATATTGCAGTTGATCGATTCTTTGCTTGATTGAGTAATTCATATGCCCCATTCCTGTTTTTTTTTTTTTCGCCTTTAACTACAGTTACAGACAATACACACTCTGAAAAAGAAAAAAAGAAAGAAAAGAGAAAAAAAACATGAAAGACACATACAAACTAGCGTATATAGCAGTTGGTCAATTCTTTGCTTGATTGAGTAATTCATATGCCCCATTCCTGATTTTTTTTTCGCCTTTAACTACAATCACAGTTAATGCACACTCTGAACGAGAAAAAAACAACAACAACAAAACAAACAAACAAACCTGAAAGCACACACACACACAAAGGTGAATATAGCAGTTGATCGATTCTTTGCTTGATTGAGTAGTCTATATGTTCTCAAGTGGGAAATTCATTACATATAGTACAAAGCTATTACATTTTGGTAAGTTGGCGCCAGTTTACTACGTACTCTTTAAAAACAAAAACAACCTAATGAAATGTACGCACTCGCATCTCACAAAACAACGCTAAACCTAGAGACACGCAAGTTTCCGACAACTAATAAACCCAAAGACACCATGGTGTTAGAAAAGACTCGTGTTCACTTTAAAATGTTATCGTTTGATTTGTCCACATAATTACAGAACTAACCCATCCCACATTATCAGGCTGGTTTTCCACCCACAACCCCTCTGAGAAGATTACGGCCGAGTCATTTTAGTGATGTTCAGTGATGCCTATTCCGATCGAACATACGCGTGACATCACCTACTAAGTCCCCATTCTCTCCCCTTTTCCTTAGCCCCCCCCCCCCCCCCCACCCTCCCCAGTCCTCCCTTCTCTCTCGCCTAGCCTCTATTCACCTCCCTTCTCTGAGAGGGGGTGGGGGGGGGGGGGGGGGAGGTGTGACCCTTCTGGAGGTCACCGCACGAGGAGGATATAAAGAGTTTGTCTACAATTAAGTAGAGCTGATAACCATGTTGACTGGTCTGACTGAACATTCGATCATTCGGAGCTATATCCAAGACCTCTCTAAACCAAGAATCCTATGGGTTGCAGTAGAAGAACAAGACACATTTTCCGTTTCGGCCTTGCCACGGTGCTGGGCACCAGACACCCGCGTGTTTTATCACGTCATAGCTGCAGAATACAGGCTAAGTTTGGAGCATCCGAACGCTCTGAGGTCCAAAAGTACAGGCTTACAGAATATTCTGAAGCAATAATCCTACGCCTGCTATTTTGGCTGCAGGCTTTTGACATGGTCATACGCATTCCCCATGTCGGCATCACCAGGACGTGTAGTACCGCACGCCAGCTCCATTCCTGCTCTCATTGAACTGATCCTTTCACTGGCTTCTGCAGCAACGTACTGCAGCGCGGCAGCTTGGGTTCTGGCAGTCGCTGTTGAACAGCTGGTTTCTGTGTATAAGCATTGGCCTGTTGAGCTGTAGACTGAAACCTTCTCGGAGTTTCTGTATGTCGAATGACTCGCCCCCCATGTTGCTTTTCTTCCCAGTATGATTCTCTGTGGTGACTGTTCTACCTTTTTTTCCCCCCTTATTTACTTTCTATCTTGCTTTGAAATTACAGTTTGATGTCCTGGTGTCCCTTTCCACTCCTTTGCGAACCGCTTGTATCTTTTCTTTCAAAGTGAACCCTGTCTGTCCCAGGGTCATGCTCATGTTCTTGGTTTATTTTTGTCTTGAACGCTTAACTTTCGTTCCTTTTACTTGTGTTCGGTGCGTTCCTTCGGCCTTTTATTTGATGAAGATGTTTTCTTGGCGTTTAGGGCTTGAAACGATTATTCAGACCGAAAGGTAACAGTTGTAATGAAGACAGTCTTTCGCATAGCGCGCGATCTCTTTCCGCAGCGCTTGGTGTTGTATCTGATGACGTAAGTTAAATTTCCTTTTCAGTATCTGTTTCAAGGTGAAAATGCCCGCTGTCTTATAATTGTTACAAATGTAGGAATTGTCCACAATTACAGGAAGAGGGTTCCCCGAAGATGGAGTATGGCTGCCTTAATGGCGGATAAAAAACGGTCATGCACACAAAACTCCACTGCCTGTCTATACAGGCAGTGTCCGCAGGAGTAACAGCCTGTGTACGCAGAAAGAAAAGAAAGAAAGACAGGAAGAGGGTACAACTGGTCATCAAGGTACAGAATGCTTAGTTCATATTCAGATAATCTAATTGTCACCAAAAGATGGATCATTCACTGTCACAGTAAGACAGTACAAGCCGTGGGCAAGGTATGACTCGTTCACGGTCACAGTAAGACAGTATAGCCGTGGGCAAGGTATGACTCGTTCACTGTCACAGTAAGACAGTATAGCTGTCGGCAAGGTATGACTCGTTCACTGTCACAGTAAGACAGTATAGCTATCGGCAAGGTATGACTCGTTCACTGTCACAGAAAGACAGTATAGCTGTCGGCAAGGTATGACTCGTTCACGGTCACAGCAAGACAGTATAGCCGTGGGCAAGGTATGACTCGTTCACGGTCACAGCAAGACAGTATAGCCGTCGGCAAGGTATGACTCGTTCACGGTCACAGTAAGACAGTATAGCCGTCGGCAGGGTATAACTCGTTCACGGTCACAGTAAGACAGTATAGCCGTCGGCAAGGTATGACTCGTTCACGGTCACAGTAAGACAGTATAGCCGTCGGCAAGGTATGACTCGTTCACGGTCACAGTAAGACAGTATAGCTGTCGGCAAGGTATGACTCGTTCACGGTCACAGCAAGACAGTATAGCTGTCGGCAAGGTATGACTCGTTCACGGTCACAGCAAGACAGTATAGCCGTCGGCAAGGTATGACTCGTTCACGGTCACAGCAAGACAGTATAGCCGTCGGCAAGGTATGACTCGTTCACGTCACAGTAAGAAAACACAATCGTCGGCAAGGTATGACTTGTTCCCTTTCACAGAAGAAATGGTCCAACTGCAGGTATGAACTGTTCACTGTCACAGGGGAAATGTTTCAGTTGTCAGCAAGTCGTGAATTGTTCACTTTCACAGGCAGATGGTCCCATTGTTGACGACGTGCGAGCTGCTGACCATAACAGGACGGCAGCACAAATGTCAGCAAGGCATGAACTCAATGTTACGGTAAGGTAATACTACTGTCACCAAAATACGAATAGTTCACGGTCAGATGAAGATACAACTGTGTCAGAAGATGTCTTTAGGTGGAGTCTGTTGTCGTGGGAAGGGCAGGCAGGTCCTGCAACAGACAAAATACGAAACATGATTCATGCAACAGCGTTGTAAATAGTTTTCATAATGAACGAATAGGATTTGATCTTTCTTTTTTTAATGACATATCACATAATTAGCCTGTAAGTAATATGTAATTCCTAAATGGAAAAAAACATTACCTCTGAACAACTAACGACGATAGCAGGCATCCATACTCTGTCTCTCTCTCTCTTCTCTCTCTCTCTCTCTCTCTCTCTCTCTCTCTCTCTCTCTCTCTCTCTCTCTCTCTCTCTCTGTCTCTCTCTCTCTCTCTCTCTCAGATCTCTCTCTCTCTCTCTCTCTCTCTCTCTCTCTCTCTCACACACACACACACACACACACACACACACACACACACACACACACACATACACGCACGCACGCGCGCGCGCGCGCTCGCACAGAGTCTGCTGGGCTCCAAAGATTGCCAACGAGAGTTGCTATATGTTTTATTTATACACGTAAATAACAAACAAGGATGATCATTTCTGCTCGATTGAACTCTAACTCTAAACTGATGCTGCCTGTGGCACCCATTCACCGGCACGCATTCAGAAAAGAGGCACACGAACAAACACACTTCACCGACCGTCTTCAGAACACCAGATGATTTACAAGGACGATTTTCTTCTTTGTTACATGTACCTCTTGTTTGCACGTGTGCTAGGTGAAAGGGAACCACCAGCAAGATCAGCTTGGTGATGTGTCCCTGTTTTCAAGGGTGCAAAAAGAATTTTTAAAAAAATTTTTGTTTTTCTATCTATTATTGTTTTATTATATTTTTTGCTGTCCCAACCTCTGCGCCACCTCAGAGGCAGTGCACCCACGCCGCTCATTCCGACACCCCGTCCACAGCCACAGCCCGGTCGGCCCCGCCGCAGCCCCGGCACCGGCAATCCACAGGTAGCAATCAATGTCAAGTCGTCAAGAGGCACCCACCGGAGGAGACACTGCACTGCTGCCGAGTCACTTCGGTGGTGTTCAGTGGCGCCTGTTCTGATCTAACATACGCAGGACACCACCTACTAAGCCCCCTACTGACGACAATAATTGCTTAGTCGCGGAGCCGGCGTGAGTGAGCTCTCCCTCCGGAGGGCACCACCACGTCCGTCCAACGACAGCCCCCATGGACTCGCCGATACCGGTGATCCCGACGGAACCAAACCAAGGCCACAGACGTGGAGAGGACACCGAAACTGAGGGTACCATGAGAGCAGGGCATGAAGGGCCACAGAATTTGAGACTTTTTTTTTTTTTTTTTTGCTGATCGATGAGAATGAGGATGATTAAGATGATGCTACGGACCAGCTGCCGTGGCGAAGTGGTTAGCGTCGCGGACTCCCGGCTGGGAGGTCGTGGGTTCGAATCCATCAGAGTCATGTGGGTTTTTTCTGCCCCGACCGGCTCCTACCCAGAGTTGAGTTTGCTGCGGACTCAGTTGGGAAGACTGGGACCACACAGTCGAGTTTCATCCACTTAATGGATGCGTTTCTGAGAGTGTTGCTCAAATTTCCTGACCAACACTGCAGGTGCCTGTATCTCTCGGGCCTGGTTGACGCCAGGATATATTATGAAAGGAAGCGTAGAGTACAGCCCTGTCATGTAGTCTCAGACCGAAATGGAAATCCGTAGCATCATCTTAATTCCCATTGATCAGCATTAAAAAAAAAGTCTCAAGTTCTGTGGCCCTTCATGCCCTGCTCTCATAGTGACCTCAATTTCGATGCCCTCTCCGCGTCTGTGGCCTTGGTTTGCTTCCGTCGGGGTCACCGGTATCGGCGAGTCCAGGGGGCTGTCGTTGGACGGACGTGGTGGCGCCCTCCGGAGGGAGAGCTCCTCACGCCGGGCTCCGCGACTAAGCAATTATTGTCGTCATTTAGGGGGCTTAGTAGGTGGTGTCCTGCGTATGCTAGATCAAAAAACGGCCCCACTGAGCCCACCGAAGTGACTCGGCAGCAGTGCGGGTGTCTCCCCCGGGGGGTTGCCTCTTGACGACTTGACATTGATGCCCCCTGGGGTTTGTGGTGCCGGGGGCTGCGGGGGGGCCCGGTCGGGCTATGGTGTGGACGGGGTGTCGGAATGAGCGGTGTGGGTGCACTGCCTCTGAGGTGGCGCAGAGGTTGGGACAGCAAAAAAAAAAAAAAAAAAAGATGATGCTACGGTTTCCTTTTCGGTCTGAGACTAATGACAGGGCTTTTACTCAGAAAACGCATCCATGAAGTGGATTTAAACTCGACTGTGTGGTCCCAGTCAGAAACGCATCCATAAAATGGATGAAACTCGACTGTGTGGTCCCAGTCTTCCCAACTGAGTCCGCAGCGAACTCAACTCTGGGTAGGAGCCGGTCGGGGAAGAAAACCCCACATGACTCTGATGGGATTCGAAACCCATGACCTCCCAGCCTGGAGTCCGCGACGCTAACCACTTCGCCACGGCGGCTGGTGAGCAAAAAGAACTTGTTCATTGATTTGTATGTACGTCTAGCTGTCTCAGTTTAGGTTTCCTTTCACATTACAAGACCTCAGCGCCAGTTCTGCAAGCTTTGAAAGGACGAACCCGACCTGAACAGGCCTGTTGAGCCGGCATTGCCTCCTGGCAGACGTCCCAGCACCCAGAGCAGGAATAGTCTCAAATTCCACAGCACCCTGCACTCCAGTTTTCATCAGCTCCCCCTCTTGTCTAAAGTAGTCTCCAGCATCTTCTGAGCATCATCCGGACTTGTGCGATGCAGCTCATTGGAGGACTCTCGCTCGTATATCGTCTGACCAGAGGAAGACTTCACTCGGGTTGAGCTAAGACAGATGACGCTGGTGGATCTGTCAAGAAGAGCCCACAACACAGAACCTATGTATGTTCTGTAACGACGGACAAAGTAAGTGAAGACCACACCAAGAGCGAAGAGTGTGAATTGTTTATGGAACCCACCAGCGCGACAACACTGACGTATACAAAACAAGCTATGAGGAGCCTGTCCCAGTTCATGTGGACCCTGCGTGTTATGGGAAAAGCGCATGCACATGATGCCCACCAGAAAACTTAGCACTTCTGGGATCATATTGGACGTCAAGGACAGCGATCTGAATGTCAGGTCGTCCTTGTCAAAGCTTGCAGACTGGGCACAGGTCATTCAGGGGCTCACCTGCACACAACAGAAAGGTTTGCAAAAGACGATATGGGGGGGGGGGGGGGGATGTATTCTTGTCTCTTACACACCACACACACACACAAGACACACACGTATTGTGTGTGTGTGTGTGTGTGTGTGTGTGTGTGTGTGTGTGTGTGTGTGTGTGCAGTGTGTGTGTGTGTGTGTGTGTGTGGTGTGTGTGTGTGTGTGTGTGTGTGTGTGTGTGTGTGTGTGTGTGTGTGTGTGTGTTGTGTGTGTGTGTATTAGACCATGGTTTAGAATAGGATCACCATCCAGATATGTACAAGGATCACAACCATCAGACAGTGAGGTTTTTTTTTAATGAAAGCTCGTATTCTGAGCCATTCTATTTCTGATTTATTCATTAGATTCTGAAGATTTTTTCTTTGAAAGCGGGGAAAGTGAGAAACCGTCCTACACGCCTACATTCTTTTGAGTAGCAAATTCGATTTATGCCAAAAACAGAGAACAATGATGGCATCTGATATGCATATATTTTGAGCACTAGGCTTTCCTGAACAGAAATGGGCGCGTTTGCATTGAAAACATATTGTCGTACATCCACCACGCATGCACGATAGTATGCGCGTTTTATGAACCAAAGTCAGAGCAGAAATACTGGAACCACACCCACACACACACACACACACACACACACACACACACACACACACACATTGACACACACACACACGCACCACGACACACACACAACACACAACACACGGAAGGAGAGAGAGAGGGAGGGAGGGAGAGAGGAAGAGAAAGAGAGACGTCCACACATGCTGGAACTTGAACTGACAGTAAGCAGCAGAGAATGCTTTATCCCCACCCCCAGCCCGCATCACCCTTCCCTTCTCACCCCCACCTCCACTGGCCTTGCTGCCAACACACGTTGGGAGGGAGTTTGTAAGGGAGAGTGGTAGTGGTGGAGGTGTAATGATACGAATATCTGAGTCGACATCTGAAACTCCGATTTTCGAGAAAGACAGTATTTTTGAGACCACGCGATCTTCACTGTTGGTCAACAGTGAAGATCGCCGTGATCTCTAAAAATACCCAGCACGTAGGCCTATGATCGACGCAAGCCAAGGGATCGCAGATTTTGAAGTGGAGAAGTATTTCTACACTTTCTCGTCCCTCTGCTTGGCCTTGCTTGAAGGCCTGGGAGAACGTCTTTCCAACGAGAACTTAAATCCAGATGCCTTGAGCACCAACTGAAGAAAATAAGGGGGAGGTGGAGGAGATGTTAGGAGAGTTTCCAAGCCCATCTTAAAGCATTCAGAGCATCAAAACAAAATGATGAACTGCTTAAAGAACAGTTCACATAGAAGATGTATATTTTGTGACATGACAACTGAAGTTGATGACTTTGAACATATTCCAGATACCACCAACTTGAGAGCTAGTGTTTTTGGTTGTTTTATGGAAATCGAAGGCGTGTTTTTACAAGGAATAGAAGAACAATATTGCAGCGGATCCTTGTATGCTTGAGCTCGAAACTGACAGTTAGCAGCATAGCTCCCTCCCCCTCCCCCCAAGCTCCGCCTACCCTTCCCTTCTCACCCCCACCTCTATTGACCTTCCCGCCAACACACGGTGGGAGGGAAGATACGGAGGGAGGTGGGGATTGTGGAGGTTAGTGGTCGGGAGTATATGAGTCAACATCTGAAACTCGATTTTCGAGAAAGAGCGCGGGATCACAAGAAGATCACGTAGGCTCTAAAAAATACCCAACACGAAGGCCTATGATCGACGCAAGAGCAAGGATCGCAGATATCTTTGAAGTGAAGAACTTTTTTTTGCACTTTCTTTCCTTTCTACCTGGCTTTGCATGATGGCCTGGGAGAATTTCTTTCCAAAGAGAACTTAAATCCAGATCCCTTGATCACCAACTGACGAAAATAAGGGGGAGGAGGGAGGAGATGGTGGGAGAGTTTCCAAGCCCATCTTAAAGCATTCAGAGCATCAAAACAAAATGGTGAATTTGCTTAGCTGCTCACATAGAAAATGTATATTTTTGTGACATGACAGCTGAAGTCTGATGACTTTGAACATATTCCAGAGACCACAACTTGAGAGCTAGTGTTTTTGGTTGTTTTATGGAAATAGAAGGCGTGTTTTTACAAGGAATAGAAGACAATATTGCAGCGGATTTCGATTACATTGTGATACTCAGCTGAACATATTTTCTTGGTGCTATTGCAAGAAGAGTGGACATAGAGATAATGGAGTTTATCAGCAACCATACCTGGCACTAATTTGATGAATATCTCACAACAAAATGAGCCCTCACCCTCACTCCCACCCTAAACTCCATCCTCAACTTTCTTTTGGCAACATATATGACTGATTGTAGACAGACAACCTTTTAAAATCTTGGAACACGAAACTAACTGTCTTTACTGAAAAGACATATACCCTTTTATCAACGCTAAATCCTCTTCGCTAGATTCCATAATATATTCGTAATAGAAACAAAGTACACATCCATTTTATTTCTATTTCCTGTCTCAACATTTTCACAGGTCTTTTTCTGACTTCTTTGGTTCAAAATCTGATGTCTTAGAGGGAACTATGAAACATTTTTGAGCTGTGGTGTGTGTGTGGTGTGTGTGTGTGTGTGTGTGTGTGTGTGTGTGTGTGTGTGTGTGTGTGCGTGGCAGGCATATGTGTGTGTGCAATCATGTGCACATGCATGCATGGATATGTGATTGTATATGTGTGTTTGCATACATGCATGCAAAGCCTTTAAGAATGCTAAACCTCTTGCTGCTAATGCACGCAAAGAGCTGTTTCCATCACGAAAAAAGTGTACTTTCCTCTTACTCTTCTTTGCTTTCTCAGCACTGTCACAGGTCTTTCCTGACTTCTTTGGTTCAAGCCTTGATGCCATTAGATAGAACAATGACACATTTCTAAGCTTTTTTGTTGTTGGAATTTTTTTTTTTTTTTTTTTGCGCAGTGACGTTGCCTTTATGCGGCTGCATTCAGCGATTTTAATCCTGTTAATGAAAAGAGTGTAACCAAGCTAATTCCATCAACGAAAATTACAACTTGTGAACTGCACCCAATCGCAACATCTTTACTGTTAAAGTCTGTTGAACAGAATGATCATGTCCTCACGATCTGTTAATGACTGTCTTCTGTGTGGCGTTCTTTTTTTTTTTCTTTTCTAAAATATTTCACTAGATCCCACTCAAACCTCCTTTGGAGAAAAGTCCACACTGGATCCTAATGAACTGAAGAACCACAGGCCTGTCTATTATCTGCCCTTCCTGCCAGTGCTGCTGGAGAAGGCTGTCTGATCCAGCCACTAGACCTAGTTAAGACAAACCTGATCCTTTGCCTCACTGTTAATCTGCTAATCGTGCAAACAACAGCATCGAACCTGCTGTGGTCAGAGTTCTGAACAATCTGTTAAGAACCGGTGACTGTGCGCCAGTTTTCTTTCTCATGCTTCTTGGACTTTATGACAAACAGCCTTTATAACGTTGATCATGACATCCTCCCTAGGCTTCAGAATGATTTTGATACAAATGGCTGCGTCCTTTCATTAAATCAGTCGTATCGTAGGGGCAGGAAACAAAACATTATCATCTCTGGTCTTTGAACCCCACCCCTGTCCTGTTTGGTTGCCATGGTCTTCCTTGTTTGGCCACCTTCGTTTTCTTTATGTACGCAACGTCTCTCTGAAATGTTATTTAAACATTCGTTTGTTTTTTTTGCTTACATTTTTGCCACATTTGCAGATAAGACTCAGCGGTATGAGTCTGCAAAATGTGAACAGTTCACTTTCCATGAATATTCATCATACATGCAAATTCAAATTATGGAGTTACTCTTCAACGACGCTAAAAGGAGAGTAAATTAATCTTTGTTCATTTCAGCTGGCCTGAATCATGTTACTTTTTTCTGAGTCACTTTGTAACCTAGGTGTTCTATTGTACCTCGAACTCTGCAGAATTTGGCAGAATCATCACAAGACTGCAGGCCACGAAGACACTAGTTACCTCTCTCGTTCTCTCTTAACTTGATTACTGCAATGCCTAATTGGCCGGCCTTCCTGATTAACTTCAGTAAAATCATAATAGTGCCCCCCCCCCCCCCCCCCCCCCCCCCCCCCTACAGGTAGGCTGATTTTCAATCATCAAAGCAAACTCACATAATTCCTTTTCTAGTGAAATTGCACAGGTAGAGTGCGTACGGGTGCGTGCATGTGTCCGCATGCATGCAAGGACACTCGCGCGCGGTGGGTGTGTGTGTGTGTGTGTGTGTGTGTGTGTGTGTGTGTGTGTGTGTGTGTGTTGTTTGTGTGTGTGTGTGTGTGTGTGCAGATGGGAATCACATCAATGTTGAGTTTTTAATGTTTCTATTATTTTCTTCTGCTGTTTTCCACGTTTTAAAAATGTCCTTAGCTCCTTGATTATACTGGTTAAGTAAGCGCATAGATCATTATGATCATTGCCGTTTTTTTACTGCCACAGAATACAACATCGAAAAATCTATGAAAGACAAGGCAAAGGTTAAGTTTGTTTCATTTACGAATAATCATTGCAGTTGACGTAATATTGCAAACCATATCACAAACATAACTGAACAAATGAGAAAAAAATACGATTAAACATTATTAACATTCGTACCTGGACTCTCAAGAGATAGATGGGCGAAAGCGGAGCTAGTTTTCGGCTACCATCCGGCAGTCTTCATCAGCACTGTTCGACTGACAGGGTGAACTGTGTTCGGTGCGCACGTCCGTGAGTCGAGTATAAATGGCTCGGTCTCTTGCTTAGGCTATGAGGACGTAAAACTCATCCATTAACGGCACAACCGACTATGAACATAACTGAAGGTCATTGAAGCATTTTGGTCACTTACCATCGTTTTTTTTTTTTGGAAAACGGGAATTCCTTTTTTTTACTCAACGGGATTTCCTTTTATTACTCAACGCACCTTCCCCTCTTCATTTTCCCTCGGACCCCCCCCCCCCCCCCCCCCCCCCCCCCCCCCCGCCCTACCTCAAATCCCCTCTGCTATAATATTATTCCTACCACAAGTTGTTACACAGTGTCTGGCTGTGAGCAAAACACACGGAACAGGAAGAAGGAGCGAGAGGCACAGTCGTGTTTGCTTGGAAAAGACACATACACACAAACACGCACACAAGCACACACTGGCATGACACACGCATGCATAGACACACACACACACACACACACACACACACACACACACACACACACACACACACACAGAAACAGGCTGCAGTTGAACCACAGCAAAAATAAATTCATCTCTTCATTTCAGTCAGCCAATATCAGATTATGTTTTTTTTAAATTCACTTTGTAATAACCAAGGTGTTATGTTCGAGCTCAGCCTGTCTACGAATGAACAAAAGAAAAACAAATCAATCAATGCCTGTATCTTGAACTCAGCATAGTTGGGCAGATTCATCTGAATATACTGTAATCATCAAAGACGCTACCAATGACTTTTCTCGTTCTCTCTCCACTTGATTAGTTTTACTGCAATGCTTTAATGACCAGCCTCCCTGATCCTCCAAAGTTCAAGTCAAATCAAATCATGTTGTTTTAAGCCCTGCTGACCACAAAGCCATATCAGGACTGAAACCTTATTTCCAAAGTTGGCAGCCTCCTTGATTTCCAAATTCAGAAATTTCAGTTAGTTCAAATCAGTGCAAGCAGATTGATGTTTAAAGTGTCAAAGCACACTCACATCTTCCCTTTCTTAACTGAACTCAACAGGCTTCCATTTTCCCAGAGAGTAAACTAATCTCCACCTGTTCCAAAGTAGTTACAATAATTGTAACACACTTTGGTTTACTTCGAATTACATTGTTGTTTTCCGTTCCTCAGCAGCATCGTATCTTCTTACCCATGTAAGAACAAACATTGAAAAACGTTTTCAATTGTGCCTCTTGAGTACTTGCATTAGAGTGTATCACTTAAGATTTTAGAAAATAAAACTGCGGATGTACTCGTCCAACTTTTTCTTTCTATACGCACGAAAAGCAAGCAATGGATAGACGTGCTGTAAAACAACACTGGAATACTTGGATTGGCATGGAGGGATAGCGAGTCAGAAGATTTTAAGAAAATAAAGCACGGGATGGCAGAATAATCGTTCCGACTTGCATAGACTGTTGCAACAGATGTATCGGAGTAGTAGTTCAATTAGAAAGTCATGAAAAGCAATCTCTTTGATTTTATTGGGAGGCATGAGAAGGAGGGATGGGCTTCCAAAGGCTAGATTCACTGCTCAGACCGTATTGAAAGTTCTCATGATTTTTATCCCTAAATACTTTCATTCAATTTTATGTTCATGATAACGCAAAAGTTTTTTTTTTGCTATTTTAAACGACTGAGTATAGTAACTGCTTGCTTTCCTTCCAAATTAATGTCAAGCTTTTGCTTTGCAGTGCGAACAGCTTGATGTTGCCTTTATACAAAAGGTGGGCCTATCCACATATCTTATCTAATCTTATGCATGCGAACACTTACGCACGCGCGCACTTGCTTTTTATTTTGATCAAGTATCTCCCCATCCCCTCAATGTTTTCCGTGTTTCGCAAACTCCCCGAGCTGCTTGTTTATTCAGGAGGTAAGCGCATATATCATTATTATCATTGCCATTTTTCACTGTCACATAATAAAACAGCTAAAGATATATCACAGACGTGGTAAAGTTTGGTGCTGGTGTCATTTAGAAAGAACATTGCAGTTGGCCGAAATACGGCAAACCAAACCAGAAACACAACGTGAACAAACGAAAAATAATACCCACACCATGGCTGAAATTACATGTGACATGTGTCTCGCACATTACCGTCGTTTTCTCGAAAAAACGGGAATTCTTTTTTACTTAACGCACTTCCCCCATCTTACCCTCCCCTCGCCCTATCCCTCTCGGCACTCCCCACCCCCATCCCCTACTTACCCACCCACCACCTCCTCCTCCTCTCTGCGTCGACACGTGAACTGCCGGGTTTTTCAAGGACTGTGTTTCCCTAGGTAAGCTCTAAATATATCCACGATCCACACGTTTGGCCAGTTGTCGATGCATGTGACCTGCAAAATAGAGGCGGGACAGCCATGCATGGCGTCTGACATGAAGCTGAGTTTGTTTGTTTGTTTGTTTTTCTCTCTCTTTCTCATCCTGTCGGACAAATCTTGGGTGGTAGCCTTAATGGCAGTCCCTCCCATGGAACAATGAATCTTAGGTCCAGTGCGTAAATATTGACTTAGTTATATGGTTAGTAGGCTACACACACACGCACGCACACGCACACGCACACACACACACACACACACACACACAGAGCACAAGCACATGGGTGCACGCACACACAAGCACACAAACACACACACACACACACACACACACACACACACACACACACACACACACAAGCGCGCGCGTGCATGCACACACACGCACACGCAAGTACACACACACACACACACACACACACACACACACACACACACACACACACACACACACACACAGACGCACAATGTGACTCCGGTCATAGGCCTAGAACCTCTTTTAAAAAAAATGATTGCGCACTGAAAGACCAATATCCTGGCGTTTCTGAAAAAATCAGCCAGTGTTGTCATTGTGACACAGCGACCCGAAATAGACTCGACAAGTCATTGGGAACACTGGGCAAGGGACGTAATCGGGTCCACTGCTCGCTTTGGGTAGTCTCCTTGGTTATCCTTTTCCATTCTTGGCCATTTATTTATTTCTTTATCTGTTTACTTCTTCTTTTTTTAACATATATATATTTTTTTCTTTTATTATTATTTTTTTTTCGGGGGGGGGGGGGGGGGGGGGGGGAATTTAAGGGCAGACTCTATTTTTCCTTTATCTAGAGTAGACGCCATAAGCTGTACATCAATTGTTGAGAGCAGTGTACAATAAGATGAAGATTTAAGAACCAAGACTTGTTTGATTTCACACTTCATGCCTTTTCAACAAAATCTACAAAAATGTGAACTGCTTTTGTGGCGAAAAGACATCATACATATGTACACAGACCTACCTGGAAAATGTAAACGTAATGTAATGTAAACTTTACCTTTTTTTTTTTTTTTTTGAATCTTCGATGGATGAAGTTTTAAAACAGTTCCAAACTGATATGTGACATTGAATCAGCAATAACTCGAATTCCTGCACTTGGCGGGCAGACTTCTGAGTGTGAATTAAATCTTTGCTCACCTTTTCTTTTCACCCCTGGCTTTCCACACAGCTCTTCATCTCAACCTTTCTCCCCTCCCCTCACTCCCTCCCCGCTAGTATCACAAACTTAAAGACATAGAGTAAGACATACACTTGCTCATTCGATTTCTTGGCGGATAGATATGAGGGGGGGGGGGGAGGAGGAGGAGGAGGAATCATTTTGGGATTTCCCGTTTTTTGATCACGAGCCAATAAAAGCGATTTCCGAAAAAGTACCCGTCAGTATCCTCGAGCCTTGCCCGAGGACAGAGAGGGTAGCTGGGTGCCGTTACATTTACCGATGGAGATCTTGTCTTGTTAACAACCAAAAGCCGCTCGAAAGGTAAGCTTTTAATCGAAAACTTTCTTTGCTTGTGTGCGACCGAGTTGAATATTGACTGTGTGAGTAATCTTGTTCTTATATACATGTAAAACGTTTGACTGTAATTCAGTTTTTCGCAAAGTGACTCTCCCCGCCCCTGCTTTTCCTCCTTTCTTTCTTTCTTTTTTTTTTCTTCAAATTTATACCATTTTCAAGTTCATTTAGACTTAAACAAGAACATACACATTTTCTCAACGAATCGACATTCATTTGTTTTAAAGAAACATTAACGATCTTCAAACTGTATTCATTAGTTCCAAAATCTCCAAAGCGTTGAGGGAAAAAAAAAAACGAGCATACGATATATTGGAGATGCACCACAGCGATCAACCTTCTTTGAAAGAGGGCTTTCTCTCAAAATACCTTGACTGAAATAGTTGAATTAGGTCGACATAAGTATTTATTCGCCATTTGTAGAACATTAAGGACTTTACTAGCGAAACTCACATTGATGTTTGATGGAAAAGAAACCAGCAAAGTGGAGAGAAGGAGTGATCAGGGCCCTTAACTCTAGCTCCATCCTCGAAGGAACTCGGTCCATTCGAAGCCAAGTTATCGCAGGCGTGCTACTTTTCACGTAATTCCTTCCACCTTTCGAGAGGCTCTACGTTAATTAAATCAAAATGTCACCTTGATATGTTTTTGATCTGTTAATTTTTATCTGTTAATTATCACTATTGTTTGCAGCCCAGTCGAGCACAGCGCAAGTCGAGAGAGGCCACCTCAAGGGTGGTCGAATCTAAGTAGAAGTATGAGAAATCTCTCAGTTTAGAGTTCCCTCTCCCTCTCCGCTGTCTCAGTTTCATGTGGATCTCGGCTGGCAGAAAAAAGGCATTTTTGGCGCGTTACCCCGTCCCCCTCCCTCTCCCTCACCTCATTGGGAGAGAACCGCCTGACCTTTCTTTGAGCTCCCCTTGTCTCGTCATTGATCCGACCCTGGATGATTGTTTGCAGCCCAGTCATTGATCCGACCCTGGATGATTGTTTGCAGCCCAGTCGAGCACAGTGCAAGACGAGAGGCCACATCAAGGGTGGTCGAATCTAAGCAGAAGTATGAGAAATCTCTTAGTTTAGAGTCCCCTCTCCCTTTCCGCTCTCTCAGTTTCATGTCGATCTCGGCTGGCAAAAAAAAAAAAAAAAAAAATTCAAAGTTTCAAATTCGCACAGTAGACACGAAAAGTCGTCTATCATGCTTCTCTTGTATGTGCATTATGCTCTCTCTCTCTCTCTCTCTCTCTCTCTCTCTCTCTCTCTCTCTCTCTCTCTCTCTCTCTCTCTCTCTCTCTCTTTCTGTCTGTCTGTCTGTCTGTCTGTCTGTCTCTCTCCCCCCCCCACTCTGTGTGTGTGTGTGTGTGTGTGTGTGTGTGTGTGTGTGTGTGTGTGTGTGTGTGTGTGTGTGTGTGTGCATGCGTGCGTTCGTGTGCGCATACTGATCAACCTAACTCGCCTGACCGTGTAAATTTCATCATGGTTGGTAAACAGTCGGTGGTTCCTTTTCTTATGACATCAGTTCGACCGAAAAAAAAAAGAAAAAAAAAAAGAAAAGAAAAGAAAGTAAAAAGTACAGACGGTTATCGCAATTAAACATAGAATGTTGTTTCGTCGTGCAAAGGGTAAAGTAAGGACTGTTCTATGATTCACACAAAAAAATTCCTCTTTGACATCTACCCCTTAAAGACAACAAATACCTGATCTGTGTTGAAGATGAAGTGCCTATCAAACTGGAAGATGATAAGCTAGGATCTAGAGTGTTCGATCCAGCTTTTGCTTTCTATCTATTTATGTGTTTATATTTATTTGTATCTGCTTGATTATTCATTTGTTTATTCATTTATTTACTTCTTTATATTTATTAATTTATTTTTTTTCTTTTTTTGAAAATTGTTTTCATCTTTGGCTTTTTCATTAATAGGTCTCAGTACATAAGGTCTGGTTACATGAAGTGATTAAACTTCCCGAAGGATGAGCCCTTTGTATTGACCAGTCCAGTACGTACTGGTCAGGAATGCTGTAACCTGCATGCGACGTCGCAATTCTCCTGTTTGTAAACGAAAATGCATACAGGTCTTGTGAACACAGCAACGATGCGGATTTGATAACGAAGGGTTTACTTGCGATAAATGACTCCAAACAACAGTGGATATGATAATTGTTTCTCTGTCTTTCTCATCCTGTCTGATAGCTCTTAGGTGGTAGCCTTAATGGCAGTCCCTCCCATGGAACAATGAATCTTAGGTCCAATGCGTAAATATTGACTTAGTCACATAGTTAGTAGGCTACACACACACACACTCATGCACACACACACACACACACACACACCACACACAACACACACACAGAGCACAAGCGCACGGATGCACGCACACACACGCACACGCAAGTACACACACACACACACACACACACACACACACACACACACACACACACACACAGACACACGACGTGTGCGTGCACACTCACACACGCATACATACATCGTTTACTCATTCGCGCAAGAGAGAGAGAGAGAGAGAGGAGAGAGAGAGAGAGAGAGAGAGAGAGAGAGAGAGAGAGAAATGATCGGCTCAACTATGTACAAGAGAGAGAGAGAGAGGGGGGGGTCAGCTCAGCTATGCACGAGAGAGAGAGAGAGAGAGAGAGAGAGGAGAGAGAGAGAGAGAGAGAGAGAGAGAGAGAGAGGGAGAGAGGTGAGAGATGGGGGGGGGGGGGGGGACTCCGGTCACAGGCCTACAACCTCTTTAAAAAAACCAACTGATGCGCACTGGAAGACCAATATCCTGGCGTTTCTGGAAAATCAACCCGAAATAGACTCGACAAGTCATTGGGAACTCCGAGCAAGGGACGTAATCGGGTCCACTGCTCGCTTTGGGTAGTCTCCTTGGTTACCTTTTCCATTCTCGGCCACTACATTTATTTCTTTTATCTGTTTACTTTTTTAAAAACAATAAGTTTGGGGGGGGGGGGACGGGGGATTTAAGGGCAGACTCTATTTTTCCTTTATCTAGAGTAGACGCCATAAGCTGTACATCAATTGTTGAGGACAGTGTACAATAAGATGAAGATTCAAGAACCTGTTGTGGCTTATATCATGTAAGGCCATTGACTTGTTTGATTTCACACTTCATGCCTTTTCAACAAAATCTACCAAAGATGTGAACTGCATTTGTGGCGAAAAGACATCATACATATGTACATAGACCTACCTGGCAAATGAAGCATTTGAAAATTGTTTTACTTTACCTTTTTTTCTTCTTTTCTCTGTTGAATCTTCAATGGATGAA
This sequence comes from Conus ventricosus, assembly GCA_018398815.1. Taxonomy (NCBI): domain Eukaryota; kingdom Metazoa; phylum Mollusca; class Gastropoda; order Neogastropoda; family Conidae; genus Conus; species Conus ventricosus. Next base: position 16,263,323 of record CM031610.1, read on the forward strand.
GTTTTAAACAGTTCCAAACTGGTATGTGACATTGAATCAGCATTAACTCGAAGTCCTGTGCTTAAGTGCGGATGTTTTTGATCTAGCTGTGTTATTGTTGTTACTTGGACTTAAATTCTTTTTGGGGATTATTTTTGTTGTCATGCCAACCAAAATTTGCATCTTTTCGTGTTTGTTTGTTTGTTTGCTGTTTTTGTTTTTGCAGCCTTTAGATTACTCAACGTGAAAAGAGATTGAATTGAAGGTCACGCACACTGAACGTTTCTAGGAAAGAGAGATTTCTGAATAACTACGAAACCCTTATTCTCAGGCGGGCAGACTTCTGTGTGTGAATTAAATCTTTGCTCACCTGTTCTTTTCACCCTGACTTTCCACACAGCTCTTCATCTCAACCCCTCTCCCCTCCCCTCCTCCCTCCCCGCTAGTATTACAAACTAAAAGACATAGAAGTAAGATATACACTTGCTCATTCGATTTCTTGGCGGATAGGAATGGGGGGGGGGGGGGGGGGGGGGGGGGAGGGGGGGAGGGACGGAGGAGGAGGAGGAATCATTTCCCGTTTTTTGATCACGAGCCAATAAAAGCGATTTCCGAGAAAATACCCGTCAGTTGGGGAAGGAGTTGGGGGGGGGGGGGGGGGGGAGGGAGGAGGGAGGGAGGAGGAGGAATCATTTCCGTTTTTTGATCACGAGCCAATAAAAGCCATTTCCGAGAAAATACCCGTCAGTATCCTGGAGCCTTGCCGAGGACAGAGAGGGTAGCTGGGTGCCGTTACATTTACCGATGGAGATCTTGTCTTGTTAACAACCAAAAGCCACTTGAAAGGTAAGCTTTTAATCGAAAACTTTCTTTGCTTGTGTGCGACCGAGCTGAATATTGACTGTGTGAGTAATCCTGTTCTGACTGTAATTCAGTTTTCGCAAAGTGACTCTCTCCCCCCCCCCCCCCCCCCCCCCCCCCCCCCCCCTCCCCCCCCATTCCTTCCTTTTTTTTTTTTAAAATTAAAATTTATACCATTCCCAAGTTCATTTAGACTTAAACAAGAACATACACATTTTCTCAACGAATCAACATTCATTTTTTTAAAGAAACATTAACGATCTTCAAACTGTATTCATTAGTTCCAAAATCTCCAAAGCGTTGAGGAAAAAAAAAAGAACGAGCATACGATATAGTGGAGATGCACCACAGTGATCAACCTTCTTTGAAACAGGGCTTTCTCTCAAAATACTTGACTGAAATCATTGAATTAG
>CM031610.1:16269575-16316004 GCA_018398815.1 Conus ventricosus
TCATCATCATCATCATCATCATCATCATCATTATGTCGTCGTCGTCGTTGTCATCATCACAACTACCAACCACCACCTTAACGTCATCAAAATCTAGTGTTGTTGTTGTTGCTGCTGTTTACAGGACCATGCCTTCATTTGCTTTCAGACTGCCAGTGGCCGCCTTGTCCTCAGTGCAGAATCCACAGAGATCCGTGTACGTCGATGTTGAGTCCTGTCACTGCTACATGCTGATCAGTCGCCGACATGGAGGCGGGAACTCTACCCGCCGCCGCCGCCGCTGGGACCGAGATCACTTATTCAAAAGACGAAAGTGAACATGCCAGACGGAGAAACATCTCGGGAGAGTTCTCCACAACGCCACCAGAACCGACAGCGAAAAATTGATGTCGAATTCACCAAGAACAGCGTCGAAGCATGGATACGGGGATTCAAGGGTGGAGGTGTCAGAAAAGTATGAATCCGCTGTAACGGCACGCACGTGAAAGATCTGGGCGACACATGAGAAGTCACGTAGGAACAGCGACTTCCATGACAGTGAGAGAAACGTTACACTACGATGTGGTTGTTCAGGCGTTAGCACCAGTCTGAATGAGCAGTGTCTCAGGAACGAGAGGCATACAGTGAAATATCAGGCGTTAGCACACAGTCTGAAATGGCAGTGTCTCGGACAGGAGAGCATGACAGTGAAAATCAGGCGTTAGCACACAGTCTGAATGACAGTGTTCCAGGAACAGGAGAGACATGACAGTGAAATATCAGGCGTTAGCACACAGTCTGAAATGAGCAGTGCCTCAGGAAAAGCAGAGCATGACAATGAATAACTCACATGGTCTGCACCAGGAAGACCACAATCAGAGGACTGGACGGTTCAGAGATAGTGATTCACAAGGACAGATCTATCAAAGATGGGCAGCTGAAACAGCAATACTTGTCCATTGCCTGTGAGAACAAAATCACCGGCGAATCCACTTTCGGGAAACATCATGGAAAGACGGTTCTGACAAGACAAAGACGAAGACAGCGGCACCTGATCAGAGTGAATCACCACAGGTGGGCAAGAAAACACCTTGGTGGAGAGAACTTGCGGAAATTGAGCAAAAGAGGAAAAGAGGAAAAGACAGAATCAGGATCACCAGTAGATCCAAGCCATGACGGACAGGGATCGGGAAAGGGGTGCTAAGTAGGCCTCATTAGCAGGTCCGTGGCCACCAAGTTTGTTTTCAGAAAACTAAACATGTGAAATCTTATCACCTCATACGAAGAAGGCCCTAACCTTTATCTGGAGAAGACAGTTCTGACTTATGACAATGCGAGTGTCCTTTCGTACCATGTGTAACTCCCTGAACTTCGTTTGGAATCTGCTTGAAAGGGTGCTGCTTGTTCATTCTGCACAGACTCACTGCCCGCACGGCCGCTGAAGAGAAGCCCGAGATCGAGAAGTTCGAGACGGAACGCACAGTGACGGTCCGCACGCTGGACGGCGGCAAGGTGGTGGCCCACAAGAGAGAGCTGGTGAAGAACGACCGACTGGTGCAGGCAGTCCACTCCGTCAAGCAGCACGCACCTCCTCACCGTGCCGAAGACGGCGTCCGTGTGTGGAGCCGGCAGTACGGCAGCGTGGAGGATTCCGATACCTCCGTGTCAGCGACCAAAGGCTTCCACTGACTGTGGACACGTGAACGATGAGCACTCCCACAAGGAAAGAGAGCTAGGGAGAGAGAGGGCCACGTCTTGTAGTAGCTAGGACACGCCAGTTAAAGGAATGCGTATAAACCAGCTGCAACTGGCTCATCAACTCGGTCCAGACTGCCGGTGGCTTCCCTTTATTTAGCCCCATGGACGCTATGTGTTTGGGATGGTTAAAAGAAAAAGTGCTTCCCAAAAAAACTGACTTATCAATGTTTTTGGGCTGGTAAAAAGAAAAGGAACTTCCAAAAATGATTTATCAATGTGTTTTGGTTGGTTAAAGAAAACGGAACTTTCCAAAACTGACTTATCAATGTGTTTGGATTGGTTAGAGGAAAAAGAACTTCCAAAATGACTTACAACTGTGTTTGGGTTGGTTAAAGGAAAAAAGAACTTCCAAAACTGACTTATCAATGTGTTCGGATTGGTTACAGGAAAAAGAACTTCCAAAATGACTTACAACTGTGTTTGGGTTGGTTAAAGGAAAAAAGAACTTCCAAAACTGACTTATCAATGTCTTTGGGTTGGTTAGATGATAAAGAACTTCCAAATATGGCTTACAACTGTGTTTGGGTTGGTTAAAGGAAAAAGGACTTCCAAAAATGACTTATGAATGAACGTTTGGGAAACTTTTACAGTTAAGAAGGCATAGATGTATCATTACCAAAAAGCCAAAGTTCTTTTCGGTAATTAAATTGGTTCTTCTTAGGAACGAAAACAGGCCCTACTTTCAGTATAACAAAGCAAAGCAATTACTTTGTCTAATCAAAAATTGGTTCGTCATTCAAAACAAAGGATGAATAAAGAAGCGGTTCCTTTGCCGACACCGTAGGTTGATGATATGTGAGAGGTAGGCATGCTGGTTGCAAATGAAACAGTTTGTGCTGTGCAGCGGTTTTTCAGTTGTCCGAGTCGCGTGTACGAATGTCCGTATGAAATCAGGGCACTGGATATGGAAGCTTAAAGAGAAAGAGTTCAACTGATATGATTCACTACATGTGAAATTTGACTTCCATCGTGCGTCCACTACCCCAGTTCTGAGATACTGAAGAGAAACACGAACGTTTGGGTGCACAGAACACCTTTGAATTAACAAAGTTTTCAGGTGATGAGGAGAAGCATGAACGCTTAGGTTCACAGAACGCCTATGACTTAATACAGTTCTGAGACACAAGAGAAACACTGACGTTTGGGTGCACAGAACACCTTTGACTTAAGACATTTCTGAGACACCGAAGAGAAACACTGACGTTTGGGTGCACAGAACGCCTTTGACTTAAGACAGTTCTGAGACACCGAAGAGAAACGCTGACGTTTGGGTGCACAGAACGCCTTTGACTTAAGACAGTTCTAGACACCGAAGAGAAACGCTGACGTTTGGGTGCACAGAACACCTTTGACTTAAGACAGTTCTGAGACACCGAAGAGAAACGACTGACATTTGGGTGCACAGAACCCTTTGACTTAAGACAGTTCTGAGACACCGAAGAGAAACGCTGACGTTTGGGTGCACAGAACACCTTTGACTTAAGACAGTTCTGAGACAGTGAAGAGAAACATTGACGTTTGGGTGCACTAACATAGCAAGTGAAGAACACTGTGGCAATCTTTGACGATTAAACGTAAATCTTGACCTTGCCAAACGCTGCCAAAACTTGTGGATAAAAAGTGAAGGTGATAAATGTAAGAAGTGTTACATTCAACATTACTGAAGCGCCTGCACGAAAACGAGAACAAAGTAGGTGCGACGATTTATAAGGTCCGTCACCATTCAATGCCGACATTCATCCAATATCAGTGAACTCGCACACACTGTAGGGCTGGCTGTAATCAGAAAGTGCTGTAATCAGGAAGCAGTTTCACAGACATTGCTGCTGCCAAGGAGCAGGAGGAAAAATGCCGTGCACTGACATGACACACGGCGCATGTGAAGTCAGAACGTAGGGCACCAAAGACTGCATAGACTTACAATCACGACCGGATTGTCATTCACCTCGATGACCATGTCTGGCGAGAAGAACGAACGGCAGTACCACAGCCAAGTGCAAGTGGTGAAAGTCGACTCTGCAGGAATTAAACCTCTCGTCGAACTGCAATGCGACATGACCGCCAAAAACGTTAGCAATGACCGATTCAACGCCATGATCCAGATTGAAAAGCAAGGCACGAACGACCAGTTGCAGATCGCTCAGACCGGGCTTCAGTCTCTGCAGCAGCTGACGAATGGCTCCGTCAGGTCCATCTGGTGACTGAGGCAGGCCAGGAATCACCATGGATACTCCGCCGTCGCTTAAACTGTCTGATCATTCAAACAGAATGAGTGTGTATAACACGCTGGAGTTCGCCTGAGCTGAAGTACGACGGCATGCTCGAAGCATCGCGCCTGAAATAGCTTGGAAATACTTTTTGATGGGTGGGTCGTGAGGTTGGGGGTAGGTGGGAAATGGTGAGGCGTTTTTGTGTGTTACTAGAGATCCCCCCAAAATTAGGTTGGGGTGTGCATAGAGAGGGGGTGGGGGGGGGGGGGGAGCAGGGGGAGAAGAGAGTTGTAGGTGGGGGCAAACATTACAAAGTATGATAGTTGTGAAAGCCTGAAAATGAGCATGCAAAATTTGACTGTTTATAATATTATCAACAAAAGAGCAAACACAAGAATTATTTTTGAAAAAAGCGTCAGTGTAGTTTTCGCATGTGCAACTATACGTTTAGGCAGACTTGTGTACACCAAATCTGTCTCAGAGTAATTTGTTCGTCCTACATAAACAATAACCACAGGCGTTTACAATCATGGATTCACTGTGCGGTGGGCCAGTTTGGTTGGAGGCACACCAGCAAAGCCAAACTTTTTCAAAACAACAAGATCTTCGCTGATGCTAATTACAATGGATGCAAATCTAACCTAATAATAATCTCAACTGAAATTCGTTGTGCTGTCTTCCAAAACTGGAATGTGCTTCTGTGGGCAATGATGTGAGGGGATTAAAACAGTAAAACAATTAGTTTTCAGCAGAGAAGACAACGAGCAGTGGTAACATTTTGGATTAAACCCGATGCGGTTCAAACGGTTTGATGACGCCTTTCAAAATAATCAAATTCTTTGCTTTTTATGATGGTTGTGACGTTTTATCTAGGGCATAGGTTCAGTAGTAGATAGCAGAAAGGCACAATGGGAATGCTTGGGGGCTTTTTACCAGCGTATTAGTAGTAGATAGCTGAAAGGCACAGTGGGAATGTTGGGGCTCTTTCACCAGTATACCAGTAGTAGATAGCTGAAAGGCACAGTGGGAATGCTTGGGGCGTTTTTTTTTACCAGCATATCAGTAGCAGATAGCTGAAAGGCACAGTGGGAATGTTTGGGGCCCTTTCATCAGCATATCAGTAGTAGATAGCTGAAAGGCACAGTGAGAATACAAGGGGCCCTTTTACCAGCATATCAGTAGTTGATAGCTGAAAGGCACAGTGGGAATGTTTGGGGCCCTTTCATCAGCATATCAGTAGTTGATAGCTGAAAGGCACAGTGAGAATACAAGGGGCCCTTTCACCAGCATATCAGTAGTAGATAGCTGAAAGGCACAGTGGAAATGTTTGGGGTCCTTTCACCAGCATATCAGTAGTAGATAGCTGAAAGGCACAGGGAATGTTTGGGGCCCTTTCACCATGATATCTGTAGTAGATAGCTGAAAGGCACAGTGAGAATACAAGGGGTCCTTTCACCAGCGTATCAGTAGTAGATAGCTGAAAGGCACAGTGGGAATGTTTGGGGCCCTTTCACCATGATATCTGTAGTAGATAGCTGAAAGGCACAGTGAGAATACAAGGGGTCCTTTCACCAGCGTATCAGTAGTAGATAGCTGAAAGGCACAGTGGGAATGTTTGGGGCCCTTTCACCATGATATCTGTAGTAGATAGCTGAAAGGCACAGTGAGAATACAAGGGCCCTTTTACCAGCATATCAGTAGTAGATAGCTGAAAGGCACAGTGGGAATGTTTGGGGCCCTTTCACCAGCATATCAGTAGTAGATAGCTGAAAGGCACAGTGGGAATGTTTGGGACCCTTTACCAGCATATCAGTAGTAGATAGCTGAAAGGCACAGTGGGAATGCTTGGGGGGCCCTTTCACCACGATATCAGTAGTAGATAGCTGAAAGGCACGGTGGGAATGTTTGGGCCCTTTCACCAGCATTCAGTAGTTGGTAGCTGAAAGACACAGCAGGAGTCCTTGGGGCCTTTTAGCAGTATATTAGTAGTTGGTAGCTGAAAGACACAGCAGGAGTCCTTGGGGCCCTTTCACCAGTATATCAGTAGTTGGTAGCTGAAAGACACTGCAGGAGTCCTTGGGGCCCTTTCACCAGTATATTAGTAGTTGGTAGCTGAAAGACACAGCAGGAGTCCTTGGGGCCCTTTCACCAGTATATCAGTAGTTGGTAGCTGAAAGACACAGCAGGAGTCCTTGGGGCCCTTTCACAGTATATCAGTAGTTGGTAGCTGAAAGACACAGCAGGAGTCCTTGGGGCCCTTTCAGCAGCGTATCGTTGGTAGGTGTAGGCTGAAAGACACAGTAGGAGTCCTTGGGGCCCTTTCAGCAGCGTATCGTTGGTAGGTAGGCTGAAAGACACGGCAGGAGTCCTTGGGGCCCTTTCAGCAGCGTATCGTTGGTAGGTAGGCTGAAAGACACAGCAGGAGTCCTTGGGGCCCTTTCAGCAGCGTGTCGTTGGTAGGTAGGCTGAAAGACACAGCAGGAGTCCTTGGGGCCCTTTCAGCAGCGTATCGTTGGTAGGTAGGCTGAAAGACACAGCAGGAGTCCTTGGGGCCCTTTCAGCAGCGTATCGTTGGTAGGTAGGCTGAAAGACAGAGCAGGAGTCCTTGGGGCCCTTTCAGCAGCGTATCGTTGGTAGGTAGGCTGAAAGACACAGCAGGAGTCCTTGGGGCCCTTTCAGCAGCGTATCGTTGGTAGGTAGGCTGAAAGACAGAGGAAATGCTGGTTCCCTTTCAGAACAGATTGTATCTTTCCCTTCTGGAAGAAATTCTCTGCTGACAAATTTCTGCCGAGCTCTTTGATTTTGCCTTTTTCTTTAAATTTTGTCTTTTGTATGTTACCGTCAGACACCGTTTTCCTGCTATTATGTGGCTCATTCTCTCGTCTTTGTTCTAAAATGTGATCAGTTTTGTTCTATGTAACCTGGTGAGCAAGCAAAGAGACCGTAAACACTCACTAGCTGTCCATTTTGCACTGTTTCTTTGGACGCGCGTGCGCAACGCGCGCTTGCATGTAGATGTCATGTTAAGTCAAGTCAAGTCAAAATTATCTTTATTGAGGGTTTAAAGAATAAGCTTTCCAGCTTTTTTGTTACATCCTGCCCTCAAACAAGAAAGAAACTAATTGAACATTTAACCACAGCTCAAAAAACATTTTAAAAAGCACACAATTTCTTTCATGCAAATGCATAACTCTCATATGAAATCTGAAACAATAATGAAACTGTTGTTGGAACTTCAAGTTTCAAGCACACACACACACACACACACACACACAGAGAGAGAGAGAGAGAGAGAGGAAAGAAGAGAGAAGAGGAAGAGAGAGAGGATTGTATTAATGGAAAAGACTTCAATTGATGCGCAGAGTTTCTATCAAATGCATTTTTAGTGCTTTTTTAAATGTATGTTTTGAGCGACATGATTTTATGGAGGAAGACAAATTATTCCATGCGGTCCCTCCAGAGTACAGAAAACTTGATTTATAAACAGTAAACAAGTGGGTATGTTTTGCTCCCATAAGGAAACCTAACACAGAGTAACTTTTATTCAAGACTGGCACAGCCTTTTAAACTTGAATAAAGTCAGACAAATACATAGACGAACAATCTAATAGTGGGGGAAAAAACAAGCGCAGGCCAACAACTGAACTGTCTGGCAAAGATTTGGACTTGAGAGGAGGGGGGGGGGGGGGGGGGGGGGGAGGTTTGAAGATGGAGAAACTGGGAAAATGAAATTAAAAAAAAAAAAATAAAAAAAAAAATGTTAAGATATGAAAACTCTTCTCTAGCTGCATAAGGAACCCTTATGCAGCTAGAGAAGAGTTTTCATATCTTAACATTTTTTTTTTATTTTTTTTATTTTTATTTTTTTTTAAATTTCATTTTCCCAGTTTCTCCATCTTCAAACTCCCCCCCCCCCCCCCCCCTCCTCTCAAGTCCAAATCTTTGCCAGACAGTTCAGTTGTTGGCCTGCGCTTGTTTTTTCCCCCACTATTAGATTGTTCGTCTATGTATTTGTCTGACTTTATTCAAGTTTAAAAGGCTGTGCCAGTCTTGAATAAAAGTTACTCTGTGTTAGGTTTCCTTATGGGAGCAAAACATACCCACTTGTTTACTGTTTATCGTTTACTGTTCCCTACCTCATTTCATTTCCGATTTTGATTTATAAAGATTACATCGAGGTCTGGGAAGAGACAGTTTATGTGTATGTCTGTAACTATTGAAGACAAAGCTTTCAAAGATTATCTTCGGGGCTGATCCATTCACTACATTGGACATGCTCAAGCATTTGTTGAAGTAGAGTCTGTCTTTGAATGGAAGAATATTTAAAGTTTTGTAATCACTCTTTGTCAAGGTATTGGATTTCAATTGAATTAATTTAATGGCCCTTTTATGCAGACGACTTGCTAGTTTCAGATTAGTTTCACTGGCATTATCCATAACGTGGATGCATAATTGATAAGAGAAAGAATGTGCGCATGAAAGAATGTCTTTCTGGAGTGAAGATTTGGAAATTTTTTATCTTTGAAAGTTGATATATTCTCTTAGAAATACGTTTTCCAGATCGGCAATGTGGTAAGACCAAGATAAATCGTTGTCAATGATAACGCCTAAAAACTTTATGCGATGTAACCTCTTCAATCTTTTGTCCTTGGGTATGTGATGGCGCAAATGAGGATGTCATTTTCTGTCGTTTCTGGCGTGTAGTGACATACATACATTTGGTTTTACTAGCATTGAGGGACTATTGATTCATTTTTTTGTTCATGAAATTAGCTTGTTGATATTTTTCTGCGGTTATTTACCAGTTCAGTAGGGTTACTACTGTGAGATTGTAATGAGGTATCATCAGCAAACATTTCACAACAACATTCTATAAACAATGGTAAGTCATTTATATAATAGAAAAGAATAGGGGTCCCATACTGACCCCTGAGGGACACCAAATTGTAAAGGGAGTAACTTTGACCTTTTGGAGTTGATTTCAACAAGCTGTTGACGATCAGTGAGAAACGAGGTAAAGAATTTTAAGGCTGTATTCGATACTTTGTAACATAGCTTCTTTTTTTTTATCAGAAGGGAGTGGTTGATAACGTCAAACGCTTTTGCAAAATTACAAAAGAATTCCTGTAAGGTCATTATTGTTTAATATTCGTTAAGACATTTATCGATAGTTGTGCAAGAGCAGTGTGACAAGAGTGATTTTCTCGAAAACCTGATTGATTTTCATGAATCAGATCGCAATATTTAAGATGAGTTATAGGTGTGTTTGAACATGTTTTTCGAGTGGTTTAGACAACAGGGATATATTGAATTAGGTCTATAGTTGAGAGATTGGTGGGATCACCTTTTTATATAAAGGTATAACTTTTGCTTGTTTAAATCTTAAGGAAAAGTGCTTTTATCAATACACAAATTATAAACGTGAGTGTCTCAGCAGTGGTCAATGAAGCGAGTTTTAGTATCTTGCCATCAATTCATCTAAGTCCCTTGTCCCTGCCTGTTTTAAGTGTGTTAAATAATCAAATACTTCATGTAATGACAATGGTGGTATGTCAAAACACGAAGGAATGCTTTTACATCGACAGTATTTTTCTAACATACATAGATCATTGTACTTTGTTTTATCATTTACAATAACATCCTTACTTATATTTGCAAAATGAAAGTTGAAGTCTTCTGGTGATATTTCTTTTATTGGATTTTGCATTCTTGAATCATTGTTAGTCAAGATATTGATAGCTTTCCAAATTAAGATTGAATTTTGAGAAGACGAAACTAACTTTTGAAGATATTGTTTCTTTGCTTTTTCATGGAATTTGCTTTATTCCTTTGTTTTCTGAACAACACTTTATCCTTTGACTTGAGGATATTCTCTCTTTTGTATCTCTCATTGTCTGTCTCCTTTGTTAACCATGGGGGTTTAATGACATGTTTCACTCTTTTTCTTACAAGCGGTGCGTGTTTATCATATGTACTTATCCAAAAGTTCACTATCCAAAAGATGTGTGGTTGTGTGTGTGTGGTGTGTGTGTGTGTGTGTGTGTGTGTGTGTGTGTGTTGTGTGTGCGTTTCATGTGCGTAGGTTTTTGTGTGGTTGTTGCCGTGATCTTTTTCGATTTTAAGTTTCTCTAATTTTTTTTTTTTTCATATCCACCTCGTATTTCTCCAGCCAAAGTCCTGCGAGCAAGCAACGAGACCGTAAACACTCCTACTGTCTATTCTGTTCCGTTTCTTCGGACGCTCGTGCGCACGCGCGCTCGCATGTAGTTATGTGTGCGTGTGTGTGTGTGTGTGTTTTTGTTTGTTTGTTTTTTCATGTGTGTAGGTTTTTGTGTTGTTCTTGCCGTGATCTTTTTTCAATTTTAAGTATCTCTAAGGTTTTTCTTCATACCCACCTCCTCAACCAAAGTCCTTCGTAGTCTTCATAAATCACGACAGAAACGTTTCGTTTCATGCTTAAGAGATGGCCTTTGGTTTAGATTTTACCATCATCGCAGCGAGTTATGTCGTGAACTGAAACTATTGTCTATGGCGACTGAATGTGCCAGGGCAAAAAGAGATGCTATCACGACAGTTGCTGGACAGAATACTTGCCAGTTTGTTACCGAGACAGAACCGGTGTAACAGTGTTGCAGAGACGATAAGGAAAGAACACCAGGGAATAACAAGGAAAAAAAAAGGATTGTGCATGTATTAGGGTATTCTATCATTGCTTTGAAAGCATGCTTCGCTGTTGTCCTTAATGGCCGCATTCTTCCACATCCATTTCGCACTCAGTTTGAGGAGACTGGTTGTTCGTTCCTCGTGTCCATCGTCATGAATGTTATCATCTGTCTTGCCTGAAGAAGACCAAACAGGTCGAAAGGCGTCGTGTTTTGTCTTGTAATTTGTCTGTTTCGTTCGGTGCAACGGTACATTTTCTTTTAAGTTTGATTATAAGTTTTGTCGCTTTCGCTTGGGTCCATTAAACAGATTTAACAGTTCATGGATTGATGGTTTTGTGCATACGTGCGTGTTCTTTCTTACATTCTGTATTTAAGTACGCGCACGTGCATGTGTTATGTGTATTGCATAATTCTCTTGTCCCCACGTCCGTGCGCGTGCATGCGAAACTGTGCATACACATTTGCAGGCGTGTGTGTGTGTGAAGGGCTATGTTCATGCGAGAGCAGATATAGCGGTGATGACTGTACATAGTAAAGCTGCCTTTCCAGTCAGTTACAGTTCAAACACACCCACACAGACTCACACACTCATAAGCGCTCACACTCACGCACACATATAGGCATACGCGCGCGCACACACACACACACACACACACACACACAAATGCTTTCATACAGTCATTCATTGCACGCACGCACACAAACCCGCGCGCTCGCGCGTACCCACGCAAGCAGGCACGCACGCGCACGCTCACATATAATATATATATATACAATAAACTAATAAATTCCAAGGATAAGTACCGAGCACCATTCCAGCAACTTACAGAGCAGCTTAGTGTTGCAATGACTGCAAGAAATATTGAATTATAAACAAAGCTTGCTCTTATGTCTTAGATTAAAGAAGTAGGGGGAGATAAGCATTTATATCTGCAGTGGTAGATAATTCTGCCTAACTAACAGTATGTGCTTGAGTGGGTGAATGGGGAAAAATAAAATAAATGTTCTCAAAATAAGCCTTCAGCAAGCTTATAGTCTCCAAGGGGGAGACAATCTCCAATGGGGAAACTTACTAACATATAACTCCTGGTCAGATACCGATATTTCGAAGCCTGATTGTTTCTCCTCAGTGACCGCGGAAAGTGGTAATTTGACTCCTCTGCCTTTTCGGTTTAAGAAGAATGCTGTCCCAGAAAAAGGCTGGTGTGCAATACCGTAGTATGTTTGTTGAGTTTTCAAAAAAACAACAAAAGGTGCCACCTAAGAAGCAAAAGTAAATCATGAAAGAGCAAAACAAGCTGCTTTTGTACGTCGGAAGGGACAAAACCCTTATTCTTCATTACACCGATTATTTCTTATTACTTAGTTACTCCCCTTCTATGTCCTCTCCTCTCAGTAATAACGGGCTTGCTACAGATGGTGGAATGTGACCCGTTGTGATTTCATTAAGGGAACTGAAGAGTGTGACTGGTTATGATTTATCTTTGAATGCGACAAATCTGCGAATTCCGACTTGGGGATAGCTATATTTCTGTGTTGTAATGCCTCGCGCGTCCTGCACCCTACGTCAACACAGCACAGGCTTCCGATGATGTCGGGGGATCGCTCCAGGCTGGTTGGTTCGGCAGTTACTAATTACAGTTACTAATTGGCGAGATCGGGAGAATCAAGGTTCCAATCATCCCATAAGGCATGCCAACGGTGACACCTGACTCAATCATATCATTATAGCAGTCTACATTTCTATCCTTCACCCTCGCGCTGATGTAAACCGTGCGTGTTACATAGGCTTTGATTGACATGGTAAGAACTGGAGGTTTCAGGTAGAGATACACGTCAGTAAATCGCTAAAGCCATACCTGCCCCGCCCCCTCCCCTCCTTTCCCCCATCGCCCGATAACCTCCCCTCTCGTCTCCGAAGCAACATCAGCAGTATCTCTTGCTAATGACAGAAGTTTTCAGTAGTACCGCGGCATCAAAGTCGTAGCACGATGCAAATTGTCGCGTGTTGCAACTCGAAAACGGTAATCGGAAGTCGCAAAAATTTTTTAAGAGTAATTATGAGAGAGAGTTATTGTTTTCAATCACTTTCGACATCGACATCAACACCGTGTAGATTTTCAATCATTTTAAGGCTGGCTGTATAATGCATAAGAAGTCGAAAGTGAGTGTGACGAGTGTAGCAGCAATTCAGTCAGCAACATGGAAATACTACAGCGTGGCTGCTAGTTCAGATTACTTCTAATCGAATCGGAACCGTACTGCATACTAGTGTGTGTGTGCGTGCGTGTGTGTGTGTAGGTGTCGTGTGTTGTGTGTAGTGTGTGTGTGTGTGCTGCGTGGTGCGAGTGTGTGTGTGTGTTGTGTGTGTGTGTGTGTGTGTGTGTGTGTGTGTGTGTGTGTGTGTGTGTGTGTGTGTGTGTGTGTGTGGTTGTGTGTGCGTGCGTGCGTGCGTGTGTGTGTGAAATCAAACAAAATCCAACCTGAAGCAGACGATTCTGCTATGAAGGTTGAAAAAGGCAGACATTTAACATAACATGGTCATGTTCACACAGGAGTGGTTTAAATACAAATGGAAGGGAGGTGGTGATCTAATGGAGATGGGGTCCAGGGGTCGCTGAGGTCACGGTGGAGTCCAGGGGCAACGCCTTGGGTGAGGGGGAGGGGGCAGGGGGGTCAGGAGCAACGCTTCTTTTGGAAGGGGGGTGGTGGTGGTCAGGGTGAACAGCCTTGTTTGTAGCGCCGTTGGCAATCTGCACTTTCCCATTTGCAGGCTGCAGATAGTGACCTTGGACTCATTTTTGATTTATCCAAATTTTTCATTTAATGACCATGGGCATTGCAAACCTTATCTGTACGTTTTGATTTTGTCTCTTACAACAAAATCACCAGCTCTTTAGCTTACCATTAGCCACTACGCAGAGCGATACAAAATATTTCTAATCTTCCAGAACTTTTCTTGTTTATCCACAGCTCATCATCAAACGAAGGTGTCGCTTTGGGCGCTTTAGTTTCTCTTTTATATGTCCACCACTGTGTAAACCATTCTTCCTGATATGTAGATCCGTCTACACTGTGAGCTAGTTGCTCTTGCTCTGGATTTTTAAATCCCGACACACACACTCACACACACACACACACACACACACACACACACACACACACACCACACACACACACACACCTTTAATCCTCTCCGACCGAGTCCCATTCTGCTCTCTTGGCCATTGCCATTCGCAGCATGAATCTGGCTGCGCTCCTAGAATTTCACGAAGTGCATACTTTTCTCACACATGATGCTAACGATATCGTGTTGGCTCAGAATGTGGGTCCCGTTTGGCATCTGGGGCGAGGGAGACTACGGTCCAGCTCACTAAAAATGCCACAGAAGAACTCTCAAAACGTCCGTTTGTTCAGTGTCCTGAAGACAACCCCCCAAATACACCAAAGATCTTTCACCAGAGAAAAGGCATTAAAATCCGTCCAAACTCGGGCCCACTGGATCCCTTCCATCTACCTCCAGAAACCATGACAGGAGAAACAGTGATGTGTACATTACATGGCGGTTACGCCTGCTGTACTTATTTTTACCGAATCTTAAATAAATGTTAGCGAACCGCCAAGAGGAACTCGTTCATTTTCATTGTCCTATTTGTGTCTTGCCTGAAGAAGACCTAAGAGGTCAAAACGCGTCGTGTTTTGTCTTGTTGACTCGTTTGTCCACGTTTCTCTTGGCGGTTCGCTAACACTCATTTAAGATTTCTTTAGATTTCCGCCTGCAGTCGTCTCACTTTGCAACTAGATTTTTTTTACGGTCAGAGGACAGGGAGGCTCCTTGGTACACACCGTGTGATAAACCACCAGTCTTAGGCGTCTTTTTACCGACTGTTAGGCTGTGCATGATTCAAAGCAAAAAATGTCACTGCGGGTTCATGAAAATCTTTTTCACGAGATTAGTTCCAAAAGAAGATGACTGCAGGCGGAAAGTGAAACAAATTTAAAAGAAAAAAATTACTGTACCGCTTTGACTTTGACTTGTAATTAGTTCGTCTCTTTTGTCCGGTGGTTCTGTGATTTTTCTTCTAGTTTCCATGCTCGAGATTTTTCAAACGACGCCCTTTTCAAGAAAGAAAAAGCATACGATTGTACTTTAACGTGGTTGGTGATATAACTTTGTTCAGTCTTTTAACTGCTGCAAAATAAATGACCGTCAATGATTCTTCCAGGACCTGGCAGATCGCTGAGACAGGTCACAAAACCGGAAGCAGCGGGCAGATCAGGGCACCAAGCGAACGGAACACACAGACCAGTGCACCGAGTAAACAGAGCAGAAAGCGGACCAGGGCACCAACTGATGGAACACAGACCAGGGCACCAAGCGAACGGAACACACTGACCAAGGCACCGAGTAAACCGAGCAGAAGGCAGTCCCAAGCACCAAGGGAACAAAGCACACACAGACCAGGGCACCTAGTAAACAGAGCAGAAGGCAGTCCAAGCGAACAGAGTGCACACACAGACCAGGGCACCGAGTAAACAGAACAGAAGGCAGACCAGGACACCAAGGGAACAGAACACACAGACCATGGCACCGAGTAAACAGAGCAGAAGACAGACCAGGTCACTACGTGTCTAGAGAAGACAGACCAGGGCACAAAGTGAACAGAGGAGACAGACCAGGGCACACAGTGAACAGAGAAGACAGACCAGGGCAAGAAGTGTACAGAGAAGACTGACCAGGGCACGAAGTTGCACTGAGAGACAGACCAGGGCAAGAAGTGTACAGAGAAGACAGACCAGGGCACGAAGTGTATGAGAAGACAGACCAGGGCAAGAAGTGTACACAGAAGACTGACCAGGGCACGAAGTGCACTGAGAAGACAGACCAGGGCATGAAGTGTATGAGAAGACAGACCAGGGCACGAAGTGGTATGAGAAGACAGACCAGGGCAAGAAGTGTACAGAGAAGACTGACCAGGGCACGAAGTGCACTGAGAAGACAGACCAGGCACGAAGTGTATGAGAAGACAGACCAGGGCAAGAAATGTACAGAGAAGACTGACCAGGGCACGAAGTGTATGAGAAGACAGACCAGGGCAAGAAGTGTACAGAGAAGACTGACCAGGGCACGAAGTGCACTGAGAAGACAGACCAGGGCATGAAGTGCATGAGAAGACAGACCAGGGCACGAAGTGTATGAGAAGACAGACCAGGGCAAGAAGTGTACAGGGAAGGACTGACCAGGGCACGAAGTGTATGAGAAGACAGACCAGGGCAAGAAGTGTACAGAGAAGACTGACCAGGGCACGAAGTGCACTGAGAAGACAGACCAGGGCATGAAGTGCACGAGAAGACAGACCAGGGCACGAAGTGTATGAGAAGACAGACCAGGGCATGAAGAGTACAGAGAAGACAGACCAGGGCACGAAGTGTATGAGAAGACAGACCAGGGCACGAAGTGTATGAGAAGACAGACCAGGGCACGAAGAGTACAGAGAAGACAAAACAGGGCACGAAGAGTACAGAGAAGACAGACCAGGGCACGAAGAGTACAGAGAAGACAAAACAGGGCACGAAGAGTACAGAGAAGACAAAACAGGGCACGAAGAGTACAGAGAAGACAGACCAGGGCACGAAGAGTACAGAGAAGACAGACCAGGGCACGAAGTGTACAGAGAAGACAGACCAGGGCACGAAGAGTACAGAGAAGACAGACCGGGGCACAAAGTGTACAGAGAAGACAGACCGGGGCACAAAGTGTACAGAGAAGACAGACCAGGGCACAAAGTAGTCAGAGAAGACAGACCGGGGCACAAAGTGTACAGAGAAGACAGACCAGGGCACAAAGTGTACAGAGAAGACAGACCAGGGCACAAAGTGTACAGAGAAGACAGACGGGGCACAAAGTGTACAGAGAAGACAGACCAGGGCACAAAGTGTACAGAGAAGACAGACGGGGCACAAAGTGTACAGAGAAGACAGACCGGGGCACAAAGTGTATGAGAAGACAGACCAGGGCACAAAGTGTACAGAGAAGACAGGACCAGGGCACAAAGTGTACAGAGAAGACAGACCGGGCACAAAGTGTACAGAGAAGACAGACCAGGGCACAAAGTGTACAGAGAGACAGACCGGGGCACAAAGTGTACAGAGAAGACAGACCAGGGCACAAAGTGTACAGAGAAGACAGACCAGGGCACAAAGTGTACAGAGAAGACAGACCGGGGCACAAAGTGTACAGAGAAGACAGACCAGGGCACAAAGTGTACAGAGAAGACAGACCGGGGCACAAAGTGTACAGAGAAGACAGACCGGGGCACAAAGTGTATGAGAAGACAGACCAGGGCACAAAGTGTACAGAGAAGACAGACCAGGGCACAAAGTGTACAGAGAAGACAGACCGGGGCACAAAGTGTACAGAGAAGACAGACCAGGGCACAAAGTGTACAGAGAAGACAGACCGGCGCACAAAGTGTACAGAGAAGACAGACCAGGGCAAAAAGTGTATGAGAAGACAGACCAGGACACGAAAGTACAGAGAAGACAGACCAGGGCACGAAGTGTACAGAGAAGACAGACAAAGGCACCAGGTGTACAGAGACGACAGACCAGAGCCCTCAACCGCCAACGGAGCGCAGACATTGGCACCAAGAACAGAGCAGCCTGCACTAAACGAACAGCAAAGACTAGACTTACGGCACTAGAGGAACAATAAAGACAAGACCAGCAGGGCACCAAGGCAGTAGCACGCGCGCACACAGACATTGACACCGAGAACAGAGCGGGCAGACGAGGGTACCGAGCGAAGGCATGGGGAACGTACAGGCTCGAGTGAACTACAGCGCGAAAGCTCTCAGCCCCACAGGGCAAACGATTGTGGATGACAGTGGGGAAATGAAACTTTCGTCACGAAATGCTAATCTTGCTCCGATTTTATTAGAGCTGGCGAGGGAGAGGAACGACAGAATCCGGAATATGCCTGTTCATACAGTCGGGCCTCGCTCAGGTGAGCTATATTTAAGTGGAATGTGCTATGAGGCGTGGGTGCTGAAGAGAGAGAGAGAGAGAGAGGAGAGAGAGAGAGAGAGAGACGTAGAAAACAAAGACCGACTGCGCATATATACTACACATATGTACGGTGTGACGAACAGATATTGACAACTTTGACACGTATATTGAAAGAGTAAGTCATTCGGCATGTAGGCCACGTTGACAGAGACTGACGTTCTCCATGCTGTTATACACGCTGACCGGCGAGATGATAATAAACACGAATATTTCGAAAACATAATGGTTTACATACGCATACCTACGGAACAAAATCGACAGATTTAACCATGATCAATACATACAGTGTAATACTCTCTCTGTGTGTGTGTGTGTGTGTGTGTGTGTGTGTGTGTGTGTGTGTGTGCGCGCGCGCGTGCGTATAGCAACTTAGTACTGGAGTAAAACAACTGCAGGCAAATATCCACCCCCCCTCCCCCATTATCCATGTACAATCTCCCCTCTCTCTCTCTCTCTCTCTCTCTCTCTCTCTCTCTCTCTCTTCTCTCATATATATATAATATATATATATATATATATATATATATATATATATATATATATATATATATATATATATATATATATATATATATACTGAGAGGCAAAGAAAACGCAATTCCATTGTCAACTGACAATTTTATCGAAATGAAACAAACACACATCAAAGCAAATACGTGTGACAAAAGTGCGACCACTGTACATTAGTTTGCCTATAACAGGTGCACATTCGCTTGAAGTGAAGCCCATTTAGGCGCGACAGAAGGAATACACTGTCAATATCTGGTGTGTCCCCCTTGAGCACGAACACAAGCTTGCAAACGTCGGGGCATTGAAGCGCACAAACGACGGATGATACGGATCAGTATCACGTTCCAGTGATGCTGCAATGCTTGGGTGAGCTCAGCAACGGTAGTTGGGGGATTCTGCTGACCTTGCACACGTCGTCCAAGTTCGTCCCACAAATGTTCAATGGGATTCATGTCTGGGGACACGGAGGGCCACTGCATGACATCCACATTGCTGTCCCGAAGGAAATTTCGTGTGAGAACGGCTGTGTGGGGTCGAGCATTGTCCTGCTGAAACACTAGTCTGTTGCCACCATGCTGTCTCCAGAGAGGAAGAAGAACTGGCTCAAGAACAGTGGCAATATAACGCCTTGCCGTCAAGTTGCCTGGCACAAACACAAGCTCCGATCGAAATTGAGCATTTATGGCACCCCAGACCATTACCCCTCCACCCCCATAACGATCTCGCTCAATGACACAGGGTTGCGCAAAACGTTCACCCTGACGTCGATACACACGATCACGGCCATCCGGGAAAGAGACATTGAACCGGGATTCATCCGAAAAAACAACATTCCCCAAACCCTGTTCCCCAGAAAGCCACCTGCGGCAGCCCATCGCTGGCGTGCTAGTCGATGGCGACGGGTTAAGATCTGACCTTGGTATGGTCGACGTGCCCGTAGCCCTGCTGCTGCCAGACGCCGACGCACGGTACGGCTGCTGATTGGTCTTTCTCTAGTCCCAATAGTGTTGCGGGCTGTTTGTGCAGCTGGCTGGAAACGATTCCGGAGGTGCTGCGTGACAATGTAGCGGTCCTGTCGTGCCGTCGTCACACGTTGGACGCCTGGGCGTGGACGGTCGTTTACACTTCCAGTGTTTTGGTGCCGAGTCGCAAGACGGGTTATGGTTGATGGGTGTACATTGAAATGTTGTGCGGCCCTGATGTGAGCAGTGCCTGCCCTCAGCATGCCAATGGCTTGATTTCTCTGGTCTGTAGTTAACCGCGGCATGGTGCGTACGAGTGTCGGTAAAACGCCAATGTGTGTTTTTATAGGGGACAGTCATGGGCTGTTTGCATGCAATCACAGTATGCCTGTGTTGCACGTGTTTTGCAGTTATCAGTAAAAGATGTGTTGGAGTGGTTTACTCATGACGTCATGAACCCAACTGTGCCTGTCAATACAGATCGTCGCAATACAACATACGCGTGCTAGGTTGCATGCCTCGTGCATAATTCACATTATTTTGGCTGAGGTGACATTTTTCGGGGACGAAATGGGGATTGCGTTTTCATTGCCTCTCAGTATATATACATATAATGCTTAACAATTAAGTAGTGGGGGAAACAAGTACAGGTTAACATTTCTTCCATCATTATAGTAATGAGTTGGCAAAGATTTGAAATTTAGATGAAAAAAAAGGGGGGGGGGGGTGTTGAAGATAAAGAAAATGGGAAAAATATATATTATAAATATGAAAACCCTTCACTAGCTACATGAGGGAACCATCGTAATCCCTCTTGAAGGCAGATCTATATGCACTGCCTGCTCCTAGGCCTTTCGTCCACTGGATTGGACTCATCAGGGAGACACGGCTGATTGTGTCTGGGCTCTTGCATATATATATTGATGCATGTATGTGTGCACGCAGGCATATAGTGAAGGGCTTCTCATAGTTATAATATATTCCCCATTTTCTTCATCTTCAATTATTTATTTTTTTTTTTAATTTTTTAATTTTTTTTAAAGTTCAAATCTGCCAAGTCATTACTACAACGACTGAAGAATTGTTAACCTGCACTTGTTTTCCCCCCACTACTTACTTGTTCAGTATTTTATTGTTTGGTCAATCAGTGGGAGACTGCATCTCTTTGGAGATCCAAGTAAAGGTTGTTCTGTACAATTCTTAGCCACTCACAATGCTTGGGTTATTGAACAGCAGAGCTGACCACTCAGACTGTTCCATATCTTTTGATCTCCCTTGCATCCTTGAATGGATCCTCAAGCATAGGCTCAAAGATTGTCCCCTACATTTTATACCGTTTGAATAATGCTTTTAGTTTTTCAGCAACTTTTTTCCTCTCCACACCTTTGTTTTGTTCCATTTACTACCCTTCACTGGCTGCTTTGGGGTGCTGTTGGATTCGTTGGTGGTGAGAACACCACAGAATTATGGACTGTGGTGTGTCTCTATTTGACACCTAGAGCACAGACACAATCAGCCGTGTCTCCCTGATGAGTCCGATCCAGCGGACGAAAGGCCTAGGAGCAGGCAATACAAATAAATGTGCCTTCGAGAGGGATTACGATGGTTCTCCGAGGCAGCTAGTGAAGGGCTTCTCATAGTTATATATATTCCCATTTTCTTCATCTTCAATTTTTTTTAAATTATTTTTTTTTTTAAGTTTATATCTTTGCCAAGTCATTACTACAACGACTGAAGAATTGTTAACCTGCACTTGTTTTCCCCCACTACATACTTGTTCAGTATTCTATATATATTATATATATTATATATACGTATATAGAACAGTATATTTAAAATGCCTAAAACAATTTTTTAAGTGCTCAACCCCTTGGGGAGCAACATTAGTTAAAACAAGTTAAAAGAGGAATCTTAAAACTATCTACAAATTTGTTTGAGTGTGCGTTGTCATCAGGATGGTTTTTGGTTTGCCCACCGCCGATGTTATTATATAGCGTGTGGGCTCCCGTTTGCGGTTGTTTGCACGTGCGGGTTGGCTGCACGTGTTTTTTGGGGGCTTTCAGGTTTTTGTTTTGGGTGTGTTCACCAACAACGATTTCCATTTATGCTTGCAGTTGTTTACTATTTCTGTTTTGGTGTTTTAAAGTTGCTAAGTGTGATTTGCATAGTATTAACCATTTTTCAGTTAAACATAGGTTGCACCTTTTTGAAACATTGCTGTATGGTGATGCTCTATGATTTTCCAGGATATATATTGTAGCTTGTGTTTGCGTCTTTAAGTTTCCAGATATATTTGCTCAGTTCTGTTTGGTTTTTATATTTTTCTTTATTAAATGACTGTTTGTGGTTTGCATATCTGGTTTTGAAGTGGTTTTCAGTGATCCCTATGTACGTTTCTTTTTCATTTTCTGTTTACACACACACACACATAATCCCCAAAGCCTCTGGGCCTTAGTGGCAGTGAACCCTCAAAGGTTTACAGTGTCTAGGGCACTGTATGATGGCAGCGCAGCCCACCCCTCTCCATCACTGACTGTCGGGTGAAAAACACAAGGTTTTTAACCGAAAAAAAAAGCAACTGACCCAACAGGGGTTCGACCTCACGACTATCAGCTTCGCAGGTAAACACTCCGACCACATCGATGTTTAAAGTGCTGTATCCATGTCAAACATACCGACATGTTACGTACGTGGCCATAGATAAAATAACATTCTTTAACCCGTACATCGATCAACATACTGACTGCATACGTGCTTACAGTGGCGCTTTACATATTGGTGTCGTTAATGTATGTCGATCAACGTGCGGTCGTTTATGTATGTCGATCTACCTATTGGTGTCTAACATGCAAGTCCATACACAGAACAAAAAGACATTTTGAATTGTATGTCGATTGCCATAGAGACGTTCACAAGTGTGTCGATCACCTTATTGGCGTTTAATATGCATGTTGAGTTGCATCATGAAATACGTTCTAAACGTATGGCGATCAACGTATCGACGTTTTCCACGTTTGTCATCGAACATAAAGAGATTTGACACAAATGTAGATAAAAACGTTGCCGATTTACACCATGCCCATCAACGTAACAACCTTTTACAAATATGACCATCAACAGTCCTACCACCAACCAGATAACGATGGCGTTTTACATAGTTGTGTACGTCGATCGACATATTTATGTTTCACAGGTATAAGTGGATGAACACAGACGTTTTGACGTACGGTTGATAGACATATCGCCTTTTTACAGGTATCTCGTTCATCGTACTGACTTTTACATACACGTCGAATAAGATATCAACTTTTTACATGTATGTTGATGAACGTGATGTACGCATGCCGATCAAAGATCGATACACATCTCAATGATCATACTGACTTTTGACATGGATGTCCATCAACAGACTCCTTCCACCTCCGCCTGGACCGGAACCATCGGGTGGACAAGGAGAACGGCTGCCACCGCCTGACAATCCGGCACTCGGGAAAGGACACCGGAAGCGGAAGGGTCCTACTCGAGAACAACCTTGACCTGATCTTGACCGGCTTTTACGCCGACACGGCAGACAGGCTGACCGCCATGGAGATCACTCAGGCGGAGCAACTGACGGACTATCTTGTTTCGTTGCTCACTCAGTTTTGTGGAGGGCAGGCTTCTCTTCAGTGAGGGCCAGTTCCAGGCAGAGGCGGATGAGGTAGGGAGTGGGTGAAGGTGGATGGGAACGGGAAGGGAGAGGGAGGAGTTTGAGGGTCGTTTCCTCTCTCGAATACAAACATTTAGAAACGCATTCTAGACACACGAAAAGAAGTCCCCCTCCGTCAAAAATGGCAAGAAAAGCCACCAAGTTGTAACCGTCTCTGCCTGCCCCGCCCCGCCCCGCCCCCCCCCCCCTCCTTCCAAGAAAAAAGTCACAGGCTTCTCTCCCCCCCCCCCCTCTCCAGATATACATACTATTGCGCATATAATGTAACTGGGAGAACCATTTCAATAAATCCTATATTACAGCAACTGATGTTTGTTAACTTCAGAAAACATGTTTGTAATTGTTCATACACCGCTTTTTTTGTTTCTCTTGAGGGAATGTGCGTGCGTGCATGGATCCACGACTAGGAAGTGCCATGACGTTTGTTTTGAAAGCATCGACTTATTTCTATTTGTTACACAACAGAAAACGTCCGACAGTTCGTTTAAACCTCATTAAAATTTGGACAGAAAACTTATGTCGTGAGAATACACTATTTCAAGTTAAAAAATAAGTACATTGATCCAACGTCTTCACACTGAAACATTAAGGCATAACGGTCTATACACCGCGTTTGTTTTTCATGCATTTAGATATTCGTTACAAAATGAAACGATGGCACCGTCTTGTCTCGAGAGACAATGATGTTGCGCTGTGCATAAGCGAGTAGTGGAGTTGCTGCGCCTGCTGTGGCCGAAGAGCCCGATCTTTGAGCGGGAGACTGTTCTTTCTCTGAAGCATTAGGGCATAACAGTTCATACACAGCGTTTGTGTTCCACTTGGATATTTGTCACAAAATAATCACTGGACGAGGAGCCAGCAGTAAACTGACGCAACCGGCAATTGAGTGATAAGTTCAAAGCACCCATGGGGTCCGATTTGTACAGGGCGACAGTGATAAGTTCAAACCACCCATGGGGTCCGATTTGTACAGGGTGACAGTGATACGTTCAAACCACCCATGGGGTCCGATTTGTACAGGGTGACAGCGATACGTTCAAACCACCCATGGGGTCCGATTTGTACAGGGTGACAGTGATACGTTCAAACCACCATGGGTCCGATTTGTACAGGGCGACAGTGATACGTTCAAACCACCCATGGGGTCGATTTGTACAGGGTGACAGTGATACGTTCAAACCACCCATGGGGTCCGATTTGTACATGGTGACAGTCTTCACGGTCCACTCACCGATAAAGAGGTGTTCGATTCAGTTCAGGGAGGGCAAAGGAGGCGGAAAGACAGGGATCGGTTCAATCTTCCACAATGCTGCGCTCTACACGCGGTGAATAACAGTTCACCGCCCCTTTAGCCATCACCCTGTGGGATTGCACAGTTTTGTCGGTTTCACGCTCGGCTTCCGGTCACTGCACATTATCATTTCACCGTTTTCCATGCATTCTCTTGGGCAAGATTACGGTAAGAAGCCACATTAGCGATTTGCATGCTGCGCGGGAGACCAACCATTTCTTTTACCGACCTGGATTGAGCTTGGTCAGCTCGTGATGTTTTACTCTACCAGACAGCCTAACGGTGGGCGGATCCGAGAAGTGTTCAGAGCTGTAGAGAACTGTAATATGCCGCTTCTAACTCACCTTCGCCCTCAAACCAGTTTTCGGGCGAAAGTGACCTAGAAGCGGCATATTACAGTTCTCTGACAAGTAAGACTTCAATAACCAAAAAATAACGATTATCTACAAACAGACATACTGTGTAGGGTTATCCGTTTTTAATACTAATTTACAAAACTTACTTGTCTTTAAAACTAAGTTATATTTTTGACATAAAATCCGCACACTTATTCTGACTAATTTCTACCTACAAAACTTTGCCCACACAGACAGGCAGACACGAGGCTGAAACCTGATCACTTAATTTATGCTATGGCATGGCTAGCGCAGACAAGCGACCTTAGTTCACACAGCGCACGGCCCGCTTACAAACTGCGTTTTGGAATATTCTCGATTGTACCACGTCGACACACCGTATCGAGGCTGTCACGTGACACGACCGGGTTTGCCATTGTTTGCTCGGACTCCCGCACAAGAAGGCTGTGTTTTGACTGCGCTCTGGTGTGACCACTGTGTTTTAATTGTGTTATTTTAAAATGGCTAAAACGTTAGGCGAAGCATGTTGTGAAACCGGAGAGATTGTTTTTCTAGAAAACGAAAAAGTGAACTAACTGCTTTGGAAATGAACGACTATCTTAAAGGTTTGTTGGTTCAAGGAAAATGAAACAAGATGTAGCCAGTTTTAATACGTGTTTGACTATTGATGAGATGGTTCCTTATCTAATAAATGGCGCTGCATTGTTGAAAGTTGGCCGAAGCAAAACAAACCATCACGCGCTGATTGTTGGGAGCTGGCTTGAGACAGCTAAAGCCATGTTTAAAAAACATGGCGTTCATTTCTTAAGGCGGAGGTAAACACGGCTGATTTGTATGCTAAAAAACTTATATTTGAAACATTTTTGCTGTTCCTCCAAGTAAAAATGTTCCCAGTTTGTATCAGACTTGATTGATTGTTAACTACAGATTCAGTGTTCATGTAGCAAGCTGATCTGTGTATTAAGATGTGTATACTTTTC
The DNA here is from genome assembly GCA_018398815.1 of Conus ventricosus. Taxonomy (NCBI): domain Eukaryota; kingdom Metazoa; phylum Mollusca; class Gastropoda; order Neogastropoda; family Conidae; genus Conus; species Conus ventricosus. The sequence goes on from CM031610.1 coordinate 16,295,064, forward strand.
TACTTTTCTAATTCTAACCAGTTTATCTGCCTTCAAGTGTGCCCTTATGCAACTGAATGGCGATTTTCGCTTAAAAAAAGAAAACCCCACTAACTCTGCCAATGCCGGTCCCAAGCCCGGATGAAAAAAGAGGAGGGGTGGGGTATAAACTTTTTTTGTGCGAGAAGGAAAGTATAATGAAACTCTTTGTTGTGGGGGGGGCAATCTTGCTATAACTGACCTTTTTTAGCAGCATGAGTCTAACAGGATGTAGTGGTGCTCGTAACTAGGACAGACGTGCATCCATGCCCGTTTGACATAGATATAAAGTCGCAAATCCTTTAACTGTGTCAAACGTGCATGGGTGCCTGTTTGGTCTAGTTAAGAGTAGTGAAACTACCAAGCCACCTAACTGGGTCAAACGTGCATCCATGCCCGTTTGACATAGATATAAAGTTGCAAGCCTCTAACTGTGTCAAACGTGCATGGATGCCTGTTTGGTCTAGTTAAGAGTAGTGAAACTACCAAGCCGCCTAACTGTGTCAAACGTGCATGGATGCCCGTTTGGCCCGGTTAGCCAAACCAACTAACCGCAGTTATTACTGTGCTGGCTGAAATGATAACAGATGTTAAGTGGCCTTACCAGTTCCACTTGACATTTTAACGCCTTCTTACCTTTACCCACCCCAAGTCACTTCTAAGTTCTTAACCCAAGTTAACTCAAGTCACCCCAAGTCACTTCTAAGTTCTTAACCCAAGTTATTCACAAGTCATCCTCAAGTCACTTCTAAGTTCTTACCCAAGTTATCCTCAAGTTATTCTCAAGTCACTTCTAAGTTTTTTTTAAGTTGTCCTCAAGTTATCCTCAAGTTCTTACTTAAGTCAACCTAAGATCATAACTAAGTCATCCTCTAAGTACAACCAAGTTCTTATTCAAGTTATCTTATAATTATCAAAAAAATACAATCTATGTTTTTATCTTAAATAGTAAATGTCTAATATAGTACACACACGCCTCAAAAACGCGTCATCGTTGAGGATGTCTTGCTCAGCGTTTTCTGCGCGAGATCGGTCAGCATAGATCTTAATGAAGTTCTTACATCCTAAGCAACCACATTGATTACAATTCTGGTCTATGGAAATGTCTTTTATAGACTCCATGTCTTTATTTATTGACTTCATCATTTATAATACGCCATGATCTATTTTTATTAAAAATTTAAAATTAAGTTCTTAAAATATTATTGCATTATAAATGGATCAAAATGATCTTTTGTTGTTGGCGGTTTTGGCGTGCTGTTGTCTTTTTCTGTATTTAGTGGTTCAAATTTTTTTGATTGCTTTTGTTTTTGTTGCCATTGGTTATATATTTTTATAACCGTAATAACTGCCCCCAACAGCAGCAATGGCGCCAAAAATGGCAACAGTTTTAAGTTCAATATTCCATGAGGACTTTGGTGCTGTAGGTCTTGTATCACATGGAGTTTTTATAGCGGGCATTGAATCAACTTGTTCTGGCGCTGGCGGTGTTATGTTTTCATGATGAGTTATATTCTGTAACATTAATTTTTTTTGTCTGTTCCACTCTGCTAATTTTTTTCCTGCTTTAACACGCCCAGGATGAGGATGCTTTTCACTGGCCCCCACCTGGTTCAGTGTTTTCTGATTCTGCTGATTTTCTGGCTTGGTTACTTTCTCCACCTGATTCAATGTTTCCTGATTCTGGTTCTGATGATTTTCCAGCTCGTTCATTTTGAAGGGAAACAAAATCTATATGATTAAAAGTTATTAATCCCATGATTAATGGCGATAACAATGTTCCAAATCTGTAGTATAGATCACTCCTAGAGACTCTAATGTCTTTGTTAAAACTGGATCTTGCGTTAAATCATACGTAAGATCTTGTTCAGAATCAATGGGAGCAAATCTACTGACTAGTTTAGTGTACAAACTAAGAACCGTTTGCCCCACACTTTTCACCATTCTAGACCCCAGCTGCGCTTCATATCTGTTATGATACTTTATAATGTCTTGTGGCGACATACTGTTGAATCTGTTCTATGCTGAATTCAGTTCCGAGGAACTGTTTTGTTTTCCCACATGCTGCCAAAGAATACAGCCTCTCCTTTTTGGGCATAATAGCTTGATCATCAACTTGGCCATTCATAAGTTCAGGAAGGTTTAGGCTGCCCTGTAGCTGTAGTAGATCATCGCTGTTCATGTTTTTTATATTAATTATAATTATTTTATTTTTTAAAATGAGCACCGAAAAAACTATTGCCAACCTTGTATACCATTCTGCCGTTATTGGAGGTCTAAGTGTAGGATACTCAATGCTTGGTAAAAGCCTGTTAAAAATAAAACCACCAGATCTTGGCAAACTAGACTTTGAGGATTCAGCAAAACTGATTGCTGTTATTACAGCTTCGTTTGCCACGAAAGATTTTCTAGTTAAGCAAGGAATAATTCCAGACAGTATAAATATGTAAATAAAAATACATTTATAAAAAATGGCTTCACTCGTAATGATGATAGGCGGCGCTGTGAATGCGCTTGCTTTTAGCGGAAGTAATTTCGCATTTAGTAAACTGCGGGATGACGGCGAGAGAAAAAGACATAACAAAGCTATGGAGCAACTAGCAGCTGCACAAGACCTATGAAAAGCAGAGACTTGAGCAGTTAGATTTTATTAATAACAAACTGAAAAAACAGGGGCATGCAGCTTACACATTTAAAGATGTTGATCAAGCAATAAAACAATATTATCTTGTAACGGGCAAACCAATCGAAACATTGCCCCACCAAAATTCAGCGACTTTTATCAACCATCAGAAAAACAAAAGATGCAGAAATCGGGTTTATTGTCTTTGGCATGACCGTCGTGTATTTTGTTGCGCATAATATTGGCTGAATAAAAATGAACAAAATCTATTATTCACCAAAAGGATATTGGAAGGGAATCACAGCAATAAAAAAGCTAAGCCAAGCAGCGGGGGTCAGTGAACAACAGCAAAAGAATGGTTATCTAAACAAGCGATTTGGCAAATTTATTTACCTGCACCCAAACGAATACAGAGACCACACTTTGTGAATAAAATTACCGAACGACACCCATCAAATGGATCTTCTATATTTACCCTCTGATACGATTAGACGAAAAAGATTTAAGTACGCACTCACAGTCATTGACGTAGCTTCAAGATACAAAGATGCGGAACCATTAACACAAAAGAGTGCCTCTGCTGTTGCTGTCGCTATACAACTGATATACCAACGAGGCCCGCTAACTTACCCTCGCATGATTCAAGTTGATGATGGAAAAGAATTTAAAGGCCAAGTGAATCAATTATTGTTAAAACACAGAGTTACTATTAGAAGAGGCATTCCGGGAGTTCACAGATCACAGGCTTTTAGTTGAAAACTTTAACAAACAGTTAGCCGAAAGACTTTTCTCCTACCAGTATCACAGAGAGCTTATTGACAATTCTCGCAACACAGAATGGGTTAGAAGACTGCCCTCAGTTTTGCGCGCAATGAATAATGAAGAATTAAAGGGCTAAAACCAGTACAAGCAATCAAAGAAAAACAATAAAATGTTGCTGAAGGAGAGTCTTCATCCGGCAAACTATTACCATTTGGATTGAAAGTAAGGTACCTTTATTTACGGGAGAAGCAGAAGGGGACACTCGCATCAGGGCAACAGATCCAGTTTGGAGTGTTGATCCATATGAAATAAAAAGAATTGTAAAAATGAATCCACCCGTGTATTATTTACGAGAAACTGACACAACAAAACAACCAGCTCTCAAGATCTTTTGTGAAGGAAGAACTGCAGATAATCCCACCGGGCACAGTTCTGCTTTAATTAATTTACGGTTCTCCAGTGCCCGATTGCATATGAAAACTCTGGATTAACAAACACACTTTTTTGTGTTTGTTCTATCTAACGACTTCTTTGTTACAACAGTTGTGTTGATCTCATGTAGATTAGATCGCAGTTTTACGTTGTCATGATGAAAAGTCTTATTGCCAAACAATGCTTCTTTGTAGTTGTCATTGATATGTTTGACTGCACAACGCTGCGAGATATTCCCTTTGCTTTCTTAATGATTTTCTCCTGGCTCAAAATACTGTACATTTTGACCTTAACCCCACATACTCCTTGATCACCTTTCCAGATAATTCATCCTTCATCTTTCCTAAAACCTTTTTGTTAGTAATTGAATGCAAAGGCGAATAGAGAACAGTAAAAGGCCGACTCTGGCTCACTTGCTTCACCACCGAGTTTTTGGGCGAAAGTGGCTAAAAGCCGCTATTCCTGTTCTCTGACAAGAAACCCAAAAAAATAACGACCCTACAAACAAATATACTGTATAGGGTTATCCGTTTTCAATACTAATTTACTAAACTTTTCAGAGAGTAGCGTAGAGGAAAGTAGCCAGGACTGAACACATCCCCATAGAGCAACGTAGGGGAAAAGCGGGAGTCTCTGAACGCGTCCCATACACAAACGGTAGAGCAGTTAAGCCTTTAATTGCTAATTGTCGACCAGCCCAGGAATTCGCACTATCAGAATACTGCCTAGGTCCGTCATTAGGTTGGCGCCTGATAACTTAATTTGTGATGTCGGGGCTTACCATGTGGCCGGATATGACGATTTAGAAGCAGCGCCCCCAACCAACGCTACTCAGTTTATTCACGGCTTTCAATACAGACGGTTGTGTTTGTTCACAGAGGAATTCTTGCTATAGGCGATTGTGTTTTATTACAACTGTATGACGGAGTATCTAAACAAAAGAAAATCAGGCTGCGCCCAGTTCTTTACTTCCTAAGCTAAAGAGAAGTATTGCTTTTTTGGAAGGTGAGGAGAAAGAAAAAAACGAGAACCTACTATTGATGAACTACACAAGCACCTTGAAAGCTTGTTAATTCAAGACAGAGATTTAGCCGATATATTTGAAAGAGATTGTTAACTTTGAAAAGCTTTTAACTTTTGAAGAAATGATTCTATTCAAAAAGCCCCAAATGTTCAGTGACCGGTGTACTACCTAGTAGTTCAGAAAACTTCCCCACCTTGTGGTGTTTGTGACACAACGGCAAAGCAGACGACACGGAACACGACTCGGGCTGGGCCCCAGACAGGCCGGTGTTGTTACTGGCTAATTATAGTGGGCGTAGCACTGTTCGCTAACTGCCCTCGACAACTGCTCTGCAAGGCTCTCAGTGAACGCCACAGACTTCGCACTATCAGAATACTGCAGAGACCCGCCATTAGGTTGAAACCTGATCACTTAATTTATGCTAGGGTCTTACGACCGGCGCAGACAAGAGGGCTTCGTTTACCCAGAACACAGCACACAGTCAATTAGTTGTCAATGACGACGACACCCAAACAATGCTACATACCTTCTTCACGTCTATGTTGGCAGTATGTGCTTGTTATTTTTCTGTTGGTGTGTGTACGTTTGGGTGCGTTAACTGTGCTGGTAAACAAACGGATTAGTTAAAATGGTAAATAAATATTCGAGAGAAAAGATAATCTTACCTGTTATTTCCATTCTTCAGCGTGAGCAGGGTTATTCACTTCCAAGTCGGCTTCAAGGCAGGATTCTCTCGAAGTGCCGATTTTATTTTGGTGGTGAGAGAGAACACACTGCTGTCAAAACTCAGTTGGCAGCGCCCCAAAACCGCTCTTCAAGGAGCAATTTTGGCATTAAGCCAAGCCCCTTTAAACCCGCCTTCTACCCACTCGATCAGATAACACACTGTGCTGTCAACGTTCATTGGCAGCGCCCAAAACCGCTCTTCAAGGAGCAACTTTGGCATTAAGCCAAGCGCCCTGTGTGTGTGCGTGCGTGTGTGCGTGCGATCGTGCTTGTATATATGTTGTTATTGTTATGTTGTTGTTGTTGTTTTGCTGTTTTACTAATAATAAATATATTATATTCTGAACATTCGTTTCTTATAAATAATTAAAGGCGCACGCACACCTCCACCCCACCTCCCACCCGCGCATGCACACACTCAAGTCACCCCAGTTACTTCTAAGTTCTTACTCAAGTTGCCCTCAAGTCATCCTTAAGTCATCCACAAGTTTTTTACTTAAGTCATCCTTAAGTCATCCTCAAGTCATCCTTAAGTTGTCCTCAAGTCATCCTCAAGTCATCCTCAAGTCATCCTCAAGTCATCCTCAAGTCATCCACAAGTTCTTACTTAAGTCATCCTCAAGTCATCCTCAAGTCATCCACAAGTTCTTACTCAAGTTTTTACTCAAGTTTTTACTCAAGTTAACCTAAGATCATAACTAAGTCATCCTCTAAGTACAACAATTTTTTTATTTGAGTTATCTTATAATTATCAAAAAGCAAGACAATCTATGTTTTTATTCTTAAATAGTAGATGTCTAATATAGTACACACACGCCTCAAAAAACGCGTCATTGTTGAGGATGTCTTGCTCAGCGTTCTCCGCATAGATCTTAATGAAGTTCTTGCAACCGAAGCAAACCGCATTGATTACAATTTGGTCTATGGAAATGTCTTTTATTAGACTCCATGTCTTTATTTATTGACACCATCATTTTATAAACGCCATGATCTATTTTTATTAAAAAAATTTAAAATTAAGTTTTTAAAATATTATTACATTTCAAATGGATCAAAATAATGCTTTGTTATTGGGGGTTTTGGCGTGCTGGTGTCTTTTTCTGCATTTAGTGGCTCAGATTTTTTTGATTGCTTTGTTTCTGTTGCCATCGGTTATATATTTTATAGCCGCAATAACTGCCCCCAACAGCAGCAATGGCGCAAAAATGGCAACAGTTTTAAGTTCAATATTCCATGAAGACTTTGGTGCTGTAGGTCTTGTATCGCATGGAGTTTTTTTTAGCGGCATTGAACCAACTTGTTCTGGCGCTGGCGGCGTTATGTTTTTCATGAGGGGTCATATTCTGTAACATTAATTTTTTTGTCTGTTCCACTCTGCTAATTTTTTTCCTGCTTTAACACGCCCAGGATGAGGATTTTTTTCACTGGTCCCCACCTGGTTCAGTGTTTTTGCTGATTTTCTGGCTTGGTTACTTTCTCCACCTGATTCTGATTCTGATGATTTCCGACTCGTTCATTTTGAAGGGAAATAAAATCTATATGATTAAAAGTAATTAATCCCATGATTAATGGCGATAACAATGTTCCAAATCTGTAATATAAATCACACCCTAGAGACTCTAATGTCTTTGTTAAAACTGGATCTTGCGTAAATCATACGTAAGATCTTGTTCAGAATCAATGGGAGCAAATCTACTGACTAGTTTAGTGTACAAACTAAGAGCCGTTTGCCCACACTTTTTACCATTCTCGACCCCAGCTGCGCTTCATACCTGTTATGATACTTTATAATGTCTTGCGGCGACATTTTGTTGAATCTGTTCTATGCTGAATTCAGTTCCGAGGAACTGTTTTGTTTTTCCACATGCTGCCAAAGAATACAACCTCTCCTTTTGGGGCATAACAGCTTGGCCATCAACTTGGTCATTCATAAGTTCAGGAAGGTTTAGGCCGCCTTGTAGCTGTAGTAGATCATCACTGTTCATGTTTTTTATTAAATTATAATTATTTTATTTTCTAAAAATGAGCACCGAAAAACTGTTACCAACCTTGTATACCATTCTGCTGTTATTGGAGGCCTAAGTGTAGGATTTCTCAATGCTTGGTAAAAGCTTGTTAAGAATTAAACCAGCAGATCTTGGCAAACTAGACTTTGAGGATTCAGCAAAGCTGATTGCTATCATTGCAGCTTCGGTTGCCACGAAAGATTTTCTAGTTAAGCAAGGAATAATTCCAGACAATATAAATATGTAAATAAAAAATACATTTATAAAAAATGGCTTCACTCGCAATAATGATAGGCGGCGCTGTGGTGAATGCGCTTGCTTTTAGCGGAAGTAATTTCGCATTTAGTAAACTGCGGGTGACGGCGAGAGAAAAAGGCATAACAAGCTATGGAGGAACTAGCAGCTGCACAAGACGCCTATGAAAGGCAGAGACTTGAGCAGTTAGATTTTATTAATGACACCCTGAAAGAACAGGGGCATGCAGTTACATATTTAAAAATGTTGACCAAGCAATAAAAGAATATTATCTAGTAACAGGCAACACGGTCCAGACATTGCCCCCACCAAAATTCAGTGACTTTTATCAACCATCAGAAAAACAAAAGATGCAAGAAATCGGGTTTATTGTCGTTGGTATGACCGTCGTGTATTTTGTTGCACATAATATTGGCTGAATAAAAAATGAACAAAATCTATTATTCGCCCAAAGGATATTGGAAGGGCATCACAGCAATACAAAAGCTAAGCCAAGCAGCTGGAGTCAGTGAACAAACAGCAAAAAGAATGGTTATCTAAACAAGCAATCTGGCAAATTTATTTACCAGCGCCTAGACGAATACAGAGACCGCACTTTGTGAACACAACTCCAAACGACACCCATCAAATGGATCTTCTATATTTACCTCTGATAGGATTAGACGAAAAAGATTTAAGTACGCACTTACAGTCATTGACATAGCTTCAAGATACAAAGATGCGGAACCATTAACACAAAAGAGTGCCTCTGCTGTTGCTGTCGCTATACAACTGATATATCAACGAGGCCCTTTAACTTATCCTCGCATGATTCAAGTCGATGATGGAAAAGAATTAAAGGTCAAGTGAATCAATTATTGTTAAAACATAGAGTTACCATTAAAAGAGGCATTCGGGAGTTCACAGATCACAGGCTTTAGTTGAAAACTTAAACAAACAGTTAGCTGAAAGACTTTTCTCCTACCAGTATCACAGAGAGCTTATTGACAATTCTCGCAACACAGAATGGGTTAGAAGACTGCCCTCAGTTTTGCGCGCAATGATAATGAAGAATTTAAAGGGTTAAAACCAGTACAAGCAATCAAAGAAAAACAATAAATGTTGTTGAAGGAGAGTCTTCATCCGGCAAACTATTACCGTTTGGATTGAAAGTAAGGTACCTTTATTTACCGGGGGAAGCAGAAGGGGACACTCGCATTAGGGCAACCGATCCAGTTTGGAGTGTTGGCCCATATGAAATAAAAAGAATTGTAAAATGAATCCGCCCGTGTATTATTTTACGAGAAACTGACACAACAAAACAACCAGCTCCTCAAAGATCTTTTGTGAAAGAAGAACTGCAGATAATCCCACCAGACACAGTTCCGCTTTAATTAATTTACGTAAATATATTTGAGTTTAAAATGGAAGCTCAGAAGGAAGTGCAGAACGAAACAAGAATAGTAAAGGAAGAGACCTTGAAAATGATACGGGAATCATTTCATGCGTGTAATGCTATTAAGGAAACATTTTCGGGGATTAATCAATGCATGCTAAATCATCCAGATCACCTACAACTCAAACCCCCAAATTGGGAAAAAGAATATCTTGAAATAATAAAAAAAATTCGAACTCGTCAAGCAAACATGAGAAAAGATTTAAATGAATTGGATGAAGCTATGATTGATCTTATAATAAAAGTTAATGAAAAATATAAACCCCCTGTTTATGCGGTTCTCCAGTGCCGATTGCATATGAAAACTCCGGATTAACAAACACCCGTTTTGTGTTTGTTCTATCTAATGACTTCTTTGTTACAACTGTTGTGTTGATCTCATGTAGATTAGATCGCAGTTTTACGTTGTCATGATGAAAAGTCTTATTGCCAAACAATGCTTCTTTGTAGTTGTCATGTGATATGTTTGATGCACAACACTGCGAGATATTCCCTTTGCTTTCTTAATGATTTTCTCCTGGCTCGAAATACTGTACATTTTTGACCTTAACCCCACATACTCCTTGATCACCTTTCCAAGATAATTCATCCTTCATCTTTCCTAAAACCTTTTTGTTAGTAATTGAATGCAAAGGCGAATCTTTAGGGTAATCGGACGTGTCGTACCATCACTCGCTCCTTTAGCCACTTCGGTTTTTCCCTGTCTTTATAGATGTCGTCAGTAGGGATATCTATAACAAAACTATCTGTATCTGTGTAAAGTACTCTGGACTCTGGATACGAGGGTTTAAAGTAGTCATAAAAAAACTCTTTAAAATCAAAAGCTTTGATAATTCTAAAACAGTAAACCCAATAATACAGGTTTGTCTAATTTGACTTTCTTTTTTTTCATCATTATGCCAAAAAGGTGATCATGAAATCTTCTAAAGTCTGATAATTAGGTTTTGAAGTCAGCTTAATTGCTTCGTTCTCTTTGGTGACCAATCTGACATCTTTACGCTTGTGCGGATTCTCCATAGTCTTTCCAAAACAGCTGTTGTTCATCAGCTTGAAAAAGTCTTTTTCTGAAGCATCTGTGGATTTGGTTCTGAGATCAGTGTTCTTCATGATGTATGGTTTCATGAACTGTTCTTGATCAAAAGCAATTATGCGATGAACTGCTGTCAACTTCAAACCATGTCTTAAATAAAATTGTAGAAGTCTGTAAGGGACAGACATAATTTTTTTTGCCGCGAAGATTAGGCACAAGTTTAGGCGGCTCTCTTGGATCCATCTTTAGACTTTCTGCTGCTAATGGATAGTCATTATGCAGGTCATGGAGTTCATGAGGATATTCTAAGTCAACTTCTAGAATGAAACCACGCTGCTGATCAGGCGTTAAACTGTTAAACCACTTTAATGCCTTTTGAATATTTTTCGGATCGACGCTTGTGTGCATTTTAAAGTTGCGTAATGGAAGTGATTGCGCCATTGCCCATCCATACAGATTGTTTGCATCTAAATACATGAGATAGTTAGACCTTTTACTCGGATCATAGTCGTCCAAGTATTTGTTGTTTGCTTTACAGTAATGATGCGACGCCATACTAATTCCTCCACGCAATCCGTTTTCAATCATCTGTATCATTGGTAGGTCAGACAATAAATCAATTTGTACTCCAGTAAACTTTAAAAAAGCGTCCCAGCTCATCCCGGGCGCAGAAATGTAATGCGCGGGATCCAGGCTATAATGTTTCATGCAGGTCTTCTATAATTTTCAAAGACGTCCGCCAACAAACATACATCGGCCATTAAGTAGGAATCATGATAGTCTCCCACGTTTAAACACTCTAACTTCTCCACGCATCTTGACATGTTGGTAATCGGAGTCGCTAATGTCCTTTCCTCTAAGACTAAAAAGAACGCCCTTTAGGTGGAAGTGTATCTTGGGTAAAACCCTTTTCCCAACTGTTCATGTACTCAAAAGGGTAAACACCCTTTCTAAAAAGCGTTGGGTTAAAATATTCTTCCTTTTTGGGGCAGGACTTTAAGGACATACCCAGTGACTCTAATGATCCCATCATGTCCCTGCATAGAGTCATAAAAAGACATGTTATTTAAAGTAAAACACATGTACTTTTCTGATGACTGTGCAATGCATGACACCCTAAAGGCATCGTCTACTGCTTTCATTATAAGGTGAAGTCGTAACCTCGCAAGTTATGAAAGAGATGGCAGCTTCCATGTCTTTTGGTTCAAACTTTACTTGAAGATTGCTTTTGTTGTCCCGCAGCTCCTCTGAACTTCCACTAATGTGATCATGGTCTCTTACTGTTGGATTCGCCGCATCTGATGAGAGGCCTAAACCACAAATCCAACAGTGAGTGGCTGAGGCATACTGTTGTTGGTCTTCGGGCAACATCATGATTTCAATAAATTCAGATTATTAGAACAATAAATTACGCACTTGCTGCATGCGCTGTAAAAATCTTCTAGCCGCATCTGGTCCTCTGTATAATTCTGGCGTTGAATGACGCCATCCGACCTAACAACAATGAAGGCAAATGAACAAATCTGATGATTACTCACTATGTGTTGTTTAGGAAGTCTCTGTGGCGTTGGGCCTTCATAGGAACAATAAGCGACTCGAAGTCTGCGTAAACTACGTATGGACTTGTTGCAGCCGTTTCCAGTTCTTAAAAAATTTTAGATCCTGGCGGGGGCGTAGTTAGTTCTGTATTACAGTCAACTGGCCGATCCCATGTTTCTTATGTTCACTCGCGGCTTGAACAGATGGCATTCTTGTTAACATTTTCTGCAGAATTCTTGTTTATGGTAATGCTTTGAAGTATGCCGCAATAATCTACTCATTGTGCGTATTAATGTGTAATGCGGTAGCCCAGCTGGTGAAAACATCAGTAGTAAGTCAACATAAATTTTTGTCTGGCTCGCCAATCGTTGGGACTGTTCTTGGACACTTTAATGGGCTGTAGATTTGTTTCCTCATCCCATGTGTAACATTAACATTTATTGGTTTTTTTGTTCTTCAAACTGATCAATTTGGTCTACGCTAACAGAAAGGGACACCCCACTAAAGTTAAGATCATTGATGTAAGGGCGATAGTTAGACACTCTCTTTGCGTTTTTGCGGGCGTAATGCACCTTGCAAGAACGCACCACATAAAACATTTGTCGTCTGTATTCTTTATGTTTAGAACGCTTTTTTGCGACTAATGCTGGAGGTAGGGGAATGTGAGACTTGCCAACAATCGGTGCATACTTAGACTGTTTTAATCTGATCTCTAAGACTTCACCCTCTGACCAACCAGAGCCTCTCATTTTAGCTTCTTCAGCCGCAGCGTCAAACTGTGCAAGCAGTTCGTCTGCCCAACCGGGTGTTAAGTCATTACAGAAAAAAATGTCTGCTGTTTATTGAGACCCAGACTTCAGGTTTTCTTCATTTATTGTTACATAGTCGATTAAAACAGCTAACATTACTTTAACTGGCGGGTCTATTGTTAGTTTACTTGGAATTTGAGAAATAGCATGACAACACTTGCCCGTACGTTTGCTGGATCAATGACTTCTAAATCAATATCATTCAGTGCTCTTGAAAAAATTTTCTTGCATTGCTTCAAAAAATTCGTTTTCCCCTTCATATATCTTAGCCATGTTGAGTTCTCTTTTCTAACTCAAAATATTTTTTTAAAATTTAAAAAAAAATACTTAATCAGAACCAATATCAACGGCTTTTTGCGCTGGAAACTCATAAACTAAAGTATAAACACCCTTCGGTGTTTTTTATTTGCGAGCTGTTTAGAACAGAGTTTAATGTCTCGTTTACTTTTTTTAAGCATTCCTTTTTTATCTGCTCGGCGTTGGCCTGTTGAGAAAAACTTCCCCTCGCCTTTCTTTGAAGATCAAACTTTTGTCTTTTGTAGTCATCAAAATGGGCCTGTAAACGATTAAATTCTTCATCTGTGATGTTTGAGCAACAAGCGTTTTATTTATTGTCAGTTTAAACGAACTAAGTTTAGCCGTTATTAGTTGAACCATAGCTGTGTGCTTTTGGAGTTTATTTTTATTTTTTTGCTGGCAGCACCTACAGCTAATGAACACGGGCCCAAGACTAAAACAAACCTCCTAGAGGTAAAGCTGCCGGTGCACCTACGCCTGTTGCTAAGAGACCAACACTCGTTCCTGCTGATGGGGCGCTTATAGTCGATGCTCCAGTATTGACATATGTAACAGCATTAAACAGCAGAATACCTTCGTTTGGTTTTTGCGTATTTTGAAAGGTCTTGCTCTATTTTTTTGTTGCATTTGTGTAATGTTTTGTTAATCTGAAGGTTTTACTTCAGGGTTTTCTATAACAGCAGAATTCCCTGCTATCTCTTTTTTTGGCGGCGCTGTAGGCACATTTGGATAAACCTAAAACAGACATGCTTTTATAAAATAAAAATAATTTAGTATAATCATATTCTAATCTGTTACCTCCAATATTCACCTGCGCATCATATAATAAAAACAAATGTACATTAAGCATTTTATCGGCTTTTTCTTCTTTATCAATTTGAATGTTTATTACTCTCTCACTTTTCTCCCGTTTCCCATGTAACTGATTATCCCCCTCCGTTGACCTAGGTCAATCCATAAACCGTATTTTGTTGTTAAATAATCATCAAGTCTTACACTGTGAAGGTGTAGATCTTTAGACGCAAGGTCTGCTGTTGACTTCTACCCCTCCCACCCCCAAACAATTTTCTTATTTCCGTCAAAATGATGATAAGTCTAAGTCCGCTAGCATAGATTTTGTTAGGAATGCCCTCAATCGAACATTGTACTTTCGTTATTTTTGGATAAAAAACTTTTCACTTCCTCTTTTTTGAATGGTTCTTCATCTTCCACAGAAATAAATACCTTTAAGCGATCTTGCTGAGACGCTAAAACTAAAATTCATATAGTGTCTGCCCTGCTTCTAGAATATGTTGTATATGACCACGTTTTCGTAATATATTATATTTGGACTATATTGATTCCCATCAGCTTTGCTAAATCAGGTTGCTACACGTCAAACTCTAACGAGTGCAAAAATGCTGTACTTTGCTTCGGTGTCTGTTATTTGATAACACGTTTGTTTTCATTAAAAGTTAGTTCATATGACAATCTGTCTTTTAATGCTCCTTGAAAGTATGGAGCATGCGCTTTTTAACAACTCAAAATCTAGGGGAATGGAAAAGCGATTACCATAACGCATAACTTACAGCTAAGCCTTTTGCTGCTTTAGCACCTGAGGCGAGTTGGGCCCCTATTCTAAGTTTTAGTGCTTCTTCATTGCCGATTCCTTGAAACGCAAGATCTTCCTTTCATTCGCGGGTTAGCCATAGAAACAGAATAGGTTAAAAATAGGGCTGCATTGTTTAAAAGAAAATACTTCTTGGGCCCCCCAAGTTTTACAGAAAATTTTTTAACGATTGCCCGTCCAAATTCTGGACAACTGTTCTGGTTTGGTCTGTTGTTGAACGAGTTCTATTTTAAAAGTAAGCCGTGCAGAGCCCGGGACGATCAAATCATCCGCTCCTAGGTCTGGAAATCTAACAGTAAGAATTTGATCTGCATCAATAGTAGATGGATTATTGGAACAGTAATATTCCGTTTATTTCCCTGCACGCCAAGGGGGTTTTTCAGCTTTCTATACGGGCCAAGAATCGAGCCATATGCTTGTGACATTTTTATAAACAAAATAAAAAGTTTTAAATTTTTTAAAAAACCCTGGCAGGAAATTTAAGGCGAAAAAGATTATGATGTTTTTGATCCTGGAGACGACATGAGTGAAATGATCCTTTAACACGGCATCGCTCAGCGCTCTCAAAGCGGCGTGAATTAATAGAAAGTACGGTCGGAGCATTTAAAAAAGTTTAGGTCAAAAACTCCCGAATTATAGACCCAAATGATTTTTAATTAAAAATGGTCATTTGTTTGTAAAGGGCGATCAAGGAGAATTGTTCGGCTTACAACTAAACCAGACCCATCAAAGTTTTTTTGCCAAGAGTACAATTATACAAAGACTCAGTGTAAAAGATCAAAATCGCCTTGGCATTGCTTTAGACCAAAATTAGTTTGGGGGGGCAGTTTCTAAACTTCAAAAAACACTACAAGAACTCCCAACAGATAACCAAATGCAAAAAATGGAACTTAAAGAATTAAATCAATCGGCAAATGAAATAATAAATGCAATAGAAGCAGAAACCAGTTTTTCAGAAGAAACAGCGTTAAAGACTATACACGACTCACCGCTACCCATGCGAGAAATAGCGGCCTTGATCGCGCTTTAAGAACCATTAGAGGGGAATTAAAAAACAATTTAGCAAAACTAGGTGAACTAGATAGCAATATAAAAAGAGAAAAAGAAAAACTCGTTGAGGGTGATGACGCCAACTTAGGGCCTGATATTAAAGAAAGAATAAGACAAAGACTAAAAGATCTTGAACAAGAAAGATCACAAGACTAGAAGGACGACTACTAACGGGACAATTACGAACTCAAGTGAATAGAATAAAGAAACTATCGAAAAAATTTTATATGAAGACACAACACTACAAACGAATACGAACCTGTTTAGAGAGCAAGGGTCACTTAGCAAGCGTTATAAAAGGCCTTAGGATTTGCAATAAGTACACTGGGGATGGCTATTACAGGGGGTGGTGGAGAGCAAAGTTCATTACCTCCGCCGCCATCGCCTCCACCTGATAAATCATGGGTAAAAAAACAGCTTGATCATCTTGCGAGTTTATTAAAAAAATTAGCTGGTAAAGCTATAGACTCTTTACCGGGTTTTTAGGGGGGATTGTCAGCTGGGTTTTGTCTACTGCAAGCAAAGTAGTTGGCTTTATGGCCGAGCACTTATGGGCATTAGTTCTCTTAATAGTTGGGGTTTAAAATTTAGTAAAATAAAGACCAAGTAATCCTAGGGGCCCGTTAATCCAAAAAACAAGCGCTGTCTTTTCATATTCATGGTCATCGCGAACAAGTCCGCGAGCTTTGCTGAGTCTTCAATGACTTTTTTGGGGGGTTTGGGCTTCGGGAATTAGATGACTTAATCTTGGGCGTTCTTTTATTGTTTGTAATATTACTGGCTCAGAATTTATGTCGTTTTCCCAACCTTCTGTTTAAATTGCCTGCTATAAAAAATTTCATTATTATAGTTTATTATTATACCTATCTGGAGTCTGAGGTAAAAGGCAGCATGTATAAACCAGTGCCAACAGCAAAGTCTACTTTCGATCTTGCGTATTGTAAAACATTTTGGTATCTTTTTAAAACTTGAAGGCAAATCAACTGTGAATTAATGGCGTCCTCTAAATTTGCTAAGTATTGTTTTTGTGCATCAAAGCCAGTAGAAGGATCAGTTTTGCTTGATCTGCCTGTGCTTGTGAACCTAGCAAACACCAAACGTAAGTGCGAATAGAGTCGTTTATTCGTTCTATTCCCCCCCTAGTTAGGCCCTTAGAAGTGTCTAAGATAAATGTTTCCATGCTGTTTTATGCTCTTGCTGTAGGGACCCGGGCTGAACAGTTGGGCCTGAAAAGAAAGTTTGAAAGGAGGATGCCAGTCATAGTTTTTACTTTCTGTGCGTGCCCCGAAAATAAAAGGACGCCTAGCCATGAATAAATCCAACTTTTGTCTAAAAATCTGTCTTGATGTTTAAAATTGAATTCGTTACAGATCCTTTCAAAAGCCTTAATGTCTATTATGTTGCTGAGTGGATTAAACGGTTTGTCATTTGGGAATGGCGCCGCAGTTTGTCAAAACGTCTGAAGGGGTAATAGAAATGAAATCTGTACACTGACCTCACCAAAGGATCAAGGTGATTTAAATGATCAGCATACGCCACCCCCACACCCAGTTGATGCGCAAAACACAGCAAAATTTTAACTGGTTCTGATAAAACTGCATCGGATGACTAAACCACGCTTTCTTGATGTGGTCGTTTCAATAGGGGGGTTAAGATATCTGCTTAATGGAGTACTCACCTTTTTATGAAAAGAGGCAGTCTGGGTCACAGCAATGTCAGAGTATCATTGCTATTTTTAAGATTTTAGTGCGGCCCAAAAGAATATTTTTCATCAGTATATTTGAATGCACTCATTTTTAATTTGTTTAAAAAAATGTTTGTAACAATAACAACCCAAAACCGCCCTTTCGTTTTTTGAACATGCTGTTGAGAACAATTGCGGAACCAAAATGGTCGCACTCCATGAAATTTCTACAAAGTCGTATGGTTTTTAAAATAAGCGAAGCCCAAGGGGAATAAAACGGTTCTAAAAGTTGACAAAACAGGGAACAAAGTTAGCCAGTAACAATACCTGATGGTTATTACGGGTTTTGCTCACTAAAAGAAGCAATGAGTAACTTTGACATTACTCTCAAACTTAACAATGCAAATCTAAAAACAATGTTAACATTCAAGCCTGAAGAAGAAGGAGGTTACTATTTTGATAAAGAGCTAGCTAAAATGTTAGGCTTTAAAGGCTAACAATTATAGATTTAGAGTTTTCACCAACCAAAACTACTTATGAGGGGAAAGTCCGCTCGATCTTGCATTACATTCATTACTTTTATGTTCATTTGGATGACTAAGCACTGATGAAAACTTATATGAGGAAGGCCCTCAACTGTTTTAAGAGCTCTTCCATCAGGGAAAGCTGCATATTTCGATTATGAAATTATACAATTCCCTAATTACAGTTTAAAGGATTAGTTTGTGGGAGGGGCAGATCATTTAATATAAAAATCAAAGACAAAGCGGGGAAAGTTGTAAAATTTTGATAACCTACACATTTTTTTAGAAATAAAATAATACGCTACTAAAAATAATGTCGCGTGGGCCGAAAACCAGGAGTTACATTAGCGCCTGTGAGGTGTATAAACCCTTAGAATTAAAAGACCTTGCAGATGTTGCGGACTTTGAACAGAACGGTGAGATAGGCGCTTTGTATGGTTTTGAGTACACTAAAGATGGTGATTATAAACGCAAAGAGGTTAGCGACACCAAAAAGTTTCCTAAACTAGAACAGCTGCGCAATCTAGAAGCAAATAATGTTGGCCAGTATGAATATAAAATAGTTCGAAAGCCTGACCTCAAATGGCACTTAGAACCATATTTAGAATGGGACATAAAATTTGAATTCATAAGCCCATTTACATTTTTGGCCGTCAAAAAAGTTTCAGAAAAGCATTCAACTCTGGCCCTTTACATGTAAGTCTTATGCCAGACGACAATAGTCGGAAAGAGATTGAAATAACGCCGTATGGGAAAAAGCAGTACATCCTCCACAGAAAAGAAACAGTTGTAAAAAAAGCTTCTACAAAATTACAGTTCTTTCCAAGCAGAAAATTAGGAGACACGTTCACAATGATATTTGAAATTTCTGTCTTTAAAGATGCGGAGAGGGATGGGGTTGTGGGCGTTAGTGACGTCCTTATAAAAGGAATTAATATTAGCTGGCAAAACTTAGACGTTAAACGCCTTAACGTTGTTGTCGTCGTTCTTCACAATGGTGAGGATATTAAGATCATAACAACAAGCAACAAAATCACTGTTGACTTAAATAGAAACAATCTTACAGAACTAAATTGGATTAATCTTACACATTTAGGTCTTGTAGGGTTTTTATTATACTGAACAGGTTTTGACAGAAAGTATGATAAAAATAATAACTGGATTAGATTAAATTCTTCTATAAAACCATGGAGCAGTTAAACTTTATGACAAAAACTCCTCATTGCTCATTAATTTGTGGGCAGACTGGTTGTGGAAAAAAACAATATTTATCCTCGACCTGTTACAAACAGTTTATCGTTATAATTTTAATCATATTGTGGTTTTCTGTCCAACACTTAAATGGAACAAAGCATATCATGATAGAAGGTTTATATGGACAGATGATGACATATATTTAGTTAATCCTAGCAATAAACTGAGTGAGTGTTTAGAACAGTTTTATAGACTGTTTGAAGGAACGCAAACACTATTTATTATAGATGACTGTTCAGCAGAAAGAGACATAGTTAAAAAGAGAAACACTTGTCAAAACTAGCTTTCAGTGGAAGCATGCTGGGATAAGTGTGTGGATTTTATGTCAAAAATATAACTCAGTTTTAAAAGACTTTAGAGAACAGTTAAAGACTGTAGTTTTATTTCACATGAAAGACAGAGACTCATTTGAAGAATGTTTGCGCGAAAATGATGTTATTGAAAATGATCAGGAAAAACATAGGATTAAACAAAAACTGAAATCTGAAAACTTTAGTAAATTAGTATTAAAAACGGATAACCCTGCACAGTATGTTTGTTTGTAGGGTCGTTATTTTTTGGTTACTTGTCAGAGAACAGGAATAGGCGGCTTTTAGGCCACTTTCGCCCAAAAACTTGGTGGTGAAGCAAGTGAGCCAGAGTCGGCCTTTTACTGTTCTCTCGAATCTTTAGGGTAATCGGACGTGTCATACCATCCGCTCGCTCCTTTAGCTACTTCTAATTCCATGTCTTTATAAATATCTTCAGTAGGAATATCTATAACAAACTATCTGTATCTGTGTAAAGCACTCTGGACTCAGGATACGAGGGCTTAAAGTAGTCATAAAGAAACTCTAACATCAAAAGCTTTGATAATTCTAAAACAGTAAACCCAATAAATACAGGTTTGTCTAATTTGACTCTTTTTTTTCATTATTATGCAAAAAGCTGATCATGAAATCTTCTGAAGTCCTGATAATTTGGTTTTGAAGTCAGCTTAATTGCTTCGTTCTCTTTGGTGACTAATCTGACATCTTTGCGCTTGTGCGGATTCTCCATAGTCTTTCCAAAACAGCTGTTGTTCATCAGCTTGAAAAAGTCTTTTTCTGAAGCATCTGTGGATTTGGTTCTGAGATCAGTGTTCTTCATGATGTATGGTTTCATGAACTGTTCTTGATCAAAAGCAATTATGCGATGAACAGCTGTCAACTTCAAACCATGTCTTAAATAAAATTGTAGAAGTCTGTAATGACAGACATAATTTTTTTTGCCCCGAAGATTAGGTACAAGTTTAGGCGGCTCTCTTGGATCCATCTTTAGACTTTCTGCTGCTAATGGATAGTCATTATGCAGGTCATGGAGTTCATGAGGATATTCTAAGTCAACTTCTAGAATGAAACCACGCTGTTGACCCGCGTTAAACTGCCCAACCACTTTAATGCCTTTTGAATTTTTTTTCGGATCGTCTTCTGTGTACATTTTAAAGTTCCGTAATGGAAGCGATTGCGCCATTGCCCAACCATACAGATTGTTTGCATCTAAATACATGAGATAGTTAGACCTTTTACTCGGATCATAGTCGTCCAAGTATTTGTTGTTTGCTTTACAGTAATGATGCGACGCCATACTAATTCCTCCACGCAATCCGTTTTCAATCATCTGAATCATTGGTAGGTCAGACAATAAATCAATCTGTACTCCAGTAAACTTTAAGAAAGCGTCCCAACTCATCCCGGGCGCAGAAATGTAATGCGCGGGATCCAGGCTATAATGTTTTATGCAGGTCTTTCTATAATTTTCAAAGACGTCCGCCAACAAACATACATCACCATCAATATGTCAGATAGTCCCCATCTAACTTTGCACGCATCTTGAGCATGTTGGT
>CM031610.1:16316104-16338604 GCA_018398815.1 Conus ventricosus
ACAGCATGGTCTACGTGCGCCTGTCTGTCAAATTCGTCGTTTCATGCCGTCAGAATCGGGGTCAAGGTCATGTTGCTATCATTCAGCAAGCAAAGGATCACGTGACTATGTGCACGATATCCAGAAAAGAAGTGGCGCTCATTTTTCTTTTTTTCTTTTTTTTTTTTTTACCCCCTCCAACCTCCTTTTTTTCCACATTTTTTCCAAACCTTTGTTTTTTTTTAATTATTAGTGGGTCCTCCATTTTCTTTTTTTTCCCACTTTGTTTTTTGTTGTTGCTTTATCAACACTTATTCACCACGCAAATCTGTATGTTCTATTACCGATGGACATTTGCATGTGAATGTTAATATCTTAGTGTTTGAGATAGAGCGGGAAAAACCAAACCCACATACTACATTCAATAAAATTGGAGTATTTGTTGCAGCCCAGCTGACGCAAGGATGATGTCCTGCAAATGGTGGGAAGATTCATGTTATCTTGGGTTGTAAGTAATGTCATGGGTAGGAATCCTTTTAAAGTATGTAGAGAACTAATAAATACCAATCCTAGCTCACCCTCCCTCAACAAAAGTTTCGGGCGGTTGCCCTAGGATTGGTATTTATTAGTTCTCTAACTAGTAAACCCTACAAACATGCATACTGTGTAGGATTATCCGTTTTCAATACTAATTTACTAAACTTTTCAGATTTTAGTTTTTGCTTAATCCTGTGTTTTTCCTGATGATTTTCAATAACATCATTTTCACGCATACATTCATCAAATGCGTCTCTGTCTTTCATGTGAAATAAAACTACAGTCTTTAACTGTTCTCTAAAGTCTTTTAAAACCGAGTTATATTTTTGACATAAAATCCACACACTTATCCCAGCATGTCTTCCACTAAAAGCTAGTTTTGATAAAGTGTTTCTCTTTTTAACTCTTCTTGTTTACTGATTGTGTCTCTGTCACTGGTAATATGAGAAAGGTAAATGACAGGGGCTACACCCCTAATTGCTGGTGCTCACAGTAAGAACGTGTAAAGGGAGGAGATAATAGCGGGGCTTGCATCCCACGCGCACCTCAATCAACTAGGCCCGCATTATAACCCCTTATCAAATCAAGTGCTGGGCTTAAATCACGTGACATTTTTGTTTTAACTACCTCGCCATTTCATATTGGAGGACTGCTCTGTGCGGACGTGTTTGAGTGACTGCGCTGTTTAGACGTGTGTGAGAAGTGATTTTACCGGGGGTGGAATGTTCAACCGTGTACAATCAGCTTACAATCGGCAGACAATGACAATAGGCTGACAATCCACTGACAATTTCACTGACAATAAAAGTCCGCGATGCACAACCGCTGACAACCGTTGTCAGTGGGGTGAAAACCAGTGACTAAAGCTAGAAATTTACACCCTCGATTTCGGTGGACAATCGAATGACAACGAAACAAAATGGCTGCCCTCGCGTACATGCGGAACATGAGGCCTAAAAACAACAATGCTCCTACTACAGACATCACCTCCGTGAGTACCACACACAGCTTCGCTAAAATCGAAGGCACAATCTCCTCTTTGTGTGATAAAGCAGCGAGTCTGGAAGATCAAGTGAGATCGCTGCATTCTAAAATTGTTGGAAAGGACTCGGCTAGCACAGCAACACAGACAGAACCCTTTCCTTACCTCTCTTACGCAGAAGTGGCTAGATCCAGAATTTCATCACGATCGAAAACAATTTCTCAGGATGCTCTGCCTATTAAAGCAAGCAACTCAGAAAAGAAGAACAGAAATGTGCAGGAAAGTGACAAAAACAACAAAAAAATAGAAGAAACTGATAACACGAACAAAAATGACGTCAAATCTTCTCTGTGGCATAAGCCAAGTCTAAGGAGCAGTGCGAGAAAAATGCGGAGTCCAGACACAAACAAAACGTCAATGACTTAAAGATCAAGTGCGGAGACAAATCAAACGACAACGAATTAAAGGCCAAGTCCAGAGACAAACCAAATCCAATTTTAAAGCCCTTCCCAACATTTTATTTGTGAATGACCCTGTCATAAAGAAAGTCAACACAAACAGACTAGGGAAGTCCTACGGATGTAAAGTGCATCAGAGTAATGCAAGAACAATAAAGGACATCAAACCAGCAGTTGCCAAAGCAAGCGCATCTGCTAAGACATCTGCGATTAATTCTTATCTCATGAAGGAGCACTTCCATTTCAGAAGGAGAGAAATTAGGTTTCTTCTGCCGTTTTGCTTTTGCCCGGTTTCGTCTGCCATAGGTTGCAGGTAAACAAAGTCACTGCGAAAGCTCGGGTTTAAAACAGAAATTAAACTTTCCCCCGGGGGAAAACCCCGGGGAAAAAAATTAGCCCCTTTAACTTTTTGAAAATTGGGGCAATAAATTTTTCTGTGACTTCGTTGAAAAACTCGGTTTTTAAAACCGTTTGAACATGGCAACTTTTCAAGCTACTTTAAAGCAGTGGAAAACTCATTGTAAGGGAAGTCAGTGACAAAAATTTTTTTTTGGACACATTTTGAAAATTACCCCAGAAATATTTTTATGTTCAAGCCGCATTTTTCAGAATTTAGAGAGAAAATTTTTCTGGAATCGCAAGTTGCTCATAAAAAATCTATTAGTTTTCCCTCCAAAAAAACCCATAAACTTTAATTCTACCTGATGGATAAAAGTTTTCTATTTTTCCCCAAAAAGCTCAAAATCCCCCGTTACCAAACCCCCAAACCCCAAGGGGAATTGTGGAAAAGGGGAAAGAAATGTTTATTTTGAAAAAGAAAATTCAAGCTATTTTAAAAATTTGACAGAAATAATTGAAAAAAATTAAAAAAAGGGGGCCACAGGTTTTTCCCCCCCAACAGAAGCCTAAAAAACTTGAGAAATTTTTTAAAAGGGAAAAAAAGGAGAAAAAAAAAAGGAGAACAGTCTTTCAAAAAACCCCAAAAAAGAAATTACATGCCAATCTTATGGCAAAAGGCTGGCGTTCAATCAAAATTTTCGAAAAGCTTTTAATTATCAGAAATTTTTCCAAAACCCCCAAATGAAGCTAAAATTTTTTTTGTAAAAAGGACTAAAAAAAAGGGAAATGAAAAATTTGGGGGGCAAAAAGCACAGTCCTTGAAAAATTTACTTTTCATTTTCGGAAATTTTCCCTTGATTTTGTGTAAACAAGGGCCCAGGAAAACGAAAGGAAAAAAGGGGAAACGAGGAAAAAATTTGGGCCCTTTTGGGTTTAAAAAGGGAAAAAAACCGGGTTTTCGGGATGTTCACAAAGAAAATTACGGCCGTTGCAAGGTTTTTTTGGGGGATAAAAAGGGGTTTTATGCTGTCCCCCTTTCCCCCTTTCGTTTAATTTTTCGGGGCAAGCAAATGAAATTAAAGCCGGGCTGAAAGTCCGGGTTTTTTGCACAGTATGGAAACAAGTTTCCCACATGGGAAGCACAAGCGGGCCCAGCAATCCCAGTATCGTTAACTTTTGAAAGGAAACTCCCAAAAGCACACCCAAAAAATAAAACCGTTCCCGCAGGAACGGTAGCCTCCCCTTTTTTTGGGCATTTCACCCTCCCCCATCCCTTTTTTGCTTTTTGTGGTTGGCTTTTTAAGTTTACCTATTAATTGTTTTAAACGTTTCCCTATTAACCTGTTTTAAAGGGGGCTGTCTCAGACGGCCGCTGAAAAAATTTGAAAAAGATTTTTGGGGTTTATTAAATTCGGGGACTCTGAAGTGATTTTATTTGGCTTTTCCCGTTTGGGTCGCTCAAAAGTGGAACCACAAAAAGCCCTTTCACCCCCCCTGCAAGCCCCCCTCCCTTTAAATTTGTGTGTGTGTTTGTGTGTTTTGTGTGTGTGTGTGGTGTGGGCGAAGGGAAAAAAGGGAAAAAGGGAGAAAAAGGTGGAGCCAGACAAAAAGAAAAAAAGAAGTAAAAAAAACAGACAAAGACAGAGAGACAGAGTTCCTCACCCCCAATTTCCCCCAAGTTTTTAATAAAGTAATTTCTAAGTTTTTTTAAATAAAATTAAATTTTTTAAAGTTTTTTAATAAAAGTAATTCTAATTTTCCTATCAAGTCCTTCTAAGTTCTTAACTCAAGTCACCCCAAGGGTTCCCCCAATTTTAATCAAGAAACTTCAAAATTCTTAATAATTTCTTTCCCCAAGAAAAACTTCAAAAGTTTTTAAACCCCTTAAGTCATCCCAAGATCAAAAAATTAAGTTATTCTCTAATTTTAAACCAATTTCTTATTAAGTCAACTTAAATTTATTTATTAATTTCCCTTAAAATTTATTATTGCATTTTTCTGAAAGGGGATAAAAAATGATCTTTTGTTTTTGGCGGTTCTAGCATGCGTTTTTTTTTGGGCTCTGAAATTTAGGGGTTGAGTTTTTTTTTGATGTTTTGGGTTTTTTTCCCTGTTTTTGTTTATATTTTTTATAACCTTTAAATAACCACCCCCGCACAATGCCCCCAAAAAAATGAAAATTTGTTTAAAAAATTCCGTAAAAGATTTTGGCGGTGTAGGGCAACCCTGTTGTTGTTTTTTGGTCTTGAATAAAATTGTTCTGGTGTTTTTATGCTGGCGTTGAAACAACTGGCTCGGCCTAGCATTTTTTTCGTTTGATTTTATTTTTATGTGTTTGAAACCTTTAATTTTTTTTCGTTTGTTCCACTCTGCTAATCTTTTTCCCCTGCTGCAACACGCCCAGGATGAGAGGTTTTTTATGGTCACTTTCCCCCCAACCGATTCAATGTTTTTGATTCTGTGATTTTGGCTGGGTTTTTTTTTTTAGGGAAACAAAATTATAAAAATTAAAAGTAATTTTTCCCATGATTAGGGGGGGGAAAATTTAATTTTCCCAAATCTGTAATATAGATCAACCCTTTAGAGACTCTAAGGGACTTTTTTTAAAACGGTTTCCTGCTTTAAAATTCATTTTTTTTAAAGTTTTGTTCAGAAATTCAATGGGCCAAATTTACTTATATTTTGGGGGGGTTAAACTAAGAACCGTTTGCCCTACATTTTTTAAAACCCATTCTTACCCTGGGTTGCGTTTTAAACCTGTTAGAACTTTACAATGTCTTGTGGCACATCTGTTAATTGTTCTATCTTTTTTTCATTTCCGAGGAATGTTTTTTTTTTCCCACAGCTGCCAAAGAATAAAAAATTTTTTCCCCTTTTTGGTATTATTTGGGCCCTCAACCTGGTAATTTGTAAAAATTTAAGTTCGGGAAAAGGTTTAGAAAGATAAACCCTGTTATGTTTTTTTTTAAATTAAATTTTTTTTTATTTTTTTTAAAAAAGCACCGAAAAAACTGTTACCAACCTTTTTTTCCATTGCTGTTATTGGAGGCCTAATGTGGGATACACAATGCTTGGTAAAAGCCCTTTTTAAAAATAAAACCGGCTGATCGGGCCCAAGCTAGACTTTGGGGATTTCAGCAAACAAATTTGGGCACCCAATTAAAACGTTTCATTTCCCCACGAAAGTTTTTTCTATTTAAAGGCAAGGAAAAATTTCCCAAAAGGCCCGTATAAATTTGTAAAATAAAAAAATACATTTTTTAAAATGGCTTCATTCGAAATGATATGGGCGGCCCCCAGTAGTAATGGCTTGCTTTTAGGGAAAAGTAATTACGTTTTTAAATTTAAAACGGGGAGGGACGGCGAGAAAAAAAGACATAACAAAGCTTTGGAGCAACTAGCATTTTGCACAAGATTACTATGAAAAGCAGAAAATTTGAGCGTTTAGATTTTTTTAAAACGAAAAAAGAAAAAAACGGGGACTGCAGCAAAAACCCTTTAAAAAGGGACTTTACCGGGGAATAAAAGAATATTTTCTTGAAAACCAGGAAAACCCAACCCGAAAACCATTCCCCCCGCCAAAATTCAGTGACTTTTATAACCCTTCAAAAAAACCCAAAAAAATTGAAAGGAAATCGTGTTTATTTTTTTTGGGAATAAACCGTGTTTTTTTTGTTGCACAAAAATATTGGCTGAAAAAAAATGAAAAAAATCAAATTTTTTTCCCCAAAAAGGATTTTGGGGAAAGGGAATAAAGGCAAAAAAAAAGCGAAGCCAAGCAGCGGGAGTCAGTGAACAAAAGCAAAGGAAGGGTTATCTAAAAGCAAATTGGAAATTTTTTTAACCTGCCCCAAAAACGAAAAAAAAGACCCCCTTTTTTGTAAATACAATCCCAAAACGACACCCATAAAATGGACCTTTATATTTCCCCCATGATACGTTTTAGACGAAAAAGTTTTTAAGTACGCACTCACAGTAAATTGACATAGTTTCAAGATACAAAGATGCAAAAACCATTAACCCAAAAGAGTGCTTCTGCTTTTGCGGGTTGCCATTACAACTGATATCCCCAACCAGGCCCGTAACTTACCCTCCCCCTTAAATTCAAGCGGGGATGGAAAAGAAAAAAAAGGGGCCCGGAGTAAATTCAAAAAATGTTAAAAAATATTTTTCCAAAAAAAAGGGGGCATCCCGGGGAGTTACAATCACGGGGGTTTTTTTAGTTAAAAAACTTTAAAAAACATTTAAAATTCTAAAAGGGTTTTTTTTCCTACCAGAAACACAGAGAGCTATTGACTTTTTCCGAAAACACAGAATGGGTTAAAAAGATTTCCCTAAATTTTTTGCGGCAAGGAATAATAAAGAATTTAAAGGGCTAAAAAACCATACAAGCTTTCAAAAAAAAAACAAAAAATTTGGGGGGAGACTCCAGTAAACCCAGCAAACTATTCCTTTTTGGTTTAAAAGAAAGGTACCTTTATTTCCCGGGGGGAAGCAGAAGGGGAAAAACCTCGAAACAGGAAAACCGACCCAGTTTGGGTTTTGGATCCTTTAAAAAATAAAAAATTGAAAAAAAATAAACCCGGGCCGTGTATTTTTTTACGAAAAAAACTGACAACAAAAAAACAACCACTCCTAAAAGCTTTTGTGAAGGAAGAACTGAAAGATAATCCCACCAGACACATTTTCCATTCTTAATTTTTTTTTAAATTTACATAAATATTTTTGAGCCCTTAAAATGGAAGTCAGAAGGAAGACAGAACGAAAAAAGGGAAGATAAAGGAAAAAACCTTGGAATTAAACGGGAATCATATGAACAAAATTCGTTTTTAAAAGGAAACAATTGTGAGGGTTCCCAACACTTTCAAAAACATCCGATCACCTAAAAACCCAAAACCCCAAATTTTGTTTTATCAGATAGGGGGAAAAAGGGAATATATTGAAAAAAAAAAAAAAAAAATTCGAGCACATAACCCAAAATGAAAAAAGATTTAGCGAATTGGTTAATGTTTTAATTGAGCTTATAATAAACTTGAGGAAAAATAAACCCCTCTTTTAAAGGGCCCTCGTTAAACCCTTTCGGTGAAGAAGATATGAAAATTATGCGTTCTCCAGTTCCAATTGCTTTATGAAAACTTGGTTTAACAAATACCGTTTAGTGTTTGTTCTTTTCAAATGACTTCTTTGTTACAACAGTTTTGTTGATTTTCATGGAGATTAGTTTCGTTTTTTTCGTTGTCATGATGAAAAGTATGTTTAATTGAAAAATGCTTCTTTGAAATTGAAATGTATAGTTTAAACTCCCACAAAAATGGGTTATTCCTTTTGCTTTCTTAAGGTTTTCCCCTTTTTGGGCTGGGAAATCCCTTTACTTTTTCGCCCTTTAAAACCAAAAAACTTTTTAAAATAAACCCTCCGTTAATTCTTTCCTTATCTTTCCTAAAACCTTTTTATTAACAGGAATGTAAAGGCAAAATCTTTAGGGAAATTCAGATGTATCTTTACCATCCCCCGCATCCCCTTTTAAGTACTTCTTTTTCCATGTCTTTAAAAATTGTCTTAAGGGATATCAAATAACAAAATTTTCTTATCTGGGTAAAGTACTCGGGAAACCTTGGTTAAAAGGGGGTTTAAAAAGTAGTCATAAAGAAATTCTAACATAAAAAAAGTTTTGATAATTCTAAAAAAAGTAAAACCCAAAAAAAACGGGTTTGCCCAAATTTTGACTTTTTTTTTTTTATCTTTAAATCCCAAAAAACCCCATCTTTGGAAATTTCCCTAAAGGGTTTTTTAAAATTTTTTTTTTTTGAAGCGGGTTTTAATTTCCCTAAATTCTCTTGGGCCCAATCTACAACTTTAAAGTTTGGCGGATTCTCCATAGTTTTTCCCAAAAAACAGTTTGTTTTTCTCACTTAAAAAGTCTTTTTTTTAAGCATCTGGGGATTTAGTTCTTGATCATGTTCTTCATTATGTATTTTTTAATGAAAGTTTCTTGATCAAAAGCAATTATACGATGAACACTTTTAAACTAAAACCCCATGTTTAAATAAAATTGTAGAAGTCTGAAATTTAAACAGACATAATTTTTTTTTTTTCCCCGCGAAGATTAGGCACAAGTTTAGGGGCTCTGTTGGATTCATCTTTAGACTTTTTTGGCTGCTAATGGGCGTCCTTATGTGGGGTCTTGGATTTCATGGGGATATTCAAAAGTAAACTTCAGAATAAAACCCCTGTGATCGGGCTTTAAAAACGGGTTAAACCCCTTTTAATCCCTTTTGAATATTATTCGTCTGCCGCCAGGGAAATTTTTAAAATTTTACGAAAGGGAAGTGATTGCGCCATAGCCCAAACCATACGATTTTTTCATCTAAATACATGAGATGTTAAAACCCTTTTAAAACTTGGATCATATTTGCCCCAAGTTTTTTGTTTTTTTGGGGTTTTAAAAGGAATGAGGGGGAACCCATATAATTCCCCCAAAGCAATCCTTTTTTCAATCTTTCTAAATCATTGGTAAATCTGAAAATTAAATCAATCTGTTCTCCATTTTTTTAAAGAAAGAAAACCCAACTAAACCCCGGGCGGCAAAAATGTAATCCCGGGGATCCAGGCTATAATTTTTTCCATGCAGGTCTTTCTGAAATTTTTCCCAAAAATGGCCCCAAAAAACAAACGTCAGCCTCAAGTATAAGCCCTGATAGTCTCCCATGGGTTTTACATCTAACTTCTGCCAGGGCCTTTCTTGGGCTGCTGGAAAATAAGAATCAAAACCCCCTTTTCCCTCTAAAGACTAGAAAAAAAACACCCCTTTATTTTGGGGAAAGTGTTTTTCTAAAAACCTTTGCCAATTTTATGTACTCATAAGGATAAACCCCCTTTCAAAACAAGATTTGGGGCCCAAAAATTCTTCTTTTAAATTGGGGCAGGTTTTTAAAGGGAAAATACCCTAAATCTAATGACCCCACGGGTTGTTGCATAGGGGCAAAAAAAGAAAAGTTATTTAAAGGGAACACATGAAATTTTTCTGAGGGGACTGTGAAATGCATAAAAACCCTGAAGGGGTGGGTCCCCGGGTTTACTGCTTGCATTTAAGAGGGAAAAGTCGAAACCCTCGAAATTATAAAAGAAGATGGGCACCCCCATTTTTCCGGGGTAAAACCCTTTAGTTGAAGATTGCAGTTGTTTTTTGCGTTGTCCTCTGAATTTTCCCACTAATGTGATCATGGTCTTTACGGGGGTTTTTACACTCTTGGGGGGTTAGCTCAAAACGAAAAAATCCAAAAAATGTGTGGCGGGAGCCCATACTGTTTTTGTTTCCCCAGGAGTCATAATAATGTCTGAGAGATTCAGATTATTAGAACGGCTTTACGAAATTGCTGCATGCGTTCAAAGAAGATTTTTGAGCATTAGGCCCCCTATTTAATTCTGGGGTCTGAATGGGTCCATCCGACCTGACAATGAAAAAAACAAAAAGGGAAAAAAACTGGGTGAATTTCTTATTAGGGCCGTTTTTTGGGAAATTTTTTTGTGGGGTTGGGCCCCTTTATAGGGGAAAAATTTAAACGACTCCCAAGTCTGCGTAAACTACGTAAAAGGACTCGTTTTTCGCCCTTTTTTCCGTTCTTTAAAAAATAACTTTAGATCCAGGTGGGGTGTAAATTTGTTTTGTTTTTTCAGTCCAAAAGAACTTTTTTAAAAGTTTTTTTTTGTTTAAGCCGGCCCCCCTTAAAGGGGTGGGGTTAGGAATTCTTTTTAAACATTTTCTACAAATTCTTGTTTTTGCCCATCTTTTTTTAAGTAAGCTGCATTAGTTAATCTTTTGGGTATCAATGTGTAATTTTTTGAGGAACCCAAAATTTGGGGAAGCATTAAAGGGGTAAGTCCCCATGACTTTTGGGTGGATCCCCCTCTGTTGGGCTGTCCCTTTTGACACTCAAATTTGGCACCAAAATTTTTTTTCCCCAACCAAAGTGATACATTAACAGTTATTTGGGTTTTTTTTTGTTCTTCAAAAAGATCAATTTTGTCCCCGCTAACGGAAAGGATATTCCCCTTAAAATTAAAATTCATTGATGGAAGGTTTTTTAGTTTAAAAAACTCTCTCTGCGTTTTTGCGGGGGTAACAGCCTTGCAAGAAAAAACAACCCCCATAAAACATTTGTCGCCCCAAATTTTCCTTTTTGTTTTGAAAACCCGGGTTTTTTTTTTGGGACTAATGCCTTTTGGAAGGGGAGTGGAATGTAAAAATTGCCTACAAAACGGCTATACTTTCCTTTTTTTAAAAAACTGATTTTCTAAGACTTTCCCCCCTCTGGGCCAACCCGAGCCTCTCATTTTGGCTTCTTCAGCGGCCCCATCAAAATGTTATTGCATTGGCTGCCAAACCCGGGTTTTTAAGTTCCCCTTATGGAAAACGATTTGTTCTTTTTAGGGTTTAGACCCAGACCCTTTTAAAATTTTCCCCCTTCATTTTTTGTTATTAGTCGATTAAAAAAGCAAAAATTTTCTTTAAAAAATGGCCGGGGGGGCTATTGTTTGTTTTACCTGGGGAAATTGAGAAATAGCCCTGAAAAAAACTTTTCCTGTTCGTTTGTTGGATCAAAGACTTCTAGATTAATATCATTTAAAACTTTTGACAAACGCTCTCCCTCGAGCATTCCTTTTAAACAATTTTTCCCCACCCCCTTCAAAAAATTTTTTCCCAGCCCAGTTGAAAATTTTCTTTTTTAACCCCAAAATATTTTTTTTTAAAATTAAAAAAAAAAAAACCCAAAGACTCCCTTTTGTTTTTAAAAAGAATCCCAAAATTTCAAAGGTTTTTTGTGCTTGGACTCATAAAAAATAAAGTATAAACGCCCTTTTTAAGTTGTTTTCTGGAGTGTTTAGAACGGTTTAAATTTTCGTTTACTTTTTTTTTTTAAAATTCCTTTTTTAATTTCTCGGTGTCCCGGCTGTTTAGAAAAACTTGCCCTTGCCTTTTTTTGAAGACAAACTTTTGTCTTTTATAGTCAAACAAAATTTGGGGGTTTAAACGACTAAAATTTTAAACCGTGATGTTTGAGGGCAACTAGTGCTTTATTTATTGTCAGTTTGAAAAAGAACTAAGTTTAAACTTTATTAGTTGAACCATAGCTGTGTGCTTTTGGGGGTTTAGTTTTAATTTTTTTTCTACAGCACTTAAGCTAATGAAAACAGGCCAAGAGCTTAAAAACTAAACCTTTTTGGGGAAAGCTGCGGGTGCACCCAAAAACCTTTTTCTTTAAAAAAGAAAACCCAAAACTTGTCCCTGCCGATTGACCAAATCAAAGCCGTTTCTCCGTATTAAATTTTGTAACAGCATTAAGGCGCAGAAAACCCTTTGTTTGGTTTTGGGTTATTTTTTAAAGGCTTGTCTAGTTTTGTTGCATTTGTGTAATTTGGTTAATCTGAAAAGGTTTTTTATGTCGGGGGGTTTCACTTTTTCTTCTTTAGGGCGGCTCTGAAGGGACTTTTGGTAATGCTTAACCCGACCCTGCTTTTTTTTAAAAAAAAAATAATTTAGGAAAAAAATATTTTTTTAATTTTTTATCGCCCAAAATTCCGCTGCGCTTTTTTATTAAAAACCCCAAAGTACAAATTAAAACGGGTTTTTACCCCATTTTTTTTCTTTGTCAATTTGAAAGTTTATTTTTCCCTCTTTTAAAAAAGTTCTTTCCCCCTTCCCTGCAACTGATTATCCTCATTTTTGGGCCTTAGGGCAATCCATAAACCCTAAATTTTGTTGTTAAAAAAAAACATAAAGGGCTCAAAACTGTGAAGGTGTGTCTTTAGAAAACAAGGGGCTAATTTGGATTCTAAAGCCCCCCCCCCCTCCGAACAATTTTCTTTTTTTATCAAAATGCTGAAATTTTAAGTCCCCCCCCAAGATTTGGTTAGGGGCTACCCCTCAAAAAAAACATTTTTACTTTCGTTAATTTTTTGGATTTAAAAAACTTTTCCGTTTTTTTCTTTTAAAAAGGTTCTTTATCTTGCAAAAGCAATAAAAACCTTTAATGATCTTCTGGACGCCCAAAACTGAAATTCCAAAATAGTGTTGCCTTGTTTTAGGATATTAAAATGGTGGGAAAACTCTTTTTGTAAATTTTTGTAATTTGATGATATTGTTGCTCAATTTAGCCTTGCAATGAGGGGTTCAACAACGGGCCCAAAACCCAACAAGTGTCAAAATTTTCTGTACTTTGCTTCGGTGTCTGATATTTAATAACACGTTTGTATTCCCTTTAAAAATTAGTTCATATGCCCAAACTGTCTTTTAAAAACCCTTTTAAAATATGGCGCATGCGAAATTTTAAAAACTCAAAATCCAAGGGGAAAGGAAAAACGATTTCCTTTTTATTTAAATTAAATTTTACATACTTTTTGCCGTCTTCAGCATTTTTCGGCGCCTATTCTGTGTTTTAGTGCTTCTTTTTTTTCAATTCCTTGGAAAAAGCAAAATCTTTTCCTTTTTATTCCCTTAAACCATAGATCAAATTGGTTAAAAAAAAAATGTTGCAAATTTTGTAAAGGAAAAAATTTTTTTTGGCCCCCCCAAGTTTTTTAGGAAAATTTTTTTTAACGATTGCCCCTCCCAGATTTCCCGCACAAATGTCCTGTTTTGTCTGTTGCCCGCTTCGAGTTCTTTTGAAAGTAAGTTCCCCGCAGACCTGGAAAAATCAAATTTTAAACTGCTCCTAGGTCTGGAAATTTGACAGTAAGAATTTGATCTGAAACAATATAATGGATTATTTTGGGCAAAAAATTCCGTTTTTTTTCCCTTCCCGCCCAAAAGGGGGCTTTTTGTTTTCTATGGGGGCAAGAAAATTTAACCTATGTTTGCCCACATTTTTTTTAAAAAAAAAATAAAAAATTAATTATTTTAAAAAAATGGCAGGAATTGAAGGGGGAAGAAGATTTTGATGTTTTTGATCCTGGAGACAATATGATTCCCCTTTGGGGGCAAGGGAAAAACGCTCGGGCCCTCATTTTAATGCTTTTGCAGAATCCGAGAGTACATTACAAAAGTCGGGGTAATTAAAAAAAAAAAGGGCAGACATTTTACCAAAAAATTTAGTCCGGGAAACCCCCCAAAATTTATAGCCCTGAAGATTTGAAGTAAAAGATGGCCTTTTTTATTGAAAAACAATAAAGGACAAAGTTTCCCCTTACAGGGTAAACGAGACCCCTTAAAGTTTGTGGGCGCGGAATCAATTAGCAAAGACTTAGGTGGCCGATTTGAAATCGCCCTTTGGGATTGTTTATTGTTAAACCAAAAATTAAAAGGGGGGGGGCGTTTCTTAAAATTCAAAAAACACTCAGGGAAATCCCCAAAAAGATAACCAAATACAAAACATGGAAATTCAAATTTAAACAAACAGCGGGCGAAATAATAGAAGCAGAAACCAGTTTTTTAAAGAAAACAAAAAAACTATTCACGACCCCCCGCTACCCATGCGAGAAATAGCGCCCCTTTATCTTTCTTTGAGAAAACATCAGAGGTGAATTAACAAAAAAATTTACAAACGGGGGAACTAATTTAGCAATAAAAGGGAAAAAAGAAAAACTCGTTTAGGCTGAAAGCCCAACTTTGGCAGAATTTAAAAAAAAATATCCCAAAGACTAAAAGAACTTGAACAAAAAAGATCCAAAAACTAGAAGGTTGGGGCAATTTAACCCCAGGGAAAAATTTCGATCTAAAATGACAGAATTAAAAGAAACTATCCAAAAAAATTTTTATTTAAGACCCCAAAGTAGCGAAAAATACGAAAAAAACTGTTTAGGAAAAACAAGGAGGGACATTAGTAAGCGTTATAAACGGCCCTTGGTTTTGGGAATAAGTACACTGGTGATGGCTATTCAGGCGGGGGTGGGTTTTCCGGGGGCCCGGGGCCTCCACCGCCATCCCCCCTCCCCTTCCCCCTGAAAAAACATGGGTAAAAAAAAAAGCTTGGGGATCTTGCGGGTTTTTTAAAAAATTTGCCTTAAAACCAAAGGGGCCTTTAACCCGGTATATTTGGGGGGGTTTTTAGCTGGCTTTTTCTACTTTCAGGCAAAGTAGTTGGCTTTATTTTGGGCCCAGCACTTATGGACATTTGTTTCCCTTAAATTGTTTGGGGGAAAATTTTTGGGAAAATAAAGACCCAAATAAACCCAGGGCCCGTTTAAACCAAAAACAAGTGCTGTCTTTTAATTCATGGTCCCTTATTTTTTTTTTACTTTAACGTTTTTGGTTTGGGCCACGGGGATTTTGGGTGACTTATTTTTGGGGGGGGGCGCTTGTTTGTTTTTCTGCTTGCAATATTACAGGCTCAGATTATTTATTTCATTTTTTTTCCCCCTTCCCGTTTATTCCTGCCACAAGGATTTTGTTTTTTTTGTAGTTTTTAAATTTTTTCCTATTTGGAGTCTTTAGGTCAGAAGGCAGGGTTTTTTAAAAACCCCTCCAACAGCAAAATCTATTTCGATCTTGCGTATTTTTAAAAAAATTTTGGTTACCCTTTTTAAAAACTTGAAGGGAAATCAACTGTAGAATTTTAATTGGGGTCCTCAAATTTTTCTAAGTATTGTTTTTGTGCATCAAAACCATGAAGGATCAGTTATGGGGCCCATCCGTTTGTGCTTGCGAACCTAGCAAACACCCAAAAGTAAGTACGAACAGGGGTCGTTTTATTCGTTTTTATTCCTGCTTTTGGGTTAAACCCCTTTTTAAATGACTAAGATAAAAGTTGTCCAGCTGTTTTATGCTCTTTTCTATGGATCACCCCCCAGGTGAACGCTGTGCCTGAAGAGAAAGATGTGTAAAAAGGGGGATTCCAGTTGGGGGTACTTCTGTGGAAAGCCCCCAAAAATAAGGGGGGCCCAAGGCCCTAATTGCGGGCCAAAATTTTTTCTAAAGTCTTCTTAACATTAATATTGATTGTTTTCAAACCTTTCAAAAGCCCTTCCCTGTCTATTTGTTTTTTTTTTTAATGGATTAAAATCGGTTTGTAATTTTTGGGAATGGGGCTTGCAGTTCAATCAAAATTAAAGTTGAAGGGTGTAATAAAAAATGAAAAATTTTACATGACCCCCACCCAAAAGGTCAGGGGTGATTTAAATACGGCAAAAAACGACAAATTTTCCCCAACCAGTTGTTTCCAAACACAGCAAAGTTTAACTGGTTCCCGGTAAAAAAATGCCCAAAGGAAGACTTTAAAAAACACTTTGGGGTGTGGTCGTTTTTAATTTGGGGGGGTTAAAATTTGCTTTAAATGGGGTTACTAACCTTTCCCTTTAAAGGTGTCCGTTTTGGGCCCCGAAATGGGGCAAAAGTTCGTGGATATGTTTTTAAAAAGGTTTTTTGCGGGCCCCCCAAATTTTTTGCCTTTGTTATTTGAATTTCACTCATTTTTTATTTCGTTTTTAAAAAAGGGTTGGTTTAAAAATTTTTTACCCAAGACCGTCCTTGTTTTTAGAAAGGGTTTGATAAAGAAATTTCGGAAAAAAAAAACGGTCCCCGCTCCATGAAAAATTTTACAAATTTGTATGGTTTTAAAATTTAAATGAAATCCCAAAGGGGAAAAAAAGATTAAAAAAGGGGATAATTTGAGGAAAATTTAGTTTGCCCGTTAACCATAACCCCATGGTTATTACGGGTTTTGCTCATAAAAGAAGCAATGAGTAACTTTGACATTAATCTCAAAATTAACAATGCGAATTTAAAACAATGTTTGGGTTCAAAAATGAAGAAGAAGAATAGGTTACTATTTTGGGTAGAGAATAGCTAAAAAGTTTGGGTTTACAAAGAAAAATAAAAGATCCCCCCCTCTAGTTTTGGGGTTACGCCAAACAAAACTAAATTTTGGGGAGAAAATTTCCCCCTCGATCTTTATTTCTTTTATTTCTTATGTTAAAATTTTTTGAGCTGAGCAATGTTTAAAAACGTAATGAGGGGAAAGGGTAACTGTTTTTTTAAAGTCTTCCGTCCGGGGAAAGCGGGATATTTCGATTTTAAAAAATTAAAAACAATTCCCCAATTTTCGTTTA
Organism: Conus ventricosus; assembly: GCA_018398815.1. Classification (NCBI taxonomy): domain Eukaryota; kingdom Metazoa; phylum Mollusca; class Gastropoda; order Neogastropoda; family Conidae; genus Conus; species Conus ventricosus. The sequence continues at coordinate 16,332,443 of CM031610.1, forward strand.
AAAAGATTAGTTTTTTGGGGGGGGTCCCGGGTCATTTAATTTTTAAAAATCGCAGACAAAGCAGGAAAAAGTTGTGAAATTGATAACCTACACATTGTTTAGAAATAAAAAAAATAAACCCGTATTTAAAAAAAAAAAGTTGCGTGGGCCAGAAGAAAACAAAGGGGGTTAATTAGCGCCCGTGAGGGGTATAAAATTTAAAAATTTTAAAAAACCTTGCAAGGGCGGGTTTCGGGTTTGAACAAAAAGGGGAATTTGGCGCTTTTTTGGGTTTTTGGGGGCCAAAAAAATGGTTTATTATAAACGCAAAAGGTTGGCGACAAACAAAAGGTTTTTCCCAAACCCAAACAAAATACGAATTTTTGAAACAAATAAAGTGGCCGTTTAATATTTTAAAAAAAGTTTTTGAAAAAATTTAAGCAAAACACTTTGAACCCTATTTAGAATGGGATATAAAATTTGAAAAATTAAAACCCCTTTCCCTTTTTTTGCCGTCAAAAAAAAAATTTCAGAAAAAACATTCAAAATCTGGCCCTTTTAAAAGTAATTTTTTTTGCCAGAGGGGCAATAGTCGGAAAAAGATTGAAATAAAACCGGGATGGGAATTTAAAAAAATAAATCCTCCCCCAGAAAGAAACGGTTTTGAAAGAAAGCTTCTACAAAAAATTAAAATTCAAATTTGCAAATGAAAATTAAAAAGGGGACACGTTCACAAAGTATTTGAAAATTTTTTTTTGTCTTAAAAGAAGTGGGAAAAGGGATTGGGGGTTTTGGGCGTTAGTGACGGGCCTTCTAAAAAAAATTTTTAATTTGCTGGCAAAACGTAGACGTTGAAAAACTTAAAGTTACTGTCGTCATTCTTCACAATGGTGAGGATATTAAGGTCATAACAACAAGCAAAAAATCATATTAGTCTAAATAGAAACAATCTTACAGAACTGACTTGGATTAATCTTACACATTTAGATCTTATAGGGTTTTATTATACTGAACAAGTTTTGACAGAGAGTATGATAAACCCATAATAACTGGATTAGATTAAATTCTGTTATAAAACTATGGTGCAGTTAAACTTTATGACAAAAAACTCCTCATTGTTCATTGATTTGTGGACAGACTGGTTGGGGAAAAACAATATTTGTCCTGGACCTATTACAAACAGTTTATCGCTATAATTTTGATCATATTGTGATTTTCTGTCCAACTCTTAAATGGAACAAAGCAATCATGATAGAAGGTTATATGGACAGATGATGAACATATATTTAGTTGATCCTAGCAATAAACTGAGTGAGTGTTTAGAACACTTTTATAGACTGTTTGAAGGAACGCAGACACTATTTATTATAGATGACTGTTCGCAGAAAGAGACATAGTTAAAAAAAGAAATACTTTATCAAAAAATGGCTTTCAGTGGAAGGCATGCTGGAATAAGTGTGTGGATTTTATGTCAAAAATATAACTCAGTTTTAAAAGACTTTAGAGAACAGTTAAAGACTGTAGTTTTATTTCACATGAAAGACAGAGACGCATTTGATGAATGTATGCGTGAAAATGATGTTATTGAAAATGATCAGGAAAAAACAGGATTAAGCAAAAACTAAAATCTGAAAAGTTTAGTAAATTAGTATTGAAAACGGATAATCCTACAAGTATGCATGTTTGTAGGGTTTACTAGTTAGAGAACTAATAAATACCAATCCTAGGGCAACCGCCCGAAACTTTGTTTTGGGCGGGTGAGCTAGGATTGGTATTTATTAGTTCTCTTATGTGAAATAACTGATGAACAGTCATGTGTGAGAGCTGATGGCTGCTTTAGATTGTTTTGTAAATATTTCAAGTCTGTGGTTTGCCAAGAACATCTTACATATAACGTACTTAATGCATACTCCGAACAGTGGCGTATGACCAAAAAGACTGAATAAACTGTGTGTCTGTTGGTTTGACCTCGCATGCTCTGCCAGTCGAGTCCTAAGTCAGTGAGGGTAAAGACGAATCAACGGGTAAGAGGGTATAACCAGAAGTTACGTTTCTGGAGATCTTACTTCAGAAAATACGCGATTTCTCCTCTTGTTTACATGCTTCCATACATCTACAAAATCGTTCCTAGTCTCTTTTTTTTTCTTCTTCTTTTTTTTAAATTTTTTTTATTATTTTTTTTTTTTGGTAGCAGAAGTTTTCCAAAAAATAGGAGATGGGACAACCTGCTGTTTCCGGTCTTTAATGTTTGAGATTGTCGCCCTGCACATGGTTGTTTGCGCATGTCTGTCTGTATGTGGCTTGTTGGGAAAGGAGTCCTCTAAAATGTGGGCCTTGTTCGTTTGAATTGTTTTTGTGCAGTGGGCCTATTTGAAAAGATTGTTTCTTCAAGTGTCCTAAATATTTCTGAACATAGTCTGTTCGACCCGTCTTCGTCCGCCCATCATTGCTGGCTCATTCATCAGGGGAATACTGATGGCTTTAGCAACCAACAGCACGAAAATTGATAACATTTGGCGAATGTGTTAAATTTCATGAATAAAAGAGATAGACTTTTTAAGACGAAGTATAAACAGTCAAGTTTCAGCATATCAATTTCCGCTCATCTATAAAACCAAAATCTGTTCTACAAATGTTCAACCATTATCCCCCTACCCCCACCCCCGCTGCAGATATGGTAACGTCCAAAGTAAAAACAAAAAAGCAGTCGGCAGTCGGTATGTTCAGTCTCGCGTTTATCCATTGAGGGAGTTGAGGGAGCAGGCAGCCAAAGTGGAAAGCCGTAGCCAGGATCCCCGCAGTGGGAGTCCCTGGCCTCAGTATTCTGTGTTTACGCTGGACTGCATGCGCGCCAGGCTCGTACACACACGCCAACAAATTATGCAATGGTGCACGCGTACAAACAAGTGCAAAGGCCTGTGTCTGGTCAGACAGAAACAAATGAATGTGTGTGGTGTGTGTGTGTGTGTGTGTGTGTGTGTGTGTGTGTGTGTGTGTGTGTGTGTGTGTGTGTGTGTGTGTGTGTGTGCGCGCGCGCGCGCGCGCGCGCGTGTGTGTGTGGTGTGTGTGTGTGTGTGTGTGTGTGTGTGTGTGTGTGTGTGTGTGTGTGTGTTATTTCCTATAAATATCCATAGCAAAAGTGGAACAAACCAAAAAAAAATATTGATTCATTTCACGTTAAAAACAAAGGCCGTGAAATGACAGAAGTGTCATCTTTGACGGAATGAAAGGAGCTAAGAGAGAGCAAAAGGGGGAGGGGGGGGAGGAGGGAGGGTGTGAACGCCGATCTGTCATGAAACCCACGTAAGCTACGATCTCTTCCTTAGCCGCAGCTATAAAACAGACCCCTGCAGAATGCCCGATGCCTGGGCGTCGCAGGGGTACAGAGGAGCGCCATCTGACGGAAGTGACTGACAACAGCCGAAGCGAACGGCAAGCAGCGTGCAGGATTGGAGTTGCTTCAGTTCCATGAAGACAGCCGTCATGTGGACCGCCACCGCCACCGCCTTCCTCAGCGCCGTTGTAAGTCTGTTCACTTCACTCAGCTTTTGCTGGTATCCAGCTCCGTCTCTCTGTCTCTCCCTGGCTCACACACTCGTCGTGTGTGTAGGTTGTGTGTTGTGTGTGTTGTTGTGTGTGTGTGTGTGGTGGTGTACATTCTCGTCTCTCTCTCTGTCTCTCTGTCTCGCTCTGTTCCTGTCTCTCTCTGCCTGAATTGTCAGTCTTGGTTTCTGAGGAGGTTTCAACGTGTGTTGTACTTCTCTCTTCCTCTCTCTCTCTCTCTCTCTCTCTCTCTCTCTCTCTCTCTTCTCTCTCTTTTGTCTCTGTCTCTGCTCTCTCTTCTCTCTCTCTGTCTCTCTCTCTCTCTCTCTCTCTCTCTTCTCTCTCTCTCTCTCTCTGCGAAATTGCTCAGTTCATTGGGGTTTAAACTGCACTACTCCTGGGTGTTGGCTGCTTTTTCAGCCTACTCTCTCTCTCCTCTCTCTCTCTCTCTCTCTCTCTCTCTCTCTCTCTCCTTCGCTCTCTCTCTCTCTCTCTCCCTCTCCTTCTCTCTCTCTCTTCCTCTACAAATATGTCCAAAGAATCATTCACTGAGGCTACTCAATAATTTGACCAAAAGTAAAATATTTTTATGACAAGGAATATAAAGATAGCCGACACGTCTGAATGACTATCCAAATTAATGGCTATAGGACACAAGCAACTAGATTCTAAATGTTGAAATGTATTCGTGGAGAGCATAGATGAACCAAATCATTTTCTTTCTGACAGACTTGGAAACATCGCTTGACTTTCGCACGGAAACTGAATTCAAACAGTTGGTTGAATCAGTGTTAATTGTAACTATAGGCAACATCATCCGTATTTCTGTATCAAGCATTAGATACAGTGAAAATGATTTACATGTAAATTAACTACTAGTATAAACACCGAAACAATTGGTGGCACATGAAGAATACATTGAATGATGGCATCCGTCTGTCTCGAGAGACAGTGCTGCTGCGCCGTGAATCAGTCAGTTGTGGAGTTGCAGCGCCTGCATTGAATACACTGAGATAAAATTGTTATGTACGAACAGTGCATTATTTAGGCATAATGAAATCATGCGCAACCAAATGAATAATATAAAAGGAAATTATGTACAAATTATATTTTGTTCACAAAGAGGTCAATCTCATGTATTCTTTTTTTTGGGTTTATTTCTCAGTCCAAAATCAGCCAATTAAATGAATAAATAAATAATGAGTGAAATTAAGTTTGTTTTAGCTGGTGAATATAGAGGGGAAAAGCGCTGAGGAGTGGGGGTAGTGGAAGTTAAGTAGCTCTATGTCCCTACGGAAAAACGCAAAGATGACTGCTGCTAATAGTCACAATAATGGCGTGTGGAATCTATGTGCAAATTGTTAGGACACGTGGCATGAACTTCCTCAATGAAACGTGGCACTCGGTGGGCCCTCTCCGTTCACAATTACCCGACTTCAAACACAATTTGTTTCTGTTTAGTATAAAAGTAAACTGATCATGAAATGCTTAAAATACTCTATGAATACCAGACAAGGACACAAGGTGGTACAATTTCTTCACTACTATTTAATTAGCCATAATATTCAATGGAAAGAAGTGATCTTTCAAATGGCAGTTACCTGGTGAGTCCACGAGTCTGCTTTGCCGCGGATGTGGTTCTTTCTGTGCTGTCAGTCGTGTGGAATGCTGTCGATGAACTGTACGCAAAGGCAGCTGACGACCGCTGGTCAGTGCTATCGTGAGTGATGGAAGCTTTCGATCACAGCTAGGTTCTGGTCGTACCTGCTGGCAGGAACAAGATTTGGTGAAAATTGACAGGAATGTTCAGGACACTCTGTCCCAAGCGCGTCACTTCAGCCATAAGTCTAAAAGTTTCTTTGTGACCATGCGAGAAATGTGTCATCCAAAGAGTTGTTTTACAATTGTGGGCGAGTAACGTTACTGAAAGCAGGAAGACCAAGATGGCGCATTCCGTAAAATGAATATCAATACTTACAGTTTTGTATCGCAAGGTGAAGGAACTATTGCGAATATTCACCTGGAGGTTAACATACGAGCAGCAGGAAAGGTTTCTGGTGCCAGTCTGTTACCAAAACCTTGTAATTTGCATAGCGGTTGATCGTGTCAACAAAGGTGTGCGACTTTGTCCTAAGCATTTCACTGTACGTTATTTGCTTTGGCCGATTAATGGCCAGCACAAATGCAAAAAATACATACCAGTTGCATTGACTCTTATTCATGGATGGATGTGTAGCAGTGGTCTCACCAATATTCGAAGGGCATGGTGTAGACTGGATGATGATATTATTTTGTCTGCAGGTGGCTGTAGCCGCGGCGGCATACGGCAAACCACAGAGTCCGTGCGCTATCATGGTGAGACAGGCCTTCGTTTTACTTCGATCTTTCGGGGAGTTAGAAGAGGAAGGTGGAGATGGGCGGGAAGAGGACAGGAGCGGTGGCTGGGGAAGTGGGGTGGGGACAATTTGGATGACAAACTTGGATTGATTTAGCTTTCCTTAATCGTTTAAACCGTAGATCCATTCGTTTAGTAATACACAGGCTAAACCATGCAAGTAAATTAGATTCTGTGATTGCTTTCTGTGAAGTTGTATGGAAATGTACTCCACACATATGTTCACAATGTATACGTGTATGCAT
>CM031610.1:16343604-16351104 GCA_018398815.1 Conus ventricosus
ATTATTATTATACTCGTTAATTGATGAAACACTATCGACCCGCTCTCAATCCGCCACGGAATGTACGTAGACAATCACCGTGACTTACCTTCTAACGAGTTCGTCTTCTTCATGCCTGTGTTTTCAAAAGTAACATCATGGATGTCAAACAACCATCTGAAACTGAATGATGATAATTCAGAAGCCTTAAGTTCATCTGCAGATTGGTCAAAATTGATACCGTCTGTCATCTGGCTTCTGGTCTTTTAACTCACCTGTCATCATCTGTCTTTGAAGCACTGCTATCACTTACCGCATCACGTGCGCTACCCTCGCTTCTTTTTTTTTATCGTTATCTCTCGGTGAATCCGCACACAGTCAACACGAACCGTGCTGCATGTATTGAAACTGAGAGCGTCGGCTTCCTTCGCCGATACCTCACACTACAGGCAACTAAAACATTGAGTACTGAATGTTTTTGTCCAGGCCCATCAAAAATTGTGTCACTGTACGTATCAGTGTGTGTGTGTGTGTGTGTGTGTGTGTGTGTGTGTGTGTGTGTGTGTGTGTGTGTGTGTGAAAATCTATCACTGTATGAGTGTACGTGTCAGTGAATGTGTGTGTATGAGAGAGAGAGAGAGAGAGAGAGAGAGAGAGGGGAGAGAGAGAGAGAGAGAGAGAGAGAGGGGAGAGAGAGAGAGAGAGAGAGAGAGAGAGAGAGAGAAGAGAGAGAAAAGAGAGAGAGAGAGAGAAGAGATGTGAATATCACTTATACATTCATGAAGAACTATTATCATTGCATTACATTAAAACTTGCCATGATTATTAATTTACCCGAAAAATCTTCTTCAAACTGTTTTAACCGCTTTGCGTTCCTGTCAGTTTCCCCGTCACTTCGTCCATCTGTTACGGGATGATGGTGACCAGAAAGTACAGCCATGATTAACCCATTGCAGGCGACAAGCCAGGGGCCTGCCCGTTGGCTTTGGGGAAAACAAGGGCGCCCTCTGCTTCAGCGACTGTCAGAACGACGGCCACTGCAAAGCCAACGAGAAGTGCTGCACCAACGCGTGTGGGGCTTGGAGTGTACCGATCCTGTCGGCAGGCCATCCTGCGAGAACGTGTATGGCTGACTGACTGACTGACTGGAGTACGCTTCTCACCGTTCTTGACCTGTGGTGTGACTGATAAACGTACGGATCCCTCAACATTCTTTGATCCTGTTGCATGATCGATAGGTGTTCAATCACTTGCCACCCAGTGGATTGACGATGGCAGGTACGAAACCTCGATATCCTGTGATCCTGTTGTATATTTGATAGGTGCTCAATCATTTGCCATCCTGTGGTAATAAGGATGATAGGTACGATCCCTCAAAATACCCTGTGATCCTGTTGAAATGATTGATAGGTGTTCAATCACTTGCCATCCTGTGGTATTACTGATGACACGTACGATTCCCTTAACATTATATGGTGTGACTGATAAATATATCATTCTTTACTGTTCTATAACTTGCCTGATAGACATACCATCCTTTACTTCCTTAACATGATATGGTGTGACTGGTAGACGTATCATTCTTTAATAGTCTATGACTTGACTGATAGACATATCATCCTTTAATATTCTATGACTTGACTGATAGACACATCATCCTGTAATCATGTATCACTTGACTACATGATTGACATATCATCCTTTAATATTCTACGACCTGACTGATAGACATATCATCCTTTAATAGTCTATGACTTGACTGATAGACATATCATCCTTTAATATTCTTCGACTTGACTGATAGACATATCATCCTTTAATATTCTACGACCTGACTGATAGCATATCATCCTTTAATATTCTTCGACTTGACTGATAGACCCTATCATCCTTTAATATTCTTCGACTTGAAATGATAGACATATTATCCTTTAATCATGTATGACTTGACTGACTTTAATAATCTAAAGGTATGACTGATAGACGTACCACCATTTAATAATCTGACAGACATACAATCCCTCAGTGTCCTCTGGTTTGAATGATATACGTACAATCCCTTAACATTATCTGATTCCTGTGGTATGAATGATAGAGGGACAATCTTTTAATATCCTGTGATCCTATGGTATGACTGAAAAAAACGTGCATCCCTAACATCCTGTAATTCCTGTGGTATGAATGATAGAGGACAATCTTTTAATATCCTGTATCCTATGGTATGACTGAAAAACGTGCATCCTTTAACATCTTGTGATCGTGTGACGTGACCGACAGACGTGCAATCCCTTAAGATCCTGTGATCCTGTGGTACGTCTGATAGACACACGATCCCTCGACATCCTAAATCCTGTGGTATGTCTGATGTATCTGCAATCCTTTTGGGATCCTGTGGTAGTCTGACAGACACACGATCCCTCGATATCCTGTATCCTGTGTGTATGACTGATAGACGGACGATCCCTTAACATCTTGTGGTGACTGACAGACACAAGTCGTAGACATACTAAGCTTGCGCGGTATGAAACAGGCAAAGTATCGTAAACATCTATAAACACGTGGTCTGATCACGTGGTATCATTTAGACAGGATTTTTTTACCCATCACAGACCAAGGATCCACGACCATCTACACATCAAGTGATATGACTGATAAAACATAGATATGCCGACCACCCTGTAACCATGTGGTTATCACTTAAAAATACAGGTCCCTAACCCAGGGGCAATTGAGTAAGGAAAAGTCTAGTTTTTTTCGCATCGAGGATGTCAGTAACATGTTGTTGTTTATTTTTTAATCCCATTTTTTTTTTTGTTATTTGTTACTTGTTCCAGATTTTTTTTTTTTTTTTTTTGCTGTCCCAACCTCTGCGCTACCTCAGAGGCAGTGCACCCACGCCGCTCATTCCGACACCCCGTCCACAGCCATAGCCCGGCTGGCCCCGCCGCAGCCCCGCACCACAATCCACAGGGAGCAGTCAGTTTCAAGTCGTCATGAGGCAACCCACCGGAGGAGACACTGCACTGCTGCCGAGTCACTTCGGTGGTGTTCAGTGGCGCCTGTTCTGTTCTAACATACGCAGGACACCACCTACTAAGCCCCCTACTGACGACAATAATTGCTTAGTCGCGGAGCCGGCGTGAGTGAGCTCTCCCTCCGGAGGGCGCCACCACGTCCGTCCAACGACAGCCCCATGGACTCGCCGATACCGGTGACCTCGACGGAAGCAAACCAAGGCCACAGACGCGAGAGGACATCGAAATTGAGGTCACCATGAGAGCAGGGCATGAAGGGCCACAGAATTTGAGACATTTTTTTTAATGCTGATCAATGGGAATGAGGATGATTAAGATGATGCTACGGATTTCCATTTCCGTCTGAGACTACATGACAGGGCTGTACTCTACGCTTCCTTTCATAATATATCCTGGCGTCAACCAGGCCCGAGAGATACAGGCACCTGCAGTGTTGGTCATGAAATTTGAGCAACACTCTCAGAAACGCATCCATTAAGTGGATGAAACTCGAATGTGTGGTCCCAGTCTTCCCAACTGAGTCCGCAGCAAACTCAACTCTGGGTAGGAGCCGGTCGGGCAGAAAAACCCACATGACTCTGATGGATTCGAACCCACGACCTCCCAGCCGGGAGTCCGCGACGCTAACCACTTCGCCACGGCGGCTGGTTTCCAGATCATATTTCCCCGAAAATGCCTGGAGTGATCAGCTAGGCTATAAGGATAAACGACAGAAACAGGTCACTCTGTCATTGTGTGATGTGACTCAAAGATGAAGGATTCCCTGACATCTTGTCACCAAGTGGTTTGACTGATGAAGTTAGGATCCAAACCATCCTGTGATCGTGTGACATGACATATCGACAGGAAAAGGGCCAGTCGAAAACCGTGAATAGGAACAAGTATTCTCTCCCTATCTGCAAAAAAAATCCCATGAGGCTGTTGGTGATCTTTCTAAGTCTGAATTTCCAGACAATCCACCATAGAACTTTTTAACACAGATCATCCGCGCTAATCTTGCTTTTTTTCACACCAACTTCATCAGTTCTCTGGCATACAAGATCCTCTTCGAAGGAGTGTGTTTGAAATCGATTATTTACTCACAAGATCCAGGTCTGGAGAGGTATTTTCTCCTGGTGCTTGTCCATCAAGGTCTCCTCTCAAACGTGTCAAAACACATTCCGTTCGGCAGCTTTATCTACACTGCTCTCAACCCTCAGCGTTGGTCCAGGCACTCAAACTAGTCCATCAATCTGGACACAGATTTTTCTCCCTGCCTGTCCTGTGGGGGTCATTTCTGACCATAACTTGATCCACCCAGAACTCAACATTTTGTTCAGCTTTACTCCCCCTGTCTGACGTGTGATGGCTGCAACCTTGTTCTACTGGTGAAGTTGGCACTGAGGTTGCTGACCATTTTGTTAAGAATGCCATACATTCTTCTCCTTTTTCGTCGTCTTCTTGCATTCGCCACAGTTAAGTCATTGTCCAAGTCATCTGGACCTGCGCAGACCTGGAACCCAAATGACGTCACGTCAAAGATCTCTGCGAGAGGACTGACACACACACAAACCGAAAATAAACTCTTTCAGAATTTTCCCGTATATTAAAAGAGTATTTAGGGCCATGAAGAAGAAACAGCTTTGTGCTAATTACACACGCAACTCCTTTACAGGCACTCTTATTTTTTTAAGGCGAGCAGGCTCCACGATACATCCCATGTGATGAGCCACTCACTGTGCAGCAAATTTAAATAGACTGGTTGTGTTTTTATGACATTAGTCTTCAGCATTTTTACAGTAGACTACGAAGGCCTTCTTCAGGGATGTTGCACCAGACGTTTTTTTTTGGTGTCTATAAGAGAAAATCTTTTTCAGTTAATATGAGATTGTGTACAAAAATAGGCCCAGTATTAGCTGGTTTTAGGCATGCCTGGAATGAACTGGCTCTTTAAATACTCAAACAAGAGATGGATTTGAATATGGCAAGATCCCGGATGTGACCGTCTGCGGTGGGCTGGCTATAAACAACATAAACTGATCTGAATTGCACGGAGTCTCAAAGGCGTCTCGTTAATCTGAAGATTTGTAAATGTGAAACTTTTGTCTTAAATTGTTCTGAGGTCACCGTGGTTCTGTAACATTTGACTACAGACTTCCCAAGTACAGAGCGCTGGAGAAACTGTGTGCTCTGTGTTGAACAGAAATGTGGATACGGTCAGAAGTGTGAGCTGCGAGAGGTGACCTGTGTCCAAGCCCCCTGCCTCCCCCAGCCTATCTGCGTGGACATCAGTGAGTATCTTGGTCACCGCTTGCAGTGCCCGTACTCGTTCTTCCATGTCTGCCCTGTGCACAAGCAAAGCATAGCAGAACAGGGTTGTAGCATCCGTCTTATCCCCGTTCCTGTCGCTGTCTTCGTGTCTTTCTTTTTCCAAGTTCCTTTGCTGTCCTCTGTTTTTCTGTTGTCCATTCGTTTGTGCTTGAAATTCTTACGCATTTCTTCCCCCGTTTTAGTTTTTGTCCTCGTCTACTTAGTAAGCGTTAGTATCCACAAGAATAACCAGAATATCGAGTTTATTATTTTGTGTTCAAACTCGTTTTTTTTGCAGATATTTGGGTTACTTATTCGTCAAAATTTGAGTCATTCATTCTATGATACACACACATTCCTGACATTGGGGGTTTTCTTCTGAAAAATCTGCAGAATTTCAGACCAGTTTCACCCACACCGCCACTCTGTGTCTCTTCTATGTGGCTTAAATTTTCACGACATTGTTTTTCTGTGAGGTGGCCACACTGGTATGTCCTTATGTAGTTGACTGGGCTGTATTAAACTGAATAGAGAACAGGGCGTTTGGGGAGGGGGGGGGGTGCTGCTTGTGTCTGTCAGCAAGATTTTCTCGTGATCATTTGGCAATATTTTCATCGAGTCTTGTAGATTTCAATGCTGTTAACAAAAACAAAGAAAATATCCCCCCCCCCCCCCAAAAAAAAAAAAAAAAAAGTGCTACAATTCAAGTATGCGCTTAAGATACGTGCCAGAAGTTCAAGTTAACGAAGTGTCAATTGCATGGTATTTTTTTCATACAAGGAAAGGTAGACAAAGGTAGACAAAGGGGCCACCTTGCAACAAAATTTCAGTAAAACGTGTGAATATAAGAAGCAAATGTTTCGTCAGTGTATGTAATAACTGCGCATTGATCAACACACAATTTTTGCAAGTCTGTAAATCACACAGAACGTGTCTTCGTCATTTTCAAAACGGCTGTCACAGTCAAATTATGCAACATTTTTTCAAACGCAAGAGATTGGCATTTCGGCGTTGATTTTCTGAACATGATTCTCAAATTGTCTACATAAATGGATGTCAATAATGCGTGGTGTTTGCATCATTTTTTCCCCTGTCCTTCCACCCCTAAGCCCCCTGTCTGTCCATGATTGTTTCAAGATCAGTGTCAATCGATCATTACACGTTAGGGTCTGTTGGAGCGACAGTGATCACGTGCCAAGGGAAAACTGTTCGCAAAACAGCGGAAACGGTGTCCCCGGAGATGACGCGGTGTCCTGAGCGAGGATTGTTTCTGTTCTGTTTTAATACCATTTTCATCAACACCTATGTGCATGTGTACCTGCTCATAAATGCAAACATGGAACGTTTTAATGGTTGTAGTCATCATGTCGCATCTCTCCAGTTTGCTGAGTTCAGGCCTATATTTAGAAACTCTATGGTCAAATACTTGAAATCAGTCAATTAATCTTACCTAAGACCAATCTGTGGTGTCCTTGAAGATGTTTTGCCATGGACAGGAAACTCTGAACCCATTCGTGAATCGGTGACCTTTCTTTTGCAACAGTACTCAAATTGTAGACGATACTGCATGCCATACTGCACGCGACACAACTATTAAGCTCAGTTCAGGTGAGATTAAACATGACTGATAGTTTTCTGACGTTACTGCGTGGAAGGCCTCCCTAACGCGAGACAACGACCAAAGTTCTGTTCAGCTGAGATTAGACATGATTGATATTTTTCCAGCATCAGTGTTTGGAAAACTTCCATAACGCCAGACAACGACCTAAGTCTTGGCTAAGTGAGATTACACATGATTGATCTCTTCTGTGATCAGTGCTTGGAAAGCCTCCATAACGCGACACAACGATTAAGGGTAGTTTCCAGGCATTAGTGCTCGCAACGTCTCCATAACTGTGACTCGGCGGCGGTGCAGTGTCTCCTCCGGTGGGTTACTTCGTGATGACTTGACATTGACGGCTCCCTGGGGATTGCCGGCGCTGGGGCGGGTCAGACTAGGCCGTGACTGTGGAGGGGGAGCGGCGGGGATGCAATGCCACAGGTGGCACGGAAGATGGGAAAGCAAACAAAAAAATGTCTTCGTAACTGTCGTTGACAGAAAAACCAGGAGAGTGCCCGAGCCACAGCCTACAGGACGTCAGCATCTGCGTGGACAACTGCCGGGTGGACGTGGACTGTCGGGCAGGAACAAGTGCTG
>CM031610.1:16356104-16418310 GCA_018398815.1 Conus ventricosus
TGGCCTAAGCCTTCTTAGACATGGTTATTGAGTTGGTCTAAGGCATCTTATACCCAGGTATATTTTGGACGGGGTAATATTTGCGTTCGGGTACACCAGCTGATTTCATTGTGGAATAAAAACCAAACTCCTAGTCAAATTTTCACTTACTTTCCGTGTTCAGAGTGGGAGCCGTATGGAGAATGTGATTTGTTCATACAGAATACTCATGTGTATTGTCAAAACGGTCATATTTCTGTGTTCTTGAAGCAAACGGTTTTGTGGACATAAATCAAAACCGTGTTGGTTACAGCTGATGTTTATCATCCAATGTGTTCGCTGTGCACTTGATCCATCTTGTTTCTGTCACACTGGTCAAAGTCTATGATTTTGTTTCTTCACACAAATCCTTTTTTTACGATTTTCCTTACCGCCAGTACATCGTCTCAGGGGTTAGCATACAAAGTGCTTAGGTCTTAGAGACACACCACACATAGGATAGGCACACGAGCAAACAAACAACCTTTTGTTTAGATGCAAATCTTGTTCAGCACTGATGCAGTAGGCGATTGTTCATGAAGATTCGTATCTATATTAGTTCAAGCGAATAATATACGTTTGAAAAGGTAGGCATCATCCTCCCCTCCCCCTTCCATTCAAGTGAAGAAAGGAAAAAAAGGTTGAATGCAAATAATGGTGCTCCTGGCACGACGTTTTCCGCACCGAGGGTGTGTCTGTCCGTGTACATGCCACGCTGCTTCAGGGAATTCACCCCGATTTTGCTTCAAACTAAAAATGTGTGGCCCAACCAGCCGCCGTGGCGAAGATGCGGGCGTCGTGGACTCCCGGTCGTGGGTTCGATTCCCATCGGAACCATGCGGGATTTTGTTTTTCTGCCCTGACCGGCTCTTACACAGCGTTGAGTTTGCTACGAGCTCAAATGTGAAGACTGGGACCACACAGTCGAGTTTCATCCGCTGAATGGATGCGTTTCTGACGGAAGTGCTCAAATTTCCTGACCAACGCTGCAGATATCTGCATCTCTCGGGCCTGGTTGACGCCGAAATATATCATGAAAGTAAGCGTAGAGTACAGCCCTGTCATGCAGGCATAGACAGAAATGGAAATTTGTAGCATCATCTTCACCATCCTCATTCTCATCGATCAGCATGAAAAAAAAAGTCTCAAATTCTGTAGCCCTTCATGCACTGATTTCATGGTGACCTCAGTTTCGATGTCCTCTCCACGTCTGTGGCCTTAGTTTGACTCCGTCTGGGTCATTGGTATCGGCGAGTCCATGGAGGCTGCGGTTGAACGGACGTGGTGCCTCCCTCCAAAGGGAGAGCTCACTCACGCCGGCTCCGCGACTAAGCAATTACTGTCGTCAGTAGGGAGCTTAGTAGGTGGTGTCCTGCGTATGTTGGATCAGAAAAGGCGCCTCTAAACACCACTGAAGTGATTCGGCAGCAGTGCAGTGTCTCCTCCGGTGGGTTGCCTCTTAACGACTTGACATTGTCTGCTCCCCGTGGATTGCCGGTACCAGGGCTGCGGCGGGCCGGACTGGGCTGTGGCTGTGGACAGGGTGTCGGAATGAGCGGCGTGGGTGCACTGCCACCGAGGTAGCACATAAGATTGGACAGCAAAAGATAAAATAAAATATAAAAGCAGTAGGCTCTCTCACAAACCATCGCTTGCATTCTGCACACAAGCAAGGGTAGGCGGCTGCTGAGGAAAACCAACCCGTGTCCTGGTGACGTTTGCAGAGCCGGGCGTGTGCCCCAGCCGTAGCTTGAGAGTGTTCGGCCGGAGCTGCAGACCCGAGTGCCAGAATGACTGCCAGTGTCCTGGTGACCAGAGGTGCTGTGCCACGTTGTGTGGTGGCCGGTGTCGGGCACCACGTCTGACCTGTGAGGACCTGGTAAAGCGCTTGTCTGTTTAAACGCCAGATGCAGAACACCACCAGACATGTTACTGAATTAGTACAGGTCACTTACACACACCGCTCGTGTACGAATGAGCTGTTCACCGTGTTACATTGTGCATGTGTGTAATAATGTACGTGGCATTGTGTCCCAGTGTGTGTGTGTGTGTGTGTGTGTGTGTGTGTGTGTGTGTGTGTGTGTGTGTGTGTGTGTGTTAGATATGTTTTGTTAAAACTTGTAAAGCGCTCTATATAGCCTACGTTGCTAGAATTGGCGCTATACAAATAGTCCTCATTATTACTATTGTTATAAACATTTTCATTATAATGATCATTATTATTATTTATTATTATTATTATATATGATCATTATTATCATCATTATGTCAGTTCTGCAGCATCTGATTCTGACCTGACCGATGGATGCATAATTCGGCGGTAGTACTTGGTATGGGGAAAGTGAACGCGTTGGGGGAAATTTCAAGTCCATGCTGCAAGTTTTTAATGAAGTCCAAAGATCGATGTTTTTAGCGCTATTGGCCAGGTTAACGAGTTAGGGATGTTTCAAGTCCATGCTAAAATCCATGCTGTAAATGTTTAACGAAGCGAACAGATGGATGTTTTTACCGCTGTTGGACTGGCTATGGGTGTGTGATGAAGAGAAAAGGGTAGACCCGAAGGTGCAAGTTAGACCTAGAGGAGTTCTGAAGAAAAAGAAACACCCGAAGGTGCTGGGGAGGACCCAGAGAAGCACCGTCTTCACCTGCCTTTAGAGCAGTCCTGTACCACCTTGGAGGCCTGCGCTGTGTTGACGATGGGTACAGGCACGCGCAGGACACTCCATTAAGATATCAAGGGACATAACTGCTCCTGAACAGAGGTAAATTAGACTACAGGATGCAGCTCATAACAGCCTTAAAGTAGCATCCCCATGGGTGTACCAGCCCGTATTTCATGACTGCAGAGCCCACCGGCGAAAAACACCACCCTCTAGCTGCCGAGCACACCCCACAGACCCAACCACCCTGCCCACGGACAGATGAAGACGGTGCCACTCCAGACACAGCCAAGCTTTCGCCATACGGTCTTATGTGCCCTCAAGAGAGAATCCAAAGTTGTAGTCTTTCCCACTGTCAACAGGACTTTCCCTGTGGTCGGTGGGTCTTTCCTCACCGTCACTGGACCTTTCTCCAGGGTCAGCCTAGTTAAGGCAAAGAAGAAAAAGAAACACCCGAAGGTGCTGGGGAGGACCCAGAGAAGCACCGTCTTCACCTGCCTTTAGAGCAGTCCTGTACCACCCTTGGAGGCCTGCGCTGTGTTGACGATGGGTACAGGCACGCGCAGGACACTCCATTAAGATATCAAGGGACATAACTGCTCCTGAACAGAGGTAAATTAGACTACAGGATGCAGCTCATAACAGCCTTAAAGTAGCATCCCCATGGGTGTACCAGCCCGTATTTCATGACTGCAGAGCCCACCGGCGAAAAACACCACCCTCCAGCTGCCGAGCACACCCCACAGACCCAACCACCCCTGCCCACGGACAGATGAAGACGGTGCCACTCCAGACACAGCCAAGCTTTCGCCATACGGTCTTATGTGCCCTCAAGAGAGAATCCAAAGTTGTAGTCTTTCCCACTGTCAACAGGACTTTCCCTGTGGTCGGTGGGTCTTTCCTCACCGTCACTGGACCTTTCTCCAGGGTCAGCCTTGTTAAGGCAAAGAAGAAAAAGAAACACCCGAAGGTGCTGGGGAGGACCCAGAGAAGCACCGTCTTCACCTGCCTTTAGAGCAGTCCTGTACCACCCTTGGAGGCCTGCGCTGTGTTGACGATGGGTACAGGCACGCGCAGGACACTCCATTAAGATATCAAGGGACATAACTGCTCCTGAACAGAGGTAAATTAGACTACAGGATGCAGCTCATAACAGCCTTAAAGTAGCATCCCCATGGGTGTACCAGCCCGTATTTCATGACTGCAGAGCCCACCGGCGAAAAACACCACCCTCCAGCTGCCGAGCACACCCCACAGACCCAACCACCCCTGCCCACGGACAGATGAAGACGGTGCCACTCCAGACACAGCCAAGCTTTCGCCATACGGTCTTATGTGCCCTCAAGAGAGAATCCAAAGTTGTAGTCTTTCCCACTGTCAACAGGACTTTCCCTGTGGTCGGTGGGTCTTTCCTCACCGTCACTGGACCTTTCTCCAGGTCAGCCTTTAAGGCAAAGAAGAAAAAGAAACACCCGAAGGTGCTGGGGAGGACCCAGAGAAGCACCGTCTTCACCTGCCTTTAGAGCAGTCCTGTACCACCCTTGGAGGCCTGCGCTGTGTTGACGATGGGTACAGGCACGCGCAGGACACTCCATTAAGATATCAAGGGACATAACTGCTCCTGAACAGAGGTAAATTAGACTACAGGATGCAGCTCATAACAGCCTTAAAGTAGCATCCCCATGGGTGTACCAGCCCGTATTTCATGACTGCAGAGCCCACCGGCGAAAAACACCACCCTCCAGCTGCCGAGCACACCCCACAGACCCATGTTAACGAGTTAGGGATGTTTCAAGTCCATGCTAAAATCCATGCTGTAAATGTTTAACGAAGCGAACAGATGGATGTTTTTACCGCTGTTGGACTGGCTATGGGTGTGTGATGAAGAGAAAAGGGTAGACCCGAAGGTGCAAGTTAGACCTAGAGGAGTTCTGTTCTCAATCGCCGAAAACCAGTAGAGACCAATCCTTAACAAGGTGATGACGTTTTTCAGCGCTGCAAGACAGGCTATCGGTGTTTGGTGTAGTAACAACTGGTGATGTTTTCAGCACAAGCTTTGCTATAGGTGCATGATTATGTGGCAAGATGGTGATGTATGCGTATTGATGTAACAACATGATGATTTGTTAGCGCAAATTGCCTGGCTTTTTTAAGTTGGTGATGAAGTAACAAGATGACGTTTTCAGCACAAGGTTCACTGTAGGGGCGTGACGAAGTGACAAGGTAGTGTGTGCCTTCAGCACTACAGGCCAGGCTACAGGTGTGTGATGAAGTAACAAGATGGTGATGTTTTCAACCCAAGCCAGGCTATAGGTGTATGCAGAAGTAACAAGATGGAGCGGTGATGTTTTTCCAGCGCTACAGGCCAGGCTATAGGTGTGTGATGAAATAAAACAAGATGGTGATGTTTTCAGCTATAGGCCAGGCTATAGGTGTGTGATGAAATAAGTGATTA
The DNA here is from genome assembly GCA_018398815.1 of Conus ventricosus. NCBI lineage: Eukaryota > Metazoa > Mollusca > Gastropoda > Neogastropoda > Conidae > Conus > Conus ventricosus. The sequence goes on from CM031610.1 coordinate 16,361,238, forward strand.
TGTTTTCAGCTACAGGCCAGGCTATAGTTGTGTGATGAAATAAGTGATGATGTTTTCAGTTACAGGCCAGGCTATAGGTGTGTGATGAAATAACAAGTGGTGATGTTTTTCAGCTACAGGCCAGGCTATAGGTGTGTGATGGAATAACAAGTGGTGATGTTTTCAGCTACAGCTAGGCTAGGGTGTGATGAAACAGTGTTTTCAGCTACAGGCCAGGCTATAGGTGTGTGATGGAATAACAAGTGGTGATGTTTTTCAGCTACAGGCTAGGCTATAGTGTGTGATGGAATAACAAGTGGTGATGTTTTCAGCTACAGGCCAGGGGTGATGTTTTCAGCTACAGGCCAGGCTATAGGTGTGTGATGGAATAACAAGTGGTGATGTTTTCAGCTACAGGCCAGGCTATGTGGTGATGGATAACAATGTGTTTCGCTAGCGGGTGAGTTCAGCTACAGGCTAGCTATAGGTGTGTGATGGAATAACAAGTGGTGATGTTTTTCAGCTACAGCAGGCATAGGTGTGTGATGGATACATGGTGTTTTCAGCTACAGGCCAGGCTATAGGTGTGTGATGGAATAACAAGTGGATGTTTTCAGCTACAGGCCAGGCATAGTGTGTGATGGAAATAACAAGTGGTGATTTTCGCTACAGGCCAGGCTATAGGTGTGTGATGGAATAACAAGTGGTGATGTTTTCAGCTACAGGCCAGGGTGAGTTTCAGCTACGCCGGCTTAGTGTGATGCAATAACAAGTGGTGATGTTTTCAGCTACAGGCCAGGGGTGATGTTTTCAGTTACAGGCCAGGCTATAGGTGTGTGATGGAATAACAAGTGGTGATGTTTTCAGCTACAGGCCAGGCTATAGGTGTGTGATGGAAAACGATATGTTTTCAGCTACAGCCAGGTATAGGTTGGATGCTATAATTGATGTTTCAGCTACAGGCCAGGGGTGATGTTTTCACTACAGGCCAGGCTATAGGTGTGTGATGGAATAACAAGTGGTATGTTTTCGCTACAGGCCAGGTATAGGTGTGTGATGGAAAACAAGTGTGAGTTTTCAGCTACAGGCCAGGCTATAGGTGTGTGACTGAATAACCGATGATGTGTTCAGCTACATGCCAGGCTATAGGTGTGTGATGTCAATACAAGTGTGCTGTTTTCAGCTTACAGCCGGTGATTTTTTTTAGCAAGGCCAGGCTAAGTGTTGATGGAATAACCTAAGTCGTATGTTTTCTCACTACGCCAGTCTATAGTGCTGTGATGGAATAACAAGTGGTGTTTTTCGCTCCCAGTGCTAAAGGTGTGTGATGGAATACAAGTTGTGATGTGTTTTCACTACAGGCCAGCTATAGTCTGTGATGGAATAACAAGTGTGATGTTTCGATTACAGCAGGGTGATGTTTTCCTTAACAGCCAGGCTATAGTGTGTGATGGAAAACAAGTGGATGTTTTCCGTTGACAGGCGGGTGATGTGTTTCCGTTCAGGCCAGGGGTGATGTTTTCAGCTACAGGCCAGGCATGGTGTGTGATGGAATAACAGGGTGATGTTTTTCCGTTACAGGCCAGGGTGATGTTTTCCGTTACAGGCCAGGCTTATAGGTGTGTGATGGAATAACAAGTGGTGATGTTTTCAGCACTGTGGACCAGGTACTAGGTGTGTGATGGACCGCTGTTACAGACGTGGCTGTATCTCTCGACCCAAATGTGGTGAGTCTACATGTATGCTATCTGTATGTCCTCACCATCTCTCTCTCTCTATCTATCTATCTCCTTCTTATGAGAGGCAATGACCTAGGCATGATTAGTTTCCGTATTCCGTATTCTCTCTCTCTCTCTCTCTCTCTCTCTCTCTCTCTCTCTCTCTCTCTCTCTCTCTCTCTCTCTCTTCTCAGCTTCTTTTCTTCCTGAAAATTTCAGTTGAATCTCTGTCAAACTTCTTAGTGAAATACGTGGTGAAATTCCTCTGAAAACATGTCATTGATCGACTGAGGTTGTGTGTGTGTGTGTGTGTGTGTGTGTGTGTGTGTGTGTGTGTTGTGTGTGGTGTGTGTGTGCGTGTGTGTGTGTGCGCGCGCGCGCGTGCGTGCGTATGTGTATATATGGGAAGGGAGATTGTTGCTTACAAGTTTACCTCAAAAGGTAAAAACGAGCATCCCTGTCTTCTCATCCATTTTTAAACAGCAACTGGAGTCGTTGTCTCCTTCTCCTTTCTCTCCATGGGGAGTCACTGGGGCACCACAGTGAAGAACAGTTCACCAGGCTCCTCCTTTCTCTCCATGGGGAATCACTGGGGCACCACAGTGAACAGTTCACCAGGCTCCTCCTTTCTCTCCATGGGGAGTCACAGGGGCACCACAGTGAGAACAGTTCACCAGGCTCCTCCTTTCTCTCCATGGGGAGTCACTGGGGCACCACAGTGAAGAACAGTTCACCAGGCTCCTCCTCCTTTCTCTCCATGGGGAGCCACTGGGGCACCACAGTGAAGAACAGTTCACCAGGCTCCTCCTCCTTTCTCTCCATGGGCAGTCACAGGGGCACCACAGTGAAGAACAGTTCACCAGGCTCCTCCTCCTTTCTCTCCATGGGGAGTCACTGGGCACCACAGTGAAGAACAGTTCACCAGGCTCCTCCTCCTTTCTCTCCATGGGGAGTCATCGGGCACCACAGTGAAGAACAGTTCACCAGGCTCCTCCTCCTTTCTCTCCATGGGGAGTCACTGGGGCACCACAGTGAAGAACATTCACCAGGCTCCTCCTCCTTTCTCTCCATGGGAGTCACTGGGCACCACAGTGAAGAACAGTTCACCAGGCTCCTCCTCCTTTCCCCCATGGGGAGTCACTGGGGCACCACAGTGAAGAACAGTTGACCAGCTCCTCCTCCTTTCTCTCCATGGGGAGTCACTGGGGCACCACAGTGAAGAACAGTTCACCAGCTCCTCCTCCTTTCTCTCCATGGGAGTCACTGGGGCACCACAGTAAAGAACAGTTCACCAGGCTCCTTCTTCTTTCTCTCCATGGCAGTCACTGGGGCACCACAGTGAAGAACAGTTCACCAGGCTCCTCCAGTTCTGTCGGCTGTGCGCCAAGGCTTGGTACTCTGCAGATGTCCTCACTGTCCACTCTGCAGTGTTGTCATTCCATCATAGATGTCCTCACTGTCCACTCTGTCGTCACTGTCCACTCTGCAGTGTTGTCATTCCATCACAGATGTCTTCACTGTCCACTCTGCAGTACTGTCATTCCATCATAGATGTCTCCACTGTCCACTCTGCAGTGTTGTCATTCCATCATAGATGTCTCCACTGTCCACTCTGCAGTGTTGTCATTCCATCATAGATGTCGTCACTGTCCACTCTGCAGTGTTGTCATTCCATCATAGATGTCCTCACTGTCCACTCTGCAGTACTGTCATTCCATCATAGATGTCGTCACTGTCCACTCTGCAGTGTTGTCATTCCATCATAGATGTCTCCACTGTCCACTCTGCAGTACTGTCATTCCATCGTAGATGTCTTCACTGTCCACTCTGCAGTGTTGTCATTCCATCGTAGATGTCGTCACTGTCCACTCTGCAGTGTTGTCATTCCATCGTAGATTGTCGTCACTGTCCACTCTGCAATACTGTCATTCCATCGTAGATGTCGTCACTGTCCACTCTGCAGTACTGTCATTCCATCGTAGATGTCGTCACTGTCCACTCTGCAGTACTGTCATTCCATCGTAGATGTCCCTCGCTGTCCACTCTGCAATACTGTCATTCCATCATAGATGTCTTCACTGTCCACTCTGCAGTACTGTCATTCCATCGTAGATGTCCTCACTGTCCACTCTGCAGTACTGTCATTCCATCGTAGATGTCGTCACTGTCCACTCTGCAATACTGTCATTCCATCATAGATGTCCTCACTGTCCACTCTGTCGTCACTGTCCACTCTGCAGTGTTGTCATTCCATCGTAGATGTCCTCACTGTCCACTCTGCAATACTGTCATTCCATCATAGATGTCGTCACTGTCCACTCTGCAATACTGTCGTTCCATCATAGATGTCGTCACTGTCCACTCTGCAATACTGTCGTTCCATCATAGATGTCGTCACTGTCCACTCTGCAATACTGTCATTCCATCATAGATGTCGTCACTGTCCACTCTGCAGTGTTGTCATTCCATCATAGATGTCCTCACTGTCCACTCTGCAGTACTGTCATTCCATCGTAGATGTCTTCACTGTCCACTCTGCAGTACTGTCATTCCATCATAGATGTCGTCACTGTCCACTCTGCAGTGTTGTCATTCCATCGTAGATGTCCTCACTGTCCACTCTGCAGTACTGTCATTCCATCATAGATGTCTTCACTGTCCACTCTGCAATACTGTCATTCCATCGTAGATGTCTTCACTGTCCACTCTGCAATACTGTCATTCCATCATAGATGTCGTCACTGTCCACTCTGCAATACTGTCATTCCATCGTAGATGTCCTCACTGTCCACTCTGCAATACTGTCATTCCATCGTAGATGTCTTCACTGTCCACTCTGCAATACTGTCATTCCATCATAGATGTCCTCACTGTCCACTCTGCAGTGTTGTCATTCCATCATAGATGTCCTCACTGTCCACTCTGTCGTCACTGTCCATCTGCAGTGTTGTCATTCCATCATAGATGTCCTCACTGTCCACTCTGCAGTGTTGTCATTCCATCATAGATGTCTCCACTGTCCACTCTGCATACTGTCATTCCATCATAGATGTCGTCACTGTCCACTCTGCAATACTGTCATTCCATCGTAGATGTCGTCACTGTCCACTCTGCAATACTGTCATTCCATCGTAGATGTCGTCACTGTTCACTCTGCAATACTGTCATTCCATCATAGATGTCCTCACTGTCCACTCTGCAATACTGTCATTCCATCATAGATGTCGTCACTGTCCACTCTGCAATACTGTCATTCCATCGTAGATGTCCTCACTGTCCACTCTGCAATACTGTAATTCCATCATAGATGTCGTCACTGTCCACTCTGCAATACTGTCATTCCATCGTAGATGTCGTCACTGTCCACTCTGCAATACTGTCATTCCATCATAGATGTCGTCACTGTCCACTCTGCAATACTGTCATTCCATCATAGATGTCCTCACTGTCCACTCTGCAATACTGTCATTCCATCATAGATGTCGTCACTGTCCACTCTGCAATACTGTCATTCCATCGTAGAGTCCTCACTGTCCACTCTGCAGTGTTGTCATTCCATCGTAGATGTCGTCACTGTTCACTCTGCAGTACTGTCATTCCATCATAATGTCGTCACTGTCCACTCTGCAATACTGTCATTCCATCGTAGATGTCGTCACTGTCCACTCTGCAATACTGTCATTCCATCGTAGATGTCTTCACTGTCCACTCTGCAATACTGTCATTCCATCATAGATTCATCACTGTCCACTCTGCAGTGTTGTCATTCCATCATAGATGTCCTCACTGTCCACTCTGTCGTCACTGTCCACTCTGCAGTGTTGTCATTCCATCGTAGATGTCCTCACTGTCCACTCTGCAGTACTGTCATTCCATCGTAGATGTCCTCACTGTCCACTCTGCAGTGTTGTCATTCCATCATAGATGTCGTCACCGTCCACTCTGCAGTGTTGTCATTCCATCGTAGATGTCTTCACTGTCCACTCTGTCGTCATTGTCCACTCTGCAGTACTGTCATTCCATCGTAGATGTCCTCACTGTCCACTCTGCAGTGTTGTCATTCCATCGTAGATGTCGTCACTGTCCACTCTGCAATACTGTCATTCCATCGTAGATGTCCTCACTGTCCACTCTGCAGTACTGTCATTCCATCGTTTTCTGTCTGTCTTCGCGTCCCTGGAGGATTGGTTCAGCCTGACCGTAGGATTTTGCAACATGGCCATACCTACGCAGTCATCTTTTCCTGACAGGTGTCGGTAGATCTTGCTATGGTCCTGTGCGCTGCCTGGTGGTTTGATGCATGTGCTGATGGGTGATGTGATCAGAGTATCAATGGTGTTCAGGTTCTCGCCGCAACGTCTCATTTATGTGGCTTGAATTCTTCTTTCCAGGAATCAAGTGCACACAGGAGCCTGATCGTGTGTTTCATGGAGATACTATTGTCCTTTTCCAGGAACCATGAGCAGACGGGAGCCTGATCGTGTATTTCATGGAGATGTTATTGTGCTTCCCTACAGTTCTTAATCTGGACAATGCCGTACTGTCCACAATAGCTGTCACCGGTGCTAAAGAATTTTTTTTTTAATTGTTATATTTACACACACGCGCGCGAAGTAATAACGCCTAGGAAATGAGATCTATTAGGCATCCAGTATTTCTGCCACCAAAAGCAAAAAGCGCATCAGAACAACCCACTCCGTGTTGATTCTGATTGTCCTCTTCCTTCATCCCAGCTCGCTGTTTTCCGTTTGCTTGAGGCATTCTGTGATTCCACTCAAGCAGGGTGAAGAAGAATCATAGGCTTGCGCATGAGTCTCAAAGATACCACACGCTCTGTTAGTCATCAACCGGTACAAGCAGACCAAAGCTTCAACATGATATGTTATTCATAACATGATATGTTATTCATAACACCTTTCCAGTTAATATTATCAGGATGCCGTCAAATCGTGAAGGCCAACATTGGCAGTTGACACTGACGGCACTACTTTCAGCATTTCCAAAACTGACCCTTTCCATATACATTATAGTCAGTTACCATCATTGCTTCATAGGTTGATCGGAATTGGATTGAAGGATACTTCATGCAAACGTTGCGACAAATATTAACTTACATTTAATCAAGATTAGATCCGTTAAAGCAATATCTGCCAGTAGTGGATAGAAATAATATTTTCCTTATGTAGGTTTACATCAAAGACTGGCTGCACATATACATCTTGCCAAAATGAGAATTTTATGCATCGAGTCCCACAGTTCGACTGCCTCTGGCTTCCAACGTCAAGTTTTTATAGTGGTGGATAGATTACCTCCCCTCACTCTCCCTAAACCCTTTCTGCCAAATGACGTTTGCGAGTGTGTTCGTGAAACTGTGCGTTACCAGCTTGCTGAAAGTTTCGTTGTGTCCAGTGTGAGGTGACGGGACATGTTTCAGAGGAACAGCATCCTAGCTGCCCTGCCTTCTCCTCTGTGGTCGACCGCCGCTGTCGCCAGCGTGACAGGTGCGGGAAGGGCAGTCCGTCCAGTTGTCCTCGGGGCGCCACCTGCTGCAACACACCCTGCGGACGTCGCTGCATCAGATCGGGGGCATAACTCTGAAGGCCTTTAACATTTGGGTAGATTCGTGTTTAAAGTTAAGTCTTCAGTAGTCAGATGTTGGGTTCGTTTCTAATGTGTGTGTGTGTGTGTGTGTGTGTGTGTGTGTGTGTGTGTGTGTGTGGTGTGCGTGTTCGCGCGGCACACACGCGCAATAGCTTTCAGGGAGAGTTTTCGATGTGAGATATGTGTAGTCATGCAACAACGAAAAGTCAAAACGAATGATGAAATAAGGTATGTTTAAAGCGAATTGCTGTAGTATATGGGCTGTAGATTGAGTTGACGAAGTGAGGTAACCTTTTTGCTGCTGTGTCCACAATATCCGGTGTTCTACATATTAATCATGTCACGGTGGTTATAGTCTTATACTGGTAGCCCATGCTACTTCTTTTCAGTTTGCGAGTAAAATCACAATAATATTCTACGCATCCCCATGACAAAGAGAAAAAAACAATCAAAACGCAAAGCGATTGTAGGACAGAATTTCTCTGTGAAGAGGCCAGTCGCCCCAAGTGGCAAGATTTGCTATGGAAGAACCATGAACCGAACTGGTGTTAGTCGTAGTTTTGAATTAATATGAATCGGAAACGACGATTTTCATCTTAGTATTGTTGGTTTGGGGTTTTTTTTTTTTTTTTTTTTTTTTTTAACGGAAAATGTTAGGAAATAGTCTAAGGCGCAAAAGTTTGACCTTCATTTTCACAGGTGATGCTTCGTCGCTCTGAAAAAGAATTAAAGGTTGACAAAACGGACAAATTTTGAGAGAGGTCGTCTTCAATTGTGTGTATGAATGGGTGTGCGTGTTTGTGTACGCATAGAACGAGGCAGAGGGTATCAGATCAACAGAAACACTGCAGAACAGCATTGTGTTCTATTGTGTACCTTTCAATGGTCCCAACAGAGGTACCATGGAACAGTGCCACCCATAGGTTTGTTCTTTTCTATGCCTATGGATATCCACAAATAGTACTTTATTGTCTCGAGTCAAGTCAAAAAAACCCATTAACATTCTTGAAGGGTGTTCTCAAACTAGTCAAAGTATTTCTTTGGATCCCAAAAACAAATGCGGATCAAGTAATTACAATGTTTGGTTACCACGCAACGTGTCTTTAACATTCTCATAGAATGTTCTCATAAATTTTGTACGGATTAAAAAAAAAGAAAAACAAGAAAGAAAGAAAGAAAGAAAGAAAGAAAGAAAGTGCAGGATCACGTATGAAATTACTAATTGACAGCGCTAAGTAACGTCACGTAATGTGTCACGTGCTGTTTGCCTAGGATGATGCAAGGGAAAAGCTAATCTGATTAGGAAAAAAGAAAAAAAAGAAAAAAAAATCAGCTAAAACAAGAAATCTAAAAACAAAGTTCCTTAGCATCCAAACAACACTGATACAAGGTTTTCAACTGAACAACTCAGTAAGGCATTCGAGTCGCTATAACCCGACGCACCACCAGTCAATCGGCCGAACTTGATGGTCAGTCCTCGCTCGAGCGCAACAATTTCTCGCATAATTGAGCATAACAAAAATTAAAGTGTATAAAGTTTCTTTCTATGTCGCTCGCAATATCAGGCACGTCTGTGCCCTTCAGCACACCAACAAACAAGAACATTTGTCATACAGGAAGTTTTATTGAAGAACGTTTCACTTCATCCTGCGCGTACTCGTATTTCCCTCTGCCAAAACAAAAATGGAACAAAAAGAAAGCCTGGTCCTTTATGAAGGGAAAAATGCAACTACTCACATACACAAGCGCGCGCGCGCACACACACACACACACACACACACACACACACACAACACACACCCTCACACACACACACACATATATATTTCTTGAAAACTCAACAAACATACTACGGTATTGCACACCAACCTTTTCTGGGATTGCATTCTTCTTAAAACTGAAAAGGCAGAGGAGTCAAATTACCACTTTCCGCGGTCACTGAGGAGAAACCACCAAGTTTCGAAATATCGGTATATGACCAGGATTTATATGTTAGTGAGTTTCCTCCCTATTGGAGGATGTCTCCCCCTTGGAGAATATAAGCTTGCTGAAGGCTCATTTTGAGAAGCATTTATTTTGTTTTTCCCCATTCACCCACTCAAGCACATACTGTTAGTTAGGCAGAATCATCTACCACTGCAGATATGAATGCGTATCTTCCCCTATTTCTTCAATCTAAGACATAAGAGCAAGCTTTGTTTATAATTGTATATATATATATATATATATATATATATATCACAAACTAATAAATTCCAAGGATAAGTACCGAGCACCGTTCCAGCAACTTACAGAGCAGCTTGGTGTAGCAATGACTGCAAGAAATATTGAATTATAAACAAAGCTTGCTCTTATGTCTTAGATTGAAGAAATAGGGGGAAGATACGCATTCATACCTGCGGTGGCAGATGATTCTGCCTAACAGTATGTGCTTGAGTGGGTGGATGGGGAAAAATAAAATAAATGCTTCTCAAAATGAGCCTTCAGCAAGCTTATATTCTCCAAGGGGGAGAGACATCCTCCAATAGGGAGGGAAACTCACTAACATATAAATCCTGGTCATATACCGATATTTCGAAACTTGGTGGTTTCTCCTCAGTGACCGCGGAAAGTGGTAATTTGACTCCTCTGCCTTTTCAGTTTTAAGAAGAATGCAATCCCAGAAAAGGCTGGTGTGCAATACCGTAGTATGTTTGTTGAGTTTTCAAAAAACCAACCAAAGGTGCCATCTAAGAAGCAAACGAAAATCATGAAAGAGCAAAACAAGCTACATTTCTTGTGAAAAGTAGAAAATATAAAAAGATATCCTCTGAGACACAAGTGCTGAGGGCCCTTTTCTTCAATCTAAGACATAAGAGCAAGCTTTGTTATAATTCAATATTCTTGCAGTCATTGCAACACCAAGCTGCTCTGTAAGTTGCTGGAACGGTGCTCGGTACTTATCCTTGGAATTTATTATTTGTTGTATTTAGTCCCTTGCGGATTCATTCCAAGAACTGGCCCTCAGCACTTGTGTCTCAGAGGATATTCTTTTTATATTTTCTACTTTCACAAGAAAATGTAGCTGTTGACTTTCATGATTTTCGTTTGCTTTTAATGGCACCTTTGGTTGGTTTTGAAACTCAACAACATACTACGGTATTGCACACCAGCCTTTTGTGGCATTGCATTCTCTTAAACTGAAAAGGCAGAGGAGTCAAATTACCACTTCTCGCGGTCAATAGAGAAACCACCATAGTTTCGAAATTCGGTATATGAAAAGAGTATAGTTAGTGAGTTTTCCTCCCTATTGGAGGATGTCTCCCCCTTGGAGAAAATTGCTAATAAAGGCATTATTGAGAAGCATTTATTTATTTTTTCCCATCCACCCACTCAAGCACATACTGTTAGTTAGCAGAATCATCTGCCACTGCAGTATGAATGCGTATCTCCCCTATTTCTTCAATCTAAGACATAAGAGCAAGCTTTGTTTGATAATCTATATATATAATATATATAGAGAGAGAGAGAGAGAGAGAAATAGCGATCAATCAACGAGAAGAGGAGAGAATAGCGATCAGAATCACGCAATTTTTAAAAAAGTGCTCAAACCACAATGGAGCGACATTGCCAGATTAAATATATACATACATACTAATATATATACACCGCGCGCGCGCTACTCAACAAACTACACACATACAGGCGCGCATGCACACACAAACGCGCGTGCGGGCGCGCGCGCGCACAAGTGAGAAGAACGCATTGGACGAATCGTGAACGACTGGCTGAAATATGATGTAGGGCCTGTCCTAGACAGACACTAGAGGCAGCTAGCAGGACACCTTGAGCCGTCACCTCATCCGTTGGGCTCACCATGCCAAGCGGCGCCACCTCGCTGGACGTTTAACATTGTTTAACATGCCTGTCGTCCTTTGCAGGTGGTGAGACCAGTTTACATCATGTGTTAGTCTGAGACCCTGAACGACAAGTGATTCCCAGACCAGCTGTCATCAGTTTTGCCTCGTGCGTGACTAACTACAATGACCAGTGGGGCTTGATGCCAGGCTGGCTCAGCGATTACCCTGCGTTTGCACATAAGACATCACCAGTTCAAATCCACCTGCCATTGAAAACAAACAAAATAAACAAACCCGAAACAACCGACAAACAAACAAAACAGTTGCTTTCATTTCCTTTTTCAAAGTGTTGTTTTGGTGGTCAGTGTAATGTTTTATTTAGTTCCCTATCCCACTCTCCGAGGTTTAAACCCGTCTGCCGTATGACTTTTGGTGGCTGTGGCCGTAAGAACCAAATGCATGTATGTGTTGGCCTAGTGGGCCACTCCAACATTGAGAGTCCGGTTTGTTACAAAGCACTTTTGTTCTGAGCCTATTGTGTTCTCTCAACACAACGGAAGGCTGATGATGACTGTAGTGATCACATCATTCACCCAGGAAACGTAACAATCAGTTGTGTCACCCGCCGGTTACGTCGGGAGGGCCAACTTACTTGTCGAGGTCAGGCTTACATTCAGCACCTCGACTGATTATATATAGACACACGCGTCGGATGTCCTTGTTTTCTGTAACTACAGGAAGTAGTGTTGACTCGATGAGCACTGTGCTGCTGGGGTTTTGCTTGTTTTTTTTTTTTTTTTTTCTATTCGAACATAAACACAACTTTGTATTTTTAAGCAAAAGAAATCATTTGTAGTAGAAGAAAGAAAGAAATCCAAAGATCACCATATAAACACGTGCGCGTTCAACAATATGCCTGCCAGTGCACGCACCACACACACACACACACACACACACACACACACACACACACACACACACACACACACAGCGCGCGCGCGCGCACGCGCGCGCATACACGCACGCACACAAACACACACTTACGCGCGTGCACGCACGCACACACTCAAACACACACACACACACACACACACACACACACACACACACACACACACACTTCTTCTTCTTCTGTTATGTGGCCACCATCAACACGCTGATTATTTTGCCACAGAATAGGGGGTTTCCACGAACCGGCTGCCTGACTTGAAAAATTCCTTTTCTTTTCTTTTTTCTATGTCGGTTTGAAATCTCTCTGCAAGTTGCATGAGTAAATCACAACATTTGCTCCGGATCACATTTACACACTCCCTGCCCGCTAACTGGGTCAGATGGGACGAGAAGTGACGGGCAGGCATCCTAGTGACGGCCCCCGGCACCCCCCGCCGCAGCGGCCCTCCTACCAGCACACCCGCTACCCCCTACCCACCTAACCAAGCACTCTCACATTCATACAGGACAGTTTGGGTTTGGGTTTGTTTTGAGCTTACTCCTGAAGTTTCGCAGCAGCGAGACTGTCGAGAGTCAGCACTGACGTGGGAGGTGAGTCTGTTTTTGAAACTGTCGGGAGAGAGTGCCTCTACAATGTGTGCTGGGAGTTCATCCCACTCATGGATGGCTCGGGGGAAGAATGAGAAGAGCCTATATTGCTGTTTATCGTTTACAAGGTGTTTAAACTGCTGGTGATATGATCTATCTCTTACTACTGTTTTTTTCCAGGACATTTTTGTTGACCTGCACCAGGTCATTGTGGATCTTATATAACATGGTGACCCTTGACGCTTGGCGTCGCTTCTGGAGAGACGGCCACCTACTGAGCTTTTCAAGCATGTCTTATAATTGCGCGCCGGTGGTAACGGTTCAGGACGAATCTAGCTGCCCTTCTCTGAACGTTTTCCATTTTCTTGATGCAGCCTATTTTGTGGGGGCCCCATACTGAGCTGGAGTACACGCACGCACGCACGCACGCGCGCGCACCGCACACACACACACACACACACACACACACACACACACACACATGCAGACAGAGAGATCTATACAAAGAGAGAGAGGGGGTAAGGGTGTGGGAGAGAGAGAGAGAAGAGAGAGAGAGAGAGAGAGAGAGAGAGAGAGAGAGAGAGAGAGAGAGAGAGAATTACTGAAGATTACTGACACAAGAGAACAGAGATAGGAAACACACCGATACACTGGGACAGAGATAGAAAATAACGGTGAACCTCGACCCAGCAAAGAGAGGCAGGCCGGTGCCACAGAACAATAGTGTATAGCACGGTTTAATGTAACATTAAACAAGGGAAAGAAAAAACACAACGCACCACAAAAAATTTGAAAACAAATTAGACGATTTATGAAAATATCTGCCGGTCAAAGAAAGTCACTTGATGAAAGAAGTGTCTTGATGAAATACTCAATGCGGTGAGAATAGCGTTTATTAAAAGTTGTGTGGTGTGACAACAGGCCAACTTGCCTTTCAGAATTCTAGTGCTGTGACAAGACAAAATAACCGCCTTCAGAAAATAACGGTGGATGGTGAACCGGGATTGAGGATACAGAGGAAAGAACAGAGAACATTGACCCGGGACAGAGACAAAAACAACGGAAGGGAAAAAAACAACGGTGAACGGAAAGTTGGGAAACGGACTAGAAATACAACGGTGAACCAGGACAGCGTTGAAATAACGGTCATATAGAGGGGATGTAACTGTGAACTTTGAACTGGATGGAGTGGAAACAAAGATGAAACCGGAATACCTTTTTTTACGTCCCGGGAACGTCATAACTACCTGTCAAAGTAGAGGTATTAGATCCGGGTCAACCGACCCGCGAGCAGCGCCATCAATGTTTACAGACTTTGTAGACCAATCAGAAAAGAGTAGCGCAACCGCCCCCCCCCTCCCTCCCCCCCCCCCCCCCCCCCACCCCCCTTCCCTCTTACTTCCAAACTTTCCACTCTCCTCTCTCCTCCGTCCCGGTCCCGTCAAGCGACCAATGAAACCGATGGACAGAAAGTAGATTTGTGCCTTGTCACCCTTGTTCATGCACAACTACTTGAAGTGGCGAGGTGGCGGATTTGATAAGACACTGGGTGACGGATTTTTTTTTTTTAATATCTTTCTTTCTGTGTTCTTTTCTCTTTCTTGTTGCGTATTTTATCTATTGTTCTAAATACTATCTTTCTAATCCCCAGCATACAATCCTTTCTGTGTCTTTCCTTTTTAATAATGTGTTTTTTTTCTGCATAGATTCGTTTCTTTCAGTATCTCGGATGTCTTGATGCGCTCGTTTCGATCTTGGTTATTTCATTTCTATCTTCCTGAAACCTTTTCTCTAAATCTTTTTCTTTCTTACTTGCTCGCTTTCTTGCTTTTTGTCTATGCTTTTTACGTGTTACCCGTTCTTTTTCTACGTATTCCTTTCTTCCTTTTTCTTTCCGTTCTTTTTTCTTTGTATATATTTGTGTTGTGCTTCCTTTGTGTATCCCTTTCTGTCTTTTTGCATCTGATCTCTCTTTCTGCATCAGTTTCTTCCTTCTGATATCCATGTCTTTCTTTCTGTCTATTTCTTCATACATGTATTCCTTACTCTTTTTTTTATCCCAAGCTTTCTTTGTTTCTGTCACGGTCAAAATTCAACTCAACCAAATTCGTGGTCAATCGCCACCAGCCCAGTTGGACTTAAGCCCTAACGCAAATATTCTGGGCGTCAGGCGGACGGCCCCATGGTTCGGATCCAGGCAATTAAGCAGAGGGGGAGGCTAATCCTCATCCTTCACAGAGACGGTCTGTCCAACCAGCCGACTAAATAGCTGACCGACGCATTCACCTGTCGCCTCAGCCAATTAAAGGCTATTTTTCGCTCTCGTGGAGACAGCACTGTCTGCTAGACGGACTAAGCTGTCTGGCCGAATGTCTCGATTGGTCTGCCAGCCAACGTCGTAGAGCCCGCTCAGACTCATCTAGCCACTTTAGAGTGACCAGTGTCCACACGGCACCAGTTAAGTAGGAAAGGGGGAAGGTAGTGTGTGGTGGGGGTGAAATCCAGCTAATCAATTAGATGACCAATTGACCACCACAGAGAGTAAGGCGTGTCGGCATGACTGGCATGATTTGAACATCCAATGGAATTAGAGGAGCTAACTTCGGGGTGTCGGGGTAAAAATACTGACCAATGGTACTCGCCCTTGTTGGAGAGATCGGAACACCATAAGAAGGATGTGAGAGTGAGAGAACGGGAGAACGGGAGGAAAACGAACGGACAGAGAGAGAGAGAGGGAGAAGTCCGGGGAAGTAGGCTCTCGCTACAGGAAGGCAGGGAGAGAACGAAGAACGGGGGGGAGAACGAACAGAGAGACAGAGAGAGGGAGAGGTTTAGGTCTGCTTGAGAGAAAAGCAGAGAGATGAGGGGGGAAAGAGAAGAGAACCAAGTTGAGAGATTAGCATGAGATAGTCTGCAGAGGAAGGACTGAGAGAGATGTGGAGAGAGAGGGAGAGTTGCTAATTTATGAAGAAGAAAAGAAAGAAAAGAAAAAAGAAAAGAAAAGCAACCATGTCCATTTGATAAGAGCAGACTAGAAGAGAGAGAGAGAGAGAGAGTGCAATGCGTTAATGCAGGAAGAAAGAAAGGAGAACAGATCGATGTTGATAGTCACTGTTCTACCCTAACCGGGGGGTTCGACCTCATACCTGGCAGCGTCACTTCGCCAAGCAGAACCACAGACCAACGCCAACAGTCCTCACCCGACCAGGCGCCATCAGACCAACACCAGTGCCGGCAGTTGTGTCGTGTTGTGAAAGTGACAGTGAAAAGAAAAAGAAAAGAAAAGAAAAGACAGTGATTCGTGAATAGTTAAGATCACCTGGCCAGGTAAAGTAGAAATCTTTATACCCGGGTTAGTTAATGATGTTTTAGATAAATGATTTTGTGAAGTTCAAGGAAAGAGAGAATGTTTTATTTTGTTTGATTCTATATGCATTGATGTTCTTCTATGATCGTGTATAGTAAAGTTATAGACTTTACTAGTGGTTTGATGTGACGAATGCATGATATATGAATGAGATTGTAAGCAAGCTGTGAGTGTTTTTGGGGCTGTGCGCTAGTCCTTCCTCCACTGACATTACACCGAGGTTGACAATTTATTGGCGAGCTTGCCAGGATATTCTGGCCCATTTATTATAATTGTTCAACTTCTCAGAGAGGAAGCTGGGTGGGATTCAAGTGTTGTAATCCTAAGACAAGGGGTTGTCTTACTGTATGTTCCCAAGATAGTTAAATACTAGGCTTGGCATGGCTTCCAAGATAGTTAATACTAGGCTTGGCATTTCAGCCCCAGAGTACTCATTTCGCACAGATTTCCTATAATTCGCTCTCATATTTGGGGTCAGGCGCTGGGCGTCTTATAAAAACTAATTACGTTGTCCCAAGCTAATATCATTCATAGGATTGTGCTATTACGTCACTCGTGTCGGTAACCACCAGTTTGGCTGTCGTAGTAATAAAATCTTGTTCAAAAAAAAAAAAAAAAAAGAGAAAGAGATACAATGGCGGAAGAAAAGAACACCCCTATTGAACAACTTGTGAGCGTCGCTCGTGATCTAGGTTACTCAGGAGATGAGTTGCGTGCATTCGTTGAAAACCAACAAAAGATGGAAAGGGATGAGCGAGCAGAAAGACGACGTGTCGCGGTAGAAAAAGAAGAAACAGAAAGAATAAAGCAGGAAACAGAAAAATTAAGGATTCAGGCTAATGATAATCAGGCTTTGGGAAGAGACAGAAAGAATGAAGCAGGAAACGGAAAGATTAAAGGTTCAATTAGAATTAGAGAAAGTGAGAATACAAAGGGAGACCCACCGAGGATGGTAGTTCACTTTTTCCCGTGACTCTGGTGCGCAGCTATGCCCCCCGACCCAAGTTGCCAAAATTCTCTGAAGGAACCGATTCGATTGATGCATACATCAGTCGTTTCGAAACGTTTGCAACCAGTCAGGGTTGGCCTCCAGAAGAGTGGGCAGTCATTTTGTCAGCGCTATTGACTGGTAAGGCATTGCAGATTTTCACTGCGTTGCCAGCAGAACAACAGTCTGATTTCGCGCTGTGAAGGAGTCTTTAATGAAAGGATTTGACCTCACAGAGGAGGGGTTCAGGAAGAAATTTCGTTCACTAGATTGCAAGCAGGTGAGACGTACACTCAGTTTGGTGCACGTTTAGATCACTATTTTGAAAAGTGGTTAGAGTTGAGCGGTACGAAGAAGGAGTTCGCTGAATTGAAAGAGCTAGTTATGAAAAACAGATTTTGTCAGGTTGCGGCCTGAGTTAACTATACATTTGAAAGAGAGACAGCCAGAGACAGCAGGGGAGTTGTTGAAGTTCGCAGAGGTGTATAGAGAGGCACGTTTGGGCACGAAGGTGCAGGAGAAACAGGTGCTAGGCACAGGTGAGAAGAGTGCAAGGAGACCAGGTAGTTTTTCTGCAAAGTCTGCAAACCCAGTGGTGGGGCAGAAGGAAGGGCAAAGGGACATTAGGTGTTTTTATTGTCACAAGAAGGGACATGTGGCGAGGGATTGTCGCATGAGGTTCCAGAAGGCAGCAGCCTTGCAAGAGGGGGATAAGGGTCGTCAGGAAACGACCTGCAGTGGAACCAAAAGGGATTCAGTCTGAAGAGGGTGGAGTGCAGCCTGTGGCTAGCACTGGGCAGCAGTCAGTGTCAGGGATGGAGGGCACTAGGCTGAGTGGTTCGTTACCAGTGGAAGAAGGGTGGATTGGCCACAGAGGGTGAAAATGTTACGAGACACTGGTTGTTCATGCGGGGGGAGTACGAACAACGCTGGTCGATAAAGGGGATTTGACAGGGCAAATCCAGACCTGTACTCTAATCGATGGCACTGTGAGGGAGTTTCCAGTTGCTAAGATAGAAGTACGTACCCCTTACTTCTCAGGCGAGTTGTCTGCGTTGGTGATGGAGAAACCCCTTCATGATTGATCATTGGGAATATTCCAGGTGCAAGGGATCCAGGGGATCCTGAGTTGTTGACTGCTACAGGGGCAGCAGTTCAGACACGGAGCAAGAAGGAGGAAAAGGTTGTTAAACGTTAGTTGTTCCAGGAAGGAAGTCGGGCATAGACGTGTCGCCTGATGAGTTTAGGGCAGCGCAGGAACAAGACCCTTCGCTCGTGAAGTCTTTGGGGGTTGGCAAGAGGTGGAGAGAAACAGGAGGTTAGAGGAGTGAGACAGAATTTCTTTGAAAGGCGGGCTGTTGTACCGAGTGTTCACCAAGGGGAAGACAGGCAAGGTGACAACTCAGTTAGAGGTACCAGCATGTTATCGTGACACTGTCATGTCAGTGGGTCACGAGTCGCTCATGGCGAGTCATCTCGGCACCGGTAAAACGGCTGACCGAGTCTTTGATGATTTTCATAGGCGCAGCAGCAATCATTGATGGGGTTTGAAGGAGACCCAGCAGAAGAAGGGAGATTTTGTTGCCTAAGTTTCCAGAAGAGTCATACAGGGATGTGTCACTGTATGAAGGGCTAGACAGTAGGAGTTCCTAGGTTTTGTTGTCGGAGGCGACACAAAGCAGCCGGAAAGAGGAAAGGTGGAGAAGATGATGAATTCAGAGAGACCAAAGACCAAACAGAAGTCAGGAGTCTGCTAGGTTTTATTGGGTTCTATAGGGAGTTCGTTCCCAATTTCGCAGCAATCACGAGTCCTCTCAGTGATTTGGTCAAGGCAGGGAAACCGGCAGTGGTCGAATGGTCAGACGCTGCAGAGCAAGCATGGCAGACGGTGTTGGAAAGACTAGGTTCCGTCCCATCTTGAAGCTACCAGATATGCCCAAACCATTTTTGTTGCGGACAGATGCATCAGGTGGTGGGATAGGTGCAGTATTGTTACAGGAGCACGAGGGTCGAGTTTCCTGTGAGATATGCTAGCAGGAAGTTGACAAAGTGTGAAGAAGGGTACGCAACGGTGGAGAAGGAGTGTTTAGCTGTTGTGTGGGCCGTGCAGAAGTTCCACAAATACTTGTATGGGAAAGAGTTCGTGATAGAGACAGATCACCAACCACTCAAATTCCTGCAGGAGGCACAGTTGAAAACAGCAGAGTTCTGCGTTGGGCAATGGCACTGCAGCCCTACAGGTACCGAGTGCAGTACATCCCAGGTCGACAGAATGTCGGAGCTGACTATTTAAGTCGTGTAGTCTAGCAAGCTGCAACTCAGTGGAAGTCAGTCATATCCGGGGTGCTTTGTTGATAAGATGTGTTGATCCCAGTTATGTTGATTGGATATGGGTCCATTCCCAGTTGGCTATGTTCATAATTTTTGTGTGTGAGACTTGTTCATATTTTCTTTGTGAGACTTGTTCATGTGAATGTAGTTATGCTTGGAGCATACAGTCGCTTGTGTAGTGATGCATTATTTGCAATAAGTGAGGATGGAGATTCCTCAGTGAAGTGTCATGGATCGTGATCACATTATATTGTGCTTTTCATAAGAATTGTGAAAAGAAGATATGGCAAATCCGCAGGTAGGGGAACGGCATAAGTGCGCACAGAGGTCGTTATAAAATGAGTTGAAATAACGCAAGAGCGCACGTCAATGATAACTCATTGGAGTGGTATTCACTAATGGTATATTTTATAATTTATAAACCTCGGTCGTAAAGTATTTTTCAAACTTTGCGCGTGTAGCTGTGTGTCAGCAAATTCGGTTGTTTTCTTTTTTTGTCCGTTGTTTTGAGAAAATGCGGTGCATAGTCTTTTGCAAGGGGGAAATTGTCACGGTCAAAATTCAACTCAACCAAATTCGTGGTCAATCGCCACCAGCCAGTTGGGGCTTAAGCCCTAACGCAAATATTCTGGGCGTCAGGCGGACGGCCCCATGGTTCGGATCCAGGCAATTAAGCAGAGGGGAGGCTAATCCTCATCCTTCACAGAGACGGTCTGTCCAACCAGCCGGACTAAATAGCTGACCGACGCATTCACCTGTCGCCTCAGCCAATTAAAGGCTATTTTTCGCTCTCGTGGAGACAGCACTGTCTGCTAGACGGACTAAGCTGTCTGGCCGAATGTCTCGATTGGTCTGCCAGCCAACGTCGTAGAGCCCGGCTCAGACTCATCTAGCCACTTTAGAGTGACCAGTGTCCACACGGCACCAGTTAAGTAGGAAAGGGGGGAAGGTAGTGTGTGGTGGGGGTGAAATCCAGCTAATCAATTAGATGACCAATTGACCACCACAGAGAGTAAGGCGTGTCGGCATGACTGGCATGATTTGAACATCCAATGGAATTAGAGGGAGCTAACTTCGGGGTGTCGGGGGTAAAAATACTGACCAATGGTACTCGCCCTTGTTGGAGAGATCGGAACACCATAAGAAGGATGTGAGAGTGAGAGAACGGGAGAACGGGGAGGAAAACGAACGGACAGAGAGAGAGAGAGGGAGAAGTCCGGGGAAGTAGGCTCTCGCCTACAGGAAGGCAGGGAGAGAACGGAAGAACGAGGGGGAGAACGAACAGAGAGACAGAGAGAGGGAGAGGTTCTAGGTCTGCTTGAGAGAAAAGCAGAGAGATGAGGGGAGGAGAGAAGAGAACCAAGTTGAGAGATTAGCATGAGATAGTCTGCAGAGGAAGGACTGAGGAGAGATGTGGAGAGAGAGGGAGAGTTGCTAATTTATGAAGAAGAAAAGAAAGAAAAGAAAAAAGAAAAGAAAAGCAACCATGTCCATTTGATAAGAGCAGACTAGAAGAGAGAGAGAGAGAGAGAGTGCAATGCGTTAATGCAGGAAGAAAGAAAGGAGAACAGATCGATGTTGATAGTCACTGTTCTACCCTAACCGGGGTTCGACCTCATACCTGGCAGCGTCACTTCGCCAAGCAGAACCACAGACCAACGCCAACAGTCTCACCCGACCAGGCGCCATCAGACCAACACCAGTGCCGGCAGTTGTGTCGTGTTGTGAAAGTGACAGTGAAAAGAAAAAGAAAAGAAAAGAAAAGACAGTGATTCGTGAATAGTTAAGATCACCTGGCCAGGTAAAGTAGAAATCTGTTTATACCCGGGTTAGTTAATGATGTTTTAGATAAATGATTTTGTGAAGTTCAAGGAAAGAGAGAATGTTTTATTTTGTTTGATTCTATATGCATTGATGTTCTTTCTATGATCGTGTATAGTAAAGTTATAGACTTTACTAGTGGTTTTGATGTGACGAATGCATGATATATGAATGAGATTGTAAGCAAGCTGTGAGTGTGTTTTGGGCTGTGCGCTAGTCCTTCCTCCACTGACATTACACCGAGGTTGACAGTTTCTTTATCTACTTTTTCTTTCGTTTCTGTATATCTTTCTTATGCCAAACCTATTTGAATCCTTTCTCTTTGTGAATGAAATTTTTTTTTTCATTCATTCTGTCTGTCTCGTATGCGTTCTTTACGCGTCCCTTTCTTCCTTGATGTATCTTTTTCTTTCTTTCTGTGTCCATATTTTTCTATGTGTATTCCTACCTTTCTTTCATCGTGTTTTCCTGTCTTTCTTCATATTTCCCCATCTTGTATTGTGTATCCACTTCTTTCTTCTGTGTTTATTTCTTTTGGCATGTATCCCTTTCATCCTTGCTTTTTACCCTTTGCTTACTTTCTTTCTGTATCCCTTTCTCTCTTGGTACTTCCGTTTTTTCCCCTAACTTTTCCGTATCATATTGTTTCTGTTTGCCTTCCCCTTCTTTTTCTTTCTGTCTTTCTGTATTCATCTCTGACTTTCTCTCTGTCAGTATTCATTTCGTTCTTCCTGTGTTCTTTTTTTTCTGTGTGCATCCCTTTCATTCTTTCTGTGTACATCCCTTTCATTCAGTCTGTGTGCATCCCTTTCATTCAGTCTGTGTGCATCCCTTTCATTCTTTCTGTGTACATCCCTTTCATTCAGTCTGTGTACATCCTTTCATTCAGTCTGTGTACATCCCTTTCATTCAGTCTGTGTGCATCCCTTTCATTCTGTCTGTGTGCATCCCTTTCATTCTGTCTGTGTGCATCCCTTTCATTCTTTCTGTGTACATCCCTTTCATTCTTTCTGTGTACATCCCTTTCATTCTTTCTGTGTGCATCCCTTTCATTCTTTCTGTGTACATCCCTTTCATTCTTTCTGTGTACATCCTTTCATTCTTTCTGTGTACATCCTTTCATTCTTTCTGTGTGCATCCCTTTCATTCTTTCTGTGTGCATCCCTTTCATTCTGTCTGTGTACATCCCTTTCATTCTGTTTGTGTGCATCCCTTTCATTCTGTCTGTGTGCATCCCTTTCATTCTGTCTGTGTGCATCCCTTTCATTCTGTTTGTGTGCATCCCTTTCATTCTTTCTGTGTGCATCCCTTTCATTCTTTCTACATCCCTTTCATTCTGTCTGTGTGCATCCCTTTCATTCTGTCTGTGTGCATCCCTTTCATTCTGTCTGTGTGCATCCCTTTCATTCTTTCTGTGTGCATCCCTTTCATTCTTTCTGTGTGCATCCCTTTCATTCTGTCTGTGTGCATCCCTTTCATTCTTTCTGTGTGCATCCCTTTCATTCTTTCTGTATGCATCCCTTTCATTCTTTCTGTGTGCATCCCTTTCATTCTTTCTGTGTGCATCCCTTTCATTCTTTCTGTGTGCATCCCTTTCATTCTTTCTGTGTGCATCCCGTTCATTCTTTCTGTGTGCATCCCTTTCATTTTTTCTGTGTGCATCCCTTTCATTCTTTGTGTATGCATCCCTGCCATTCTTTCTGTGTGCATCCCTTTCATTCTTTGTGTATGCATCCCTGCCATTCTTTCTGTGTGCATCCATTTCATTCTTTCTGTATGCATCCCTTTCATTCTTTCTGTGTGCATCCCTTTCATTCTTTCTGTATGCATCCCTTTCATTCTTTCTGTGTGCATCCCTTTCATTCTTTCTGTATGCATCCCTTTCATTCTTTCTGTGTGCATCCCTTTCATTCTTTCTGTATGCATCCCTTCATTCTTTCTACATCCCTTTCATTTTTTCTGTGTGCATCCCTTTCATTCTTTCTGTGTGCATCCCTTTCATTCTTTCTGTATGCATCCCTTTCATTCTTTCCCTTTTCTTTCTTTCCGTAATCTCTCTCTCTCTCTCTCTCTCTCTCTCTCTCTCTCTCTCTCTCTCTCTCTCCCCTCTCTCTCTCTCTCTCTCTCTCTGGCGTACAAGATCACACACACACACACACACACACACACACACACACACACACAGAGAGACACACTCTCTCTGTTAAATACAGCTTTTCTGAACAGACACTTAAGTGAAGAACGAATTCACAGAGAGAGAGAGAGAGAGAGAGAGAGAGAGAGAGAGAGAGAGAGAGAGCAGCAGCAGTCGAGCCTTGCAAGCGTGCTCGCCCTTCCAGTTTTCACAGAAGAGGACGAAGAACTGACTTTCATTCTTTCCCTTTTCTTTCTTTCCGTAATCTCTCTCTCTCTCTCTCTCTCTCTCTCTCTCCTCTCTCTCTCTCTCTCTCTCTCCCTCTCTCTCTCTCTCTCTCTCTGGCGTACAAGATCACACACACACACACACACACACACACAAAACACACACACACAGAGAGACACACACCATGCTGACACCAGCGGTCTTCAGTGTTATTGTGAGTACACTGGGATGTATTTGTTACAGAGAGCGTCCGTTCAGTGGGAAGGGATGGGGAATGTAGTTGTCACAGAGAGCGTCCGTTCAATGGAATGTTCTCCGATTCATGAAGTCGTGTGTCGAATGCATGTCGTCCATCGCCATTAAGCATGTCGTCCATCGCCATTAAGATTGAAAACGATGGTCGAGTTGACACCCACGCCCGACGGAAGTCGTCACGACGATCTGTCACCAAAAGCACGCCTGGCACGGAGTTTCTCTCAGCCACGCTCATAAAAGACCGCGGGGTCTCTCACCCCCTGAACACAGTTCAGCTCAGACGAGAAAGTTTATAACGGAAGGCGACAAATGCAACGGCTCCAAACGGTAAATCTGATCTTCGATTCTCACCGTTACAGAGTCCATCACCAACCATGCTGACACCAGCGGTCTTCAGTGTTATTGTGAGTACACTGGGATGTATTTGTTACAGAGAGCGTCCGTTCAGTGGGAAGGGGATGGGGAATGTAGTTGTCACAGAGAGCGTCCGTTCAATGGAATGTTCTCCGATTCATGAAGTCGTGTGTCGAATGCATGTCGTCCATCGCCATTAAGCATGTCGTCCATCGCCATTAAGATTGAAAACGATGGTCGAGTTGACGTTACTGCAATTTTCAGCGGTTTTGAATATTCGCGCAAAGGCAACAGGTTTAGCAGTTAGGTTCAGGTTTAGGTTCATAGGGACAATTGCTTTTGCAATTATAGCCAGAACTGGCTTTACATGTCCCTTCTATGTTATCTGGTCTTTGTTCGGTCAGGTCTTTTACTCGCTCAAATCTTTATCATAGTCAATAGTCTTCAGTAATACACTATCATCGATAGAGCTTTTGAAATGGTTAGTATTTTGTGCACGTTTAATGTTAGGGGTTAATTTATTCCAAAGATGTTACTCTGTTACTGAAAGAAAATTTCCTTAGGTTAGTGCGACAATATTAATTTTATCCACACTATTTCTGGTAACTCTTGATGCAGTAAAAAAAAAAAAATTGAAATAGGAATATTGTCAACACAATTAAATAGACTTGGATCAAATCGCTCCTCACTCGTCTTGTTTTTAGGGCAGGCAGTTTGATGGTGAGACATCCTAACCACCCCCCTCCACCCCCCCCCCCCCCCCCCCCTCTTAAGTATTATCATCCTCTTCTTGATAGGAAGAGGGAAAACTGCGCGAGCAAAATTTCACTTTAGCAGTGCTGACATCTCCCATTGCCTCCCCCCCCCAACCTCCACCCCCACTCAGCCCCTAAGCAGTGGCAGGAAGTTCCAGGTCCGTTGTAGCCAGCCGACTGGAGTTAGGGTCCAAGACTTTGGCACTGGCTCGCCTTTAAACTGGTTTTTTTTTGTGTGTGTTTAAAGAAATATCGGAACTGGAGAAAAAGTCCCACTCCCCCTTTTTTGTATTGAACATGACAAAACGCAGATGGAACTGCATATACTCATGGCAAAAATATGCATGACGCTTGAATAAACGGTCTATTTCTTACCCACTTGCAGCACACAGAAAATATCGAAACCGGGGAAAACCGCGCGCGCGCGCACATGCACAAACGCGCACGCACACGCACGCACACGCACACACACACACACACACACACACAAACTACACTCTCACTCACACACACGCGCGCGCGCTGGAAAATACCTGATTTTCACCCTTATTTTGGAACACATGGACACACACACGCGCGCACAGCATGCGCGCGCCGGAGAAAACCTGATTTTCACCCGTATTTTGGAACACATGGAAAACGAGCGTGTCGGTCTAAATTACAACACGCAAAACGATCGCAGTGTTGCTCAACTAGGTCGGAAAGTTCGTAGTTGGATGTCAACAGCAGTCGAGGGTCTCGCCTCTCCAATCTAGAGAGGATCCGGTTCATGCCACCGGTAGGTAGGTCAGCAATACGTCGTCGGTCCAGGACCCCTGCATGTCTCTCCGATCAAAGATAGTGCCCTACGGACGCCCTACGGAAAGACGGCTGGGCGGATTGGTTTTCCTGCGTCTACTCCGCTGGCTGTCTCGTCAGTTCTGAACCGCGCACCTCTATTCCAGTCTCCCCCGCCCGTTCCGTTTCCCACACACTTCTCGTGACGGAATGTGCCAGCGCCGTGCCTTGGTGACGCACCTTCAGGCAATACACGCAAGCACGTGTGTCGCGGATATCATCGTATCCTGGAGTTTGAATCCGGGAGGGGGAGGGGGGGGGGGGGGGGGGTCGGTGGCAGGTGACAGTTGTATGACGTTTCGCCCCACTGCACCCTACTGTCAACAAACAGTGCAGGAATCTGAGCCACCCCCTCCCCATAAGAAATTACATAGAACAAAAATGACATCGCTTCATGGAAACCATGCCTCGGATCTCTTGCTCGTAACAACTGCGCAAAGTGCACGCACACGCGCACACACACTCGCATTCACATGCGCGTGCGAGCGAGCAATTTTTATTCAACATTGTTTTATTCACGGCGTTCGAGTCGCTCGAAGAGGCGTATTCTGCATTTGTCCTGTCAGATGTTCTGATGCGCAACCTCATCCGACTGCATAGAACACTCGGCGTCGTCAATATGACAATGTTTTTTTTTAAAAAAATCGCCTTTCTTGCCATTGCAAGATCATAACCAGTGTTCTGTTGGGCGTATCAGGCAAGGTGGAGGCCGTTGAACTGGATGAATGAACGCTAGTAATGTAATACCTTGTACAGTGTGGAGGGCTGTATACATTGTCATGGCCTCCACAAACATGGACGAACTTAGTAACTCTGTCAAACGGCCAACTGTAGACACTGTACGGGATTTCTCGTCTCGCTCCCACTCCCACCCCCCTCCCCAACTCCCGTGTAACACACGGCGCGAGTGTTTGCCAGTGAAAGTCTTATTATTGCTGCAGCGTACCCCGTGTCATGTTATAGCTCGCTTGTTGAGTTGGTTTTGCAGACAAGGAACAGCACATGTCCACAATCTGGAACCATCCTCGGTGGCAGTAATTGGGGGCTGTCTACAAGATAAGCTGTGGCAAGATTCTTAGGATTTTAGACCGCAGTTCACAGCTTACAAACAAGCATATGATTTTAGACCGCAGTTCACAGCTTACAAACAAAACAAGCGCGCTGATCCCGTCGCTCGTAGGGCGCACGCTGCACACGCATACCCGCACCGCGCGCGCGCGCGCACTCGTATTCCTCTCTCTCTCTCTCTCTCTCTCTCTCTGACACTCGCAGACACGCACTCACACGCTCGTATTCCACGCTCACTCGCACACGCACACACACACGCGCGCGCACACGCACACACACACACGCTCAAACACTCGTATTCCTCTCTCTCCCCCTCTCTCTCTCATACAGACACACACACACACACACACTCCTATTCCTCTATCTCTTTCTCTCTCTCTCTCTCTCTCTCTCTCTCGCACGTTCTCACACACGGACACACACAGGCGCGCGCGCGCGCGCACACACACACACACACACACACACACTGGCACACTCAAACTGCCTTACCGAAGCCTTTTTTTAAATTCCCAACTAGATCTATAGGGTCAAGGGTATGCCTGTGACACTGTTTACATGTTCAGTCATCAGGGAATATCCTAGACCAGGTGTATGGCATTGCCCCGTCCATTCTGCCTCGACGTTTCAGAGGTGTTCTGTTCAGACATGCCATAGTCCTACATTAGTTTTCGGCAGAGTGAACTAAAAGGAACCTCATCACAAACTAAATGGTGCCAGTTGATTTGTTTGAAGTTGCACTTTCCTTTTCATGCCAGTCTTATGGATCCCGTGATCGGATAGGCTCTAAGCTTATGGGTTCAGAAGAAATTCACGCAGTTATTTTTTCATAACGGTGACGTATTTTCTAAATGTAACAATGTGCTTAGAAAAAACCAGCAGTGAAAAAAAAAAAATCGCCCCCCCCCCCCCCCCCCCCCCCGCCGCAGCCCTCTTCCCCGCCCCAGGGGGCGGAGAGAAGGTGGACCTAAGGTGTGTATTAGCCATGTACGCATGTACGTAGCAAAACGAATGTGGAGAATGTTGCTTGGTGGGTCGCTGTCTGATGACTGACGCGCGAGCATGCACACTACACTCGGTGGTCCATTAATGGCTGTCAGCAGCTGCGGTGATTGAAGGCAAGGCCGGTGTCTGTAGGTGGGGTGGTGGATGGCTTTTTGTTTATTTCCCCGTCTGTCGACTGCCCTGCTAACGATCAGAGTGAAGTCAAATCGTGACGCAAACTTAATGGGTAGTACGAACATCCTGAACTCGAACTGTTCAGATCTCAAACCTACCCCTATCGTATGAATACGTGTGTGTGTGTGCATGGAGAGGGGTGCAGCTGTCGGTGTTGCTGTTAAATCGGTTTTAAAACGGCACATTTACCGGTTTGGTGTACACTTTCTTCGAGTTCAGTTGCTAAATATAGCCCGATTGCCCAGCCACTGGTATGCACATCAAGTTTAGAAAAAGAAAAAAACGGACTGAATATTACCGACTTCTTTCGAAGGAGGGGACAGGTACATGGTTGTGTGAGAAACGGGGACGCTTTTGTTACGCGAGACG
Organism: Conus ventricosus; assembly: GCA_018398815.1. Lineage (NCBI taxonomy): Eukaryota > Metazoa > Mollusca > Gastropoda > Neogastropoda > Conidae > Conus > Conus ventricosus. The sequence continues at coordinate 16,389,597 of CM031610.1, forward strand.
TTTTTGTGTACTTTTTGTACTCGCAGTTCTTATAGAACAGGGAGTACTTTACAATGGGAACGAAGAAATGCTGTCTGTCCGTGATCAAAATGTGTTCCACTCGCTCCAGACAAAACTTCTGGCCGATCTTTCTGAAATTTTGTTAGTATGTTCATTATGGGTCACGGATGTTGCCCGATGTTTTATTTTACCAGAATAGCCGTTACTAACGGCTATAACGGCCCAAGACTGTTTTTCTTTATGGAATATCTCAAGTACTTGACCGATTTGTAAGTGGCATTTGACGGTTTTGAAGTAGCTTTAGATTTAATAACCGATTGATATTAAAGATAAAACTGGGAGTATGTATATATGCTTTGCATCTTGTTTTCTGTGTCAGCATTGTTGAAGCAGTATTGGTAGTCTTCAAAACGGTGTTCTGTTGAAAAGAAATGTTTGGTTTCCAGCTGGCTGCAGCAGCAGCACAGTCGTTCCCGCCAGTGGATTTACCAAGTTCATGCGCAGCCGTGGTAAGTTCTAACTTTTTTCTTTTCTTTTTTTTTTTTTTTGGGGGGGGGGGGGGGGGCTTGGCCAGGTGTATGTGGGGGTAAGATATATTCTGCTTCCTTCCCAGCTATCGTGTGCAAGCAAGTCTGCCATGTTCATGATGGTGCTCTTTCGGAACTGCCAGACAGAAACCAAGAATCCCACCATTTTCGAAGTGGTATACTATATACACACGCTCACTTTCAACAATTAGGTGTTCAGTTTTTTCTCGTTCTTTGCACGGAACGGTGATCATTATGATGTCAGTTACTTAGTATACTAGTAGTTTCTAGGATTCCAGCCAGCTTTTACTTTTTTTTCTGTTTGTTCCCTCATAGCCTCGTTTTATCAATTTCCTCTGTTTAATATGCGGTGAGGAAAACGATAGCCTAAAACCACATGCAAGAACCCCGTCACTTTAGCAACCACAAATCCAGATGTCTGGATGCGGACTTAATTATTCCCCGTATACGCTGTAGCTTGGAAGAAAGTAAACGACTGTTCTTTTGCAACTGACAGAGGCACAAGAAACCCAGACTCCTGTACCAACAGGCAGCTAACGATTCCGTAGACGCTAGAGCCACGATAAATCCAAACAACCATAACTCTACAATTAGTCGTGGACAATTGTCTTGATTGTATTATCATCGAGTCGATCTGAAAAAGGGGGAGACCACTTAACGAAAATAAGACCAGCTACCGTGGCGAAGTTGTTAGCGTCGCGGACTCCCGGCTGGGAGGTCGTGGGTTCGATTCCCTTTGGAGCGATTTATGTGATGTTCAGCCCCAGTCGGCTCCTACCCAGGCTAGTCTATTGGTTCAACTGGGAATACTGGCACCACAGTCCAGTTTCATCCACATAATGGAGCCTCTGTGCTCTCTGCTTTGAGGTTGCTAAAAATTTCATGTCCAACGCTGCAGGTGTCTGTCTCTCGAACCTGGTTGACGTTTGGATATATCATGAAAGTAAGCGTTGAGTACAGCCCTGTCATGCAGTCTCGGACCAGGTTGGAATTCTGCATCTCCATCCTCATTCTCGCTGATCAGTTTTAACGTCTCAAATTCTGTGGCCCTTCATGCCCAGCTCTCATGGTGACCTCGGTTTCAATTCTCCACATCTATGGCCTTCGTATGATTCTGTCGGGGTCATCAGTATCGGCAAATTATGGGGACGGTCGTTAAACAAACGTGGTGGCGTCCTCAGGAGGGAGAGCCCACTCACGCCGGCCCTCGGCTAATTGTAAGTAGGGAGCTTCATAGGTGATGTCCTGCGTATGTTGGATCAGAACAGGCGCCACTGAACACCACCGAAAGGACTGTGCAGCAGAGCAGTGTCTCCTCTGGTGGGTTGCCTCATGATGACTTGACATTGACTGCTCCCTGCGGATTGCCGTGGCTGTGACGGGCCGGGCCGGGCGGTGGCTGTGAACGAGAAGTCAGAATGACTGGCATGGGTGCAATGTCACTGAGGTGACACAGAAGATGGGATAGCAATAAATAGATGGGTGAAAAAATAAATGAAATAGAATCAAAGTAGTGGGAAGGGTTGGGCGAGATTGATATCTTAGACTGATTTCAGCCGAGTCTGAATTTGTGTGCTTTTTTTTTTTAATAAGCGAAGCGGAAAACAGAATTTGACGTCATCGGTTTGGAGGACTGTCCATCGCACTGCAAACGCAGGTTCAGATCTCTGGAAGGTTCAGTTAAATCGATCCCGTAATGTCGCAAAATTCTTCAAGATACGGAAAGGATTCTTGGTAGCTTTCTGAATTATTTTCTGTATCTTTTTGATGGCTTTTTATCCGGCATTTGTTTCCAGGCGCTTTGAATTCGATTTGATTTGCGTTTTTTTTTTGTTTCGTTTTTTTTTTTTCGTTTTTTTTTTTTCGTTTTAAGGCAAATGGCCTTTAACATGTGCTTGTAGACAGTTCTGTTGGAAAATGGGATTGAAATACTTGATGAAAAAGATCTTTTTTAAAAACTTGAAAAACGTTGCACACACATTCGCGGATAGGCATATATATATATACAAACATCCAAAGAATTCAACAATCACGTAAAATATTTCCCAATTTTTCGACCACTTGGTTATCCTCAAGGGACTTTAATGACTGAATTGCATGTAGCAGCCTCCCGTTCACACTTTAAAAAAAAAAAAAATTCATCGGTTCCAAAGGTTAGAGAAAGGACAACGGTGGAAGGGTAGTAAGCTACGGAGAACACGAGAAAATAGGGGTAGGAAAGACGGGAGGGAGAGAGAGAGAGAGAACCGCCTGCGCGCACAAATGAGGGCGAGGGGGGGAAAAGAGGGGAGGTTGTTTAAAAAAAAGGGCGGGGAAGGAAGGGGCAGGGAAGAAAGGGGAGCTAAAAAAAAAAAGGGGGAGAGGGGATGTAGGGTGTATGTATATATAATATATATATATATATATACTACTCAAAACAAGTTAAGGGCCACCCTCCGATCTTCACCTGCTGTCGACAACTCGGTTTATTGACGCGAGTTTTTGAAATCGTACAAATTAACTTGTGTTGCTGTGTTGCTAAAGCAGTGCATATGTCAGATTGAAGCATGTGAAAAAATCCGCTTGACACCAGGTTCATGCTGAGAAACGCGAAAGTCATGGAAAATTGTTTTCGCTGTACCCCCTAGTACTGGACAGGATCAGCATGCGAGAGAAATGGGTTGCACGTGCACGGCGCTCTACTGATGAACGCGTTCACCACCTTTTAGGCTGCCAGTGCGTATTTAAAGGGCTAACCAGCTGCCCAAATAACCATGCCACCAAGACGAAAGTTCAGTGACACAAACCGAGGACGAGCGCTGGCATGGATCCAGGATGGAATTGCTATACGGGAAGTGGCAAGAAGAGTCGGAGTGAGCCACTCCGTGATACAGAGACTTTGAGACCGTGTCCATGCAACTGGACGGGTGGCAGAACGGCACCGTACTGGCAGACCCAGTTCAACAAGATGGCAGGACCGATACATTGTGGCGCAGGCTCTGCGCGATCGGACTTCCACCGCCAGCGGGCTGAGAGACCAACTCGGAGCAGCAAGCAACACGAATGTCGGCGACCAGACAATTCGGAATCGTTTGCGTGCGGCAAATCTTGCGTCAAGGGCTGCTGCTGTTCGTACGACACTTCTGCCACGCCACAGGGTGGCCCGTACAGCCTGGTGCACACAGCATGTGAGGTGGATTGTGAGGCAATGGTCCAACGTCCTCTTCACAGATGAATCCCGATTCACCATGAGGTTCAATGACGGCAGGGTGCGCGTCTGGAGACGTGTCGGCGAACGATTCACAGATGCCACTGTAAGGGCACGATCGATATGGTGGTGGGTCTGTCATGATGTGGGGAGGCATCAGTTTCAACCACCGCACTCTCCTGCACCACGTCCCCGGCAATCTGACAGGGCAGCGCTACAGGGATGAAATTCTGAACCCTGTGGCACTACCAACCCTGCAAGCCATTGGTAATGGCGCTGTTCTGCAGGACGATAATGCTCGTCCACATCGTGCTGCTGTCGTCACCAACTTTCTCCAACAGCAGGGTGTCGTCAGGTTGCCGTGGCCAGCCAACTCGCCCGACCTATCACCCATTGAACACCTCTGGGATGTGTTGGGACGGGCTGTCCGACGCAACCATCCTCCTGCAGCCAATCAACAAGAGCTGGTCCAGTTCCTGCAGCAGGAATGGGCCGCCATCCCTCAAGCGACTCTCCGCAACCTCATTCGGTCCATGCGTCGCCGTTGCACAGCCTGTCTCGCTGCAAGAGGTGGTCATACCCGATATTGAATGAACTTTCATGTCAGAGGCCATGTTTGTGAATTTTCCATTTCAACCTCCTGACTTCAAATACACGTTCCGAGGAGTGTGTGCTTTTGTAACTCGGTTTTTTGCTTTATCCGGTTTGACACTGAATGAAATTAAATTTTCACTCTGATTCAAGTTCATGTCTTTCATGCTTTTGATTTTACAGTGCGTTGTAACAGTGGCCCTTAACTTGTTTTTGAGTAGTATATATATATATATATATATATATATATATATATATATATATATATATATATATATATGCGTAATGCGTGTGGTGCCTTTTTTTCAGTTGTGTCAGGTGGGCACGGTTTGCAGGGAGGAGCCGAACCAAAATGGAGACCTCCAAGCACGGTGTGTGGGTAAGTGTCCTATTGACATTGAGTTCATTCATGGAGGGAATGGGGTCGTGGATTTGAACAGATTGGGGGGGGGGGGGGGGGCGGGGGGCATGTAAACTGCACAGCTTTCAAGTGAGAGCATACCTACATGTCCTTAACATTTAATGGCATGTTTTATAAGACGTTTAAGTGTACTTTACAAGCCTGTCGTTTCGGGATACTGCTGGCTTCCATATGTGTAGCTGTTCTTAGCAACGGCACGATATTGTCCATTTTTCCCCAGCATAGATATCCTTTCTTCCCGAAAAGCATTGAAACGAAGCCCAGATTAGCACAGAACACGAACATTTGTCCGAAATTTATCGTCCAGTCCATGAGATTGAAGTGTGCGTTTGACTAGCGGTCCTTCTCAAAACGGTTCTGGAAAAAAAAAAAAAAAAACCTTTTGTCATGCTTGACTTTGCTTTTACCATTGAAATGTTTGTTCGTGATGGTGACTTCCATGAGGGTACATCCCCAACAGCCATATCATCTGATTTGATCTGGCGTTGAGTTTGTATGCTGGCACTTGGTGAACAACCTTGGACACCGTCAGGTTTTTACGCAGTAGACATACGGAGAACATTATCTGACCTGTCGGGCTGTCCTGTAGGTGGGTAGCAACAGGGAGGGGGGGGGGGAGAGAGAGAGAGACCTCCGATGTGGAACGTGATGCTCAGTATCTGCCTTTCCGCAGATTGAAAAGAAGTGTATAACAATGATGGTTTATTTATCTTGGAAACTGGAAACGGCTACACACGGCAGTCGCATGCATACAACACCACATGCGCCGCGTTCAATCACATAGCCGTGCTCGCACACAGCACACACACACACACACACAGCACACGCGCGCGCACACACACACACATCCACACACGCCTCTCGCACGCACGCACGCTACGAGGATGTCGATCCTAATCGAGAAATGACATGCAGTAAGTTACAGCCAACTTCCTCTTCTCGCAGAACTTTACAGCATTCGCTAATTTCCTGTTGAATCTCGGATCAAGCACCGGCCGCTCCAAAGCCAAGACTGCCCCAGTCCAGACCCCTTCGGTTTCGGCATCTGCGTCAACACGTGCTCGCAGGACAGCGAGTGCGATGGAGACCAGAAGTGCTGCAAGAACTCCTGTGGAGGCTTCACCTGTCGGCAGCCACACCGTCCTGTGACACTGCGGTAGGATTGATGTATCCTGTGACACTGTGGTAGGACTGATTTATCCTGTGTCCTGTGACACTGGTAGGATTGTATCCTGTGACACTGGAAGATGTATCCTGTGACACTGCGGTAGAATTGTATCCTGTGAGGCTGTGGTAGGATTGATTATCCTGTGTATGCTGTGACACTGGTAGGATTGTATCCTGTGTATGACACTGTGTAGGATTGTTTACCTGTGTCCTGTGACACTGGTAGGATTTGTCCTGTACATGTGTATCCTGTGACACTGGTAGGATTGTATCCTGTGACACTGGGTAGGATTGTATCCTGTGGAACTGTACATGGTAGGATTGTATCCTGTTGTATGCTGTGACACTGGTAGGATTGTATCCTGTGACACGTGGTAGGATTGTATCTGAGGCTGTGACCTGTTAGGATTGATGTATCCTGTGTATGCTGTGACACTGGTAGATTGTATCCTGTGAGACTGTGGTAGGATTGTATCCTGTGAGGCTGTGGTAGGATTGTATCCTGTGTATGCTGTGACACTGTGGTAGGATTGTATCCTGTGTGTATGCTGTGACATTGTGGTAGGATTATCCTGTGATGCTGTGGTAGGATTGAAGTATCCTGTGTTTTGTGACGCTGTGGTAGGATTGTATCCTGTAAGACTGGTAGGATTGTTTTGTGTGTGTGCTGTGACACTGGCAGGATTGTATCCTGTGACACTGGTAGGATTGTATCCTGTGTATCATGTGATACTGTGGTAGGATTAATGTATCCTGCGTGTTGGACTGTCCTGAGACACTGGTAGGATTCTGTCCTGTGTGTTGGACTGTCCTGTGACACTGTGGTAGGATTGTGTCCTGTGTGTTGGACTGTCCTGTGACTGGTAGGGTTGATGTGTCCTGTGTTGGACTGTCCTGTGACACTGGTAGGATTGATGTGCTGGACTGTCCGGTGACACTGTGGTAGGATTGGTGTGTCCTGTGTTGGACTGTCCTGTGACACTGTGGTAGGATTGTCCTGTGTGTTGGACTGTCCTGTGACACTGGTAGGATTGTGTCCCGTGTGTTGGACTGTCCTGTGACTGGTAGGATTGTCCTGTGTGGACTATCCTGTGACACTGGTAGGATTGTGTCCTGTGTGTTGGACTGTCCTGTGACACTGTGGTAGGATTGTGTCCTGTGTTTGACTGTCCTGTGACACTGGTAGGATTGGTGTGTCCTGTGCGTTGGACTCCCTGTGACAGTGGTAGGATTGTGTCCTGTGTTGGACTGTCCTGTGACACTGGTAGGATTGATGTGTTCTGTGTGTTGGACTGTCCTGTGACACTGGTAGGATTGTGTCCTGTGTGGACTCCACTGTGACACAGTGGTAGGATTGGACTGTCCTGTGACACTGGTTGGATTGTGTCCTGTGTTGGACTGTCCTGTGACACTGGTAGGATTGTGTCCTGTGTGGACTGTCCTGTGACACTTAAGATTGTATCCTGTGCTTAGACCATCCTGTAATACTGTCCTGTGATGTGGTAGAATTGATGTAGCCCATGTTAACACTATCCTGTGTTGTGGTCGGATTGACGTATCCTGTGTTCATCCTGCGATACTGTAGTAGGATTTAGTCCTTTGTTACACCATCCTGTGTTGCTCTGGTAGGATTGATTTAATCCTGTGTTACACTGTCCTGTGACACTGAGGTAGGGTCGATTTATCCTGCGTGTTGGATCATCCTGGGATTCTGCAATGTAATCTATGAGCCAGTTTTGTGAGGTCCGATTCCCATCGTGTAAGTTCCGATTCCCATCTTGTAAGGTCCGGTGACCATTTTGTTGTAGGAAGACGCCTAAGGAACGCATAGATACATGGTCACATACAGTTAAATACGGACAGTGATTGCAATCGAAGTCAAAGGACACCATGATTTACCTGTGCACGCGTTTTATGTACGACACTTTTGTTAAGGAGACGTGTTTCATCGTTTGTGAAAATAACAGCCCGCTCCACCTCCTCCGTGAAAATAACAAACCGCCCCACCTCGTCTGCACGCACACACACACACTCGCGCGCGCACACGCACTTATACGCGCGCGCGCGCGAACTTGGCCCTTCCCCCTTTCACCCCGCACCTCTACCCCCTCCACCCTCTTCCCACTCGTCTCTCCTGCGCTTTTTTCTGTCGCTCCTGTTTTTCCTCCCTTCCCTCTCCCTTCCGCTACTCGTATCCTCCCTATAAATTGACATCAATGATGTCGAACCGTGTGCTTGGACACTCGAGGGCTGTCGCACTGCCCCTCCCTCAAGGTGCGCGGTACGGACTGTCACCGAGGAGGACGTAACGCCGCCCCATTTTTCACCACAGTCCGAGTCGGAGGTGGCGCCACACGTCTCTCTGAACTCGAGCACCGCTTGATGACGTCTCGCAGGGTCGGGTTGGCCGAGCAGATGAAGCCCTTCCGTTTCTTGAAACCCCGAGTCCAGGGTTCAGTCCCTGGTTGAGACGGCCAGTTTTAGAGATTGTCTGTTCGGTTCAACGTTTGCTTTGACTCCAACCACATGTCCTTCGGAGGAGACTTTGAAGCGAAGTTCAGTGTACGAACGCCTGGATTGAAATAGTAATGATTAGCTCGCACGTGATAGAGCTTGGCTTAAGACGTAGATCTGTTTCTTCTCTCGAAGATCCCATCACTCCTTCATTTACAAGGTTGTGCTTCATGATTTGGATATATTGCATATTAAAGCTGTTTTTCTCCATTTGCACGCACCTGAAATCCTGTGTAGGCCGGAAAGTGTTGGTGGAATGGATGACAAAAAAAAAATCATTTTGGCACAATTGTACCGTTTAGGTATCGCCTCCGAAGGCGGAATTTGGCTGCCATTGAAAATGGTCTCGTTTGAAGAAAATGGCGGTTATGTGAATCTCGGAAGATCATGCCGAGAAATGAAGACGTCCGCTTACTTTGACGTCAGTCCCTCAGCCTTTTAATTGCCACTTTGCCGTGCAATGTACACCCGTTGTGAACGTGGGACCCATGTGTGCTGTGTGCAACAGAAATGCGAGCCTGGTCAGAAGTGCGAGATGCAAGATGTGGTCTGTGTCCGACCTCCCTGCGACCCCCAGCCTGTCTGCGTGAATGTCGGTGAGTATACTTCATGTATTTTGGTCAGATACTTTAAAATAAAACCCGTTGGGGTTGGGTGGGTGTTGGATAGCAAATGCCATGCTATGGTTCTTTCTCATTCAGTCGGAAAGCAGATGTTTGAGTGCTGGTCCCAGAAATGGAAATCATGGCATTGGCAAGAAAAGTGGTGCCATTTCTGACGGTCTCACTGACGCACAAGGAATTGTGTAAAAGTGTTGCCCAGTAAAACGTAGCAATGGATATATGCTCATACGAAGACGGAGTGTATATATGTTTATGTATTTATATGTATAATGTATGATACATATGTAGTAAGAGTTGGCAGTGGCCCTTTGTCAAACATGTAAGATCAAGATATGCACTGTGGCTTGGATTACCCATCTGCTTTCACAAAGTCTTCAGGCATGTACGTTGGTATTAAAAGGCTGTAGACTACATTTTGTTTTGCTTATGGAAGTATTTTGGGTCGCAAACACTTAACTCTACAGTTAACCGTTTATTTCTGATTATTTGTGTTTCGCACATAAGTACAAGCGTTCATTTGAGATGTCTTGGTTGTAAACAGGAAAGTGGAGAATGACCCATTCATTCGTGATCGGTAAAAGAAACGTGCATCAAATGCTGTAAAATACTAAGAATTAGAACGGGTCCTCTCGGTTGGGAGTTCACTGAACGATCGCATCCGCTGCCTCTTTTTGACATGACTGGACACCTGCGCTGAACTGTGTCAGGTAAAGCTTGGGAGTGCCCAGTCCCTGAGCCTTCCGAGGTGGGGATCTGCGCCTTTACCTGCTATTCGGACAGTGACTGCGACGATGACAAGAAATGCTGCAAGAACGGTTGTGGGGGCACCAACTGCCGGTCTCCACCGAGTCTGATCCCTACCACACCTGCCCCTTCCAGACCTACCTGTGCTGCCGTGGTAAGTGGTCCGCCTCTGTTCCTGCCAAACCCTCCTGTGGTCACAGGGTAAGTGGTCTACTTCTGTTTCTACTAAATTCTGTGGTCACAGGGGTAAGGGGTCTACTTCTGTTTCTACTAAATCTTGTGGTCACAGGGGTAAGTGGTCTACTTCTGTTTCTACTAAACCCTCCTGTGGTCACAGGGGTAAGTGGTCTGTTTCTACTAAACCCTCCTGTGGTCACAGGGGTAAGTGGTCTACTTCTGTTTCTACTAAACCCTCCTGTGGTCACAGGGGTAAGTGGTCTACTTCTGTTTCTACTAAACCCTCCTGTGGTCACAGGGGTAAGTGGTCTACTTCTGTTTCTACTAAATCCACCTGTGGTCACAGGGTTAAGTGGTCTACTTCTGTTTCTACTGAATTCTGTTACCGTGGTAACTGTCCGTTCAGCTGTGTTCTTGCTAAAACCACCTGTGCAATCATGATAAATGGTCCTCCGATTACGGTTCTGCAAAATATTTGTATTGCCATGTAAGTGGTCCGTACCTTAACTTTTTCATTCATTCGGGTGCGAGTTTCAGTCCCCCCGCCAGCACCCGGAACGAAGCTTTAACGGTTACGATGCCATCGTAAATGGTGTCATTCTGGGTATGCTTTTAAATACCCCCACACCCTTCTCTCCTGTGATTATCTTATATAACCCCCCCCACCCCCCGTGGTGTCGCAGTAAAATAATCCCTCACTTTCCTTACCTCTGTCCACTCTGGACTCGGGCCCCCCCCCCCTCCCTCCTCCTCACTATTCTCGTTAGAAAAGTTGCTGCATAGTGACGGAGAGAGGGAGGAAGGGTTGGGCAGGGAGGGGAGATAGTTGTGGCTTTATTTAATTGGGCAAACCTTCACCGGTGAATGAATAGAAAGGAAAGTAAGTTTTGATACAAGACCTGCATGGCATGGGTTTGAAGCCGCCCGTTTCCCGTCTAATACTGAAAGAAGTGTGGAGTATCATTTTGAGGACTTTGTTTTGAGTGCTTGACATTGAGGGACATGGTATTGATTACATCTGGTGTTTAGGTTGTGCTGAGCTTTTCCTTCCAGTTTATGCATATGAACATGTCATGTTTTTACTGTGTTGGACAGAGATGCGGGTCTGGCAAGACGTGTGTGATGAAACGGCAGCGCGGTTGTAAGGGTCCTTGCCACCCCCAGCCATACTGTGTGGATACCGAGAGTGAGTAGACCACCTTTGGAACATCTTTCTTGCCCATTTCCGTCACACTATACGCGTTGTGTGTATTTGAATATATGTGTATATTTGAAAACATGTGTATGTATAGATAGATATAGACATGTGTACAGGCATGTGCATATAACTGTATGCATGTATGTGTATGTAACTAGGGGCTTTGTTTTATGCGCTTGTGGCGCGCAAACGTGACATGGAAACCCACGGACGGAAAGATCAAGTAATTCAAAAAGGTTTCAGTCAGTTGATGGCATTCCCTTCAGGCGAAATGTGGCTTTTATGTCGGGTTCAAGGCCAGCCGAGCGCAGGGACACCATGGAGTGCGCAGGAACCGACTGCAGTAGGACAGAAACGGCGTTCCACACAGAATGCATTCCATCAGTTGGCCCTCGGGCACTCGGCAAGCAAGGTGATCTGTATATAATCGACAGTTGCCATCTGGAAAGGAAAAAAGGCAACGGTTGAGACGGTCTTTGTTCACATGGCATTAGATACGGGGTTTCGTACTAGTTTTCCCCTTTTCTATCATGTTTATCACTCTAGCCCTTTCAAGTCTTTGTTGTCTGCAGCTTGTTCTGCTTCCGTGGCTTATTCACCTGACTTTGTAAAGTCTGTACGCATTGGTTATAATACCATCGTATTTTGACTGTCTCGTATGTCTTGGATTCGTGTCATGAAATTTTTCATGAGATCAACATGGGTTGTTTGTTGTATGTTTCGCGTGCTTTTTTTTCTCTCCCAAGTTCAGCTACTGTTCTTCTGATCGGCTGATGGAAAACGTTCTGTGCAGGACACTTTTTTTTCTTTTGTCTTGCGCAGCCCAGAAAGATGCATGGTTTACTGTTTACAAACGTGTATATGGATTTTTGACGGCATTTCCACATTTGCAAATTTCAAATAATACCCTCTGGTCGATAGACTCTAGGTAGAATTGTTCTGTGCAATGCGCACGGGCAGACTGCACCACGAAGCGGGGTGTTTCACGTCTGTCTGCAAGATGACAAAGAAATGTAGAGTATCGTCATGATTTTAGGTTTTTTTTTCATTTAATATTCTTAGAAGTCAACACTTAAAATGGAGAGAACGATGCAAAAATGAAATGGAAAAAGAGCCGTCACCAACGGACGGACACAAGAGATCGAAAGGCCAACAGATGAACGGACAAAAGGTCAAAAATAGACAAAAGGTTTTTTTCAGTGACTACACTTAAATGTCATCGATTTTACATCGAGCGTACGTAGGGCATGATCTTTTATAATTAACCTGGACACGGCTGAGTTTTGGTGTCGGAGGCATGTGTACTAACCTGTTATTAGTTTACTTTACTAGCTTGTATTAATCGGGTGTTGTGCCGAGTTCATCTCCCATCAGGGTTATACAAGGCCTCACCGGGCTTTTGTGTTCTGTTTGTGAAATTGGTGACCTACATGCAGCTCGGGCATTTGTCCATTTCAGTCGCGGTAGTGCGTGGATTCTTTTGCTGAATCCAAAGGGAAATAAGGTCAGTGCGTACATTTTTGTCAGAACCAGTGGGTTTGTCGGGTGTAGGCCAAACTAAACGCATCCGGGTACATGCCATTCATCATAGCCTCAAAAGATGTCCAAAAACGGTCATTATTGGATAAAAAAAAAGATTAGTTACGCTGCCTTATGTGTTATGTAAAAATGAACAGATCAAGTTGTAGAAGATTGCTTTGGATGGTCAAAGGTATAAAAAAAAAAAGTTCTAAGAGCTGTTGGCTGTTAATGAACTGCCGGGATTCACCGTGTTTAAAGCACGGCGTGATGGATGGTGGAATCCCTTCCCTTCCTTCCACCGCCTTGTAACTTGCCCTGAATCAAATCGGGTACCCAGGACGAAGGGTTGTCAAGATCCCCTCCCCTTCCCCTCACCCGTCGCCCCCCCAATCCGACTCCACGATTGGTTCGAACTCACGACCGTCAGCTCCGCCGCAAACCGTCGGACCACGGGCCGAGGGTCGGTATCAAAATTTGAGGTCGCTGCGTATGCGCCAAACGAAGTGCCGAATAGCAAGACTATTCAACGCCCAAGTGGTAACACATCGTTTACGTCCCTGCTCGTGCACACCATATTAGTGGTGGTGGTGGGTTTTTTTTTTTTTTGACATATCCTCGCCTGGAAGCATGTGACAGCACTTTTATGTGGGATGTTTTGGACAGGAAGTATGGACGAGTTTGGCTGCTGATGGGTTGTTTTTTTTTAAAGATTTCCATCTTTCATTCTTTTCCTGTCCGTTTTCTTAAGTTACTACGTCTCTTCTCTTCGTGTCTCCCTGTAATCTCTCTCTTTTTCTGTCTCTCACTCTCCCTCCCTCTTTCTCTCTCTCCCTCCCTCTTTCTCTCTCTCTCCCTCCCTCCCCCCTCCCCCATTTCCCCCCTCCCTCCCCCTTCCCTCCCAGATCGACATACTACATGTCGTGCTATGATGTGTTGCAGAGCCAGGAGAGTGCCCCAGGTTCAGTTACGTCCCTTTCGGTTTCTTCGCCTGCCGCCCGCAGTGTTGGTCTGACGCCGACTGCCCCGGGGACCAGAAGTGCTGCATGGCAGGCTGTGGGAAGCGCTGCAAGGATCCAGTGCCAGAGACCTGCGCCACAGTGGTAAGCACCGCTGATCCCCCCCCCCCCCCCCCCCCCCACACACACACACACACCACCACCACACACAACACACACACACCACCTACCCACTGCATGCACATGTAAAATGCCCCACTGCTCCTCCTTACCACTCCTCCCCTTCACCTCCCCCCCCCTCTTTTGATACTGTTGGTATGTTGTGAGGTTGCGGATTCGGAGAGTCTTGGGTCTGTCGTGCAACTGTTTGACACAGCGTGGTCCCAGTGAGAGAATTTCACGTTGGTAACGCTTGGATCCATACGATCTACTTCCATTCACTATTTGATTCGACATTAAACATTGCTCCAGCTTTCTAATGGAACACTGCTAGTATCGGCATCTCTCAGGCCAGATTCGCACCGGGAGAAAATGGCTTTTTTTTTTTTTAATGTGCAGCCTAGTTGCGTACCTAATCTCGGACCAAAAAATCGGAAATTGACGGCATCTCTTCCACGTCTTTTCACAATATTTGGAAACTGTTGAGTCCATGCCTCTTCGTGCCCTGCTGTTGTCGGGACATGGGTATTGATTTCCCCTGCTCGCTGTCGTATCGATCTCAAACGATAAAGACACGGGAGAAAGTCGCCAGAGCAGCGTAACGCTTCTCTCCTGTCTGCACCGCACTGCAGCAGTAGTCTTTACGTCTCTCTTTCCAGTTCTTTCGCTTCCATACACAGCTACAGCCAGACTCTGCACCGCACTGCAGCAGTAGTCTTACGCCTCATCTTCCATTCTCACTTCAACACAGCTGCAGCCAACTCGCACGCACTGCCGCAGTAGTCTTTACGCCCTTCCAGATCATTTTCATCATACACAGCACAGCCAGACTCTGCACCGCACTGCATCAGTAGTTCCGATCGCCGAGACCACCACCAAGGACTGTCGAAGCAGTGACAATGGGCACCATCCAGGACATTTGAAGATCGCATGACGAACGTCCAAGTCGCAGAGCCAAACGTACAAGCGCATGACGGAGGGAAGGGAGAAGTGTGCGGTCAATGCTGTAGCTGTGTATGAATAAAAGAACTGAAAATAGTAAAGATACTGCTGCAGTGCGGTGCAGAGTCTGGCTGTAGCTGGTATGGAAGTGAAAAGAACTGGAAAGATGAGGGGTAAAGACTACTGCTGCAGTGCGGTGCAGAGTCTGGCTATAGCTGTGTATGGAAGGGAAAGAACTGGAAAGATGAGGCGTAGGCGTAAAGGCCGTCCAATTAAATGCTTCCCTCTTTCTGAAAGATGCACGTTTCTGAAACTTTTCGTCATACTAGGTTTGGCATCCAGACGTGAACACTTGAAAGACTCCTTGAAAACCTTGGGTCAGAGACGTGTCCCACCTGATGTGATTTTGATGTGTCCCGCCTGATGTGATTTTGATATGTCCCACCTGATGTGATTTTGAGTTCCTTGAAAGATCATCTTTCATCTGGTATACGATTTCACGATAGAAAGATTTCAAAGCAATTTGAGCTTGTTTTAGATGTTAATGAGGCGCGCGCGCGTGTGTTTTTGTGTGTGCATGTGTGTGTGTACGGTAGTTTTTTCAACAATGGTGTAGGGAATTGGGTTTGTCGAGGTGACAACTTTGATGTGGCCATTCGCAGACGGCTATGTTATAACCAGTATGATCTGATTCGTTGGTTTTTTTTTAATTGAGAGAATTCTAAGATCCATTTTAGAGTTGATTTCAACGAAGTCACGTGACGGCCCTAATACAGTCATGTGGTTGGTCAGTCGCTGTAACTGAAGGCAGAAGATTGGGCCAGTACCGCGGATGGAATGACCAGACCTTGATGTGGCTGTTTGCAGGACTGCCCGCCTGACCACACGTGTGTCATGAAGAGGTGTATCAGACGCGGCTGCTCTCGAAAACCCGTTTGTGGTGAGTACAACTGTGTGCACCTTACGTTTGTAGGACCGGAAGGGTGCGGAAAAGGGGTGTAGAGCTTTTCACTCTCTTCCCTGGTTCTGTCTCTCTCTCTCTATCTCTCTATCTCTCTCTCTCTCTCTCTCTCTCTCTCTCTCTCTCGAATTGGGCGTGAGCAGTCAAGAATGGAGCGAATGGAAAATTATTTGTTTGGTCTTCATGATCATGATGATGGTGGTGATTGTGATGACGCACCTGAACGTCGGTCAAAAGATTGTGGCGTTAACAATTTTGGAAAGTCTTTGTTAGACTCGTTTCCTTTTTTCTTTAGAAATTATGAATGGATCATGTAAGAATGATTTTGACGGGAAATTCACTTTTGAGGTAGCACAAGGTGATAGTGTCATCGATTATTATTTTTTGTTTCGGAAGGTTTATCATTTTGTGATTGTTAATAATTGTTTTCATGGCATTTGCCTGTTGAGCTTACATGGCTACCCAATCAAAAATGTGTGGAACAACCAGAGAAACTGATAATTACAATAGAAGAAAAGGTAATATGGTCAGATAACTTTGTAGATTTCATTCAAAAATGAAATAAATTCTGAAAACTTTAAAGCACTTATTAATAAGGCCTACGCAGAAGTATGTAAAGATGTAGATAGCTCATTAGAAATATTCACAAATGCATTGTACGCCGCTGGTGGCGTTTCATCAGAACATTGGGTCGTAGGAGAACAAAAGATAACGCGTGGTTTGATAAAGAATGTAAAGCACAAAGAACAGTAGTGGAACGGTTACTGAAGAGTTTTCAAAGAGCAAGATCTGAAGAATATAGAAAGCATCAGAAGGAATTATATGTGAAAGAAAGGAAAAAAATACACAGATCTTAAAAGATAAAAAGAGGGTGCATGATGAAATCGGACTCGAAAAACTGAAACAATCCAGCAAAGATCCATAGCTATTCTGGAAAACGGTTAGAGAAACCAATAGAAAATCGGTGATATAATAACATCAAACAATGGAGAGATCACTTAAAGGTCTTTAACGACCTGGACAATATGGGTAGAAATGATCGATGAGCATGGGCTGAGCGGGAGGAAAAAATAAGAGACGGGCAGGATTCAGAAAAGATTATAGCACCATCGACCACATGTTTACGCTATATGCTATGGTACAATCTTATTTATTGACAAATAAGAAACTATATGTAGCCTTCATCGATTTCCGGAAAGCATTGGACTCTGTGAATAGAAATATATTATGGGATGTGCAAGAAAAGCAGATGTTCAAGGTAAATTATATAGGTCACTGAAGGGGGTTTATAATTCAGTACTAGCCTGTGTGAGGGATAAGGGTTTATATTCAGATTATTTTGGATGCCCTCAAGGTGTAAAGCAAGGAGTTTTTGAGCCCACATGTTTTCTTTCTTTATAAATGAATTGGCTCTAGAAATTAATAGAAGGGAAGGCACGGGATCCAGTTAATACCAGGTATGACAGAAGTTTTTCTGTTGCTATTTGCAGATGATGCGATTGTTTCAGATACACCAGTTGGACTGCAGAATCAAATGCATTAAACGGAGAGGCGGATAGACTAAAATTAACGGTTAATATGGATAAGAAAGATAATGGTTTTCAGAAAGGGAGGGTATTTGGCTAGGCATGAAAAATGGGGTATGGCGCTTTAGAAGTTAAATGTTGCAAATAACTACAAATACTTAGGTCTAATTTTCACCACTAAACTAAGTATGAGTAAGGCATGGATAGAAATGTATAGAAAAGGAAGGAAAGGAGTTATTGAGATTTTAAGATCTTTAAGGAAGTTGAAATGTATTGAACCTATATTTTGGAAACTTGATTCACAAGTGGAACCTATAACTATGGAGAAATATGGGGTTTATTGGAAAATGACCTTATGGAAAAGGTGCACACAATGGCGATTAAACGTTTTCTAAACATTCCTTTACACAGTTCTAATAAAATGGCAATGGAGAAACGGGTCGATACCCCTTGCAAATACGTTCCAAAACTCAAGTATTGGCTACGTCTTGTAAAATTTCCACAAAGCGGAATTAATAAACAAGCATACTATACTGTTCAAAAAAAGAAACGCAAAATGAAATTTTGCCACCTGGGGTGGACCATACAGTTGAGAACACGCCAAAAACCGGCCCTGATGTACGTCTTGAACGTCGACGTGCTAGGATAACATCGATTCCGGTTGTCACTATGTGCACGTGCGTGTTGTGGGCCAGGTGCGACAGTGCAAACATTGGGTTGTGCTTCTGTTTCGCCTGCAAAGCATGCCCAACTCAGTGGTGAACACACACACACCATGGTCATAGTGCAGTATAAAAGCCGGGTCATTTTGGCAACCGGCAGGCACACCGTTCCAAAAAACAGCATGCCACGTTTGAGCCCAGCAGAGAGAGAAAACGCCCTGGGTCGTTTGCAAGTTGGTCAGAGTGCAACTGATGTGGCCCATGCTTTGAATGTCTCCCCCAGTACCATATGCCGACTTTGGACTCGCTTCCAGAGGACAGGGTCATCAGCTGATGCCCCGAGGTCAGGCCGACCTCATATCACAACGCCAGCCCAGGACCGCTTTATACGGCTAAGACATCTCCGCAATCGCTTCCTGCCGGCCTCGTCCACTGTCCAGGCATGCGCTGGTGTCCGTCGCATCTCCGACCAGACTGTCCGGAACAGGCTGCATGCTGCTGGGCTGAGGGCTTACAGGCCCCTACGTGGCAACGTAATGACGGGGCGCCATCGACAGACCAGACTGCAATGGGCTACGCAACACAGACACTGGACACTGAGGAACCATTGGCGACAAGTCTGGTTCTCGGATGAGTCAGTTTCTGCTGCAGCGCCATGACAGGAGGCGAAGGGTTTACCGCCGGGTTAATGAACGCAACCAGAACTGCGTCGACGAGGCACCTCCGCATGGTGGCGGCAATGTCATGGTATGGGGGCCATCAGCAACACAGGCAGGAGCCAGCTGGTGCGCGTGGAAGGTCACCTGACAGCCCAGCAGTACGTCCAGGTCATTGTTCAGCCACACGTCCTGCCTCTAATGGCCACTCCCAGGGCCGTGTTCCAGCAGGACAACGCCAGGCCCCACACAGCACGCCTGACCACAAACTTCTTTACCGCCAACATCAACACCCTGGCCTGGCCCTCTCTTTCCCCGGATTTGAATCCTATTGAGCACGTTTGGGACGTTTTGGACAGACGCCTGAGAGTGAGGGCCAACGCCCCAGCGACTCCAAATGAACTGTTCCGGGCATTGCAGGCCGAGTGGGCGGCCATCCCACAGCAGACAATCGGGAACATTATTGCTTCATTGCCCCGCAGATGCCAGGCTACCATTGCAGCCAGAGGGGTCACACCTGTTACTGACTTTGGAAGCGGCCTGGCGATTTCCCTGAGGGTCTGGGGCTGGTTCTTTACCACAGCATTGCAGGGGAGACTTCTGTCCTCCTGATGACCTGTTTTTGTCATTTTCACATTAAACGTGTCACACTGAGCTTCAATAAATTGTTTCAAATCGGCAGCTTGGCATTTTGCGTTTCTTTTTTTGAACAGTATATATGTTAAGACAACATGAAAATGGAAGGCAAAACTGGGTTTCTGGAGTAAATCTCCTTTTCGAAACTGGATTTGGTTTTGTATGGAATAACCAGGGTGTTGTGAACGACAAACTTTTTATCCTAGAATTTAAAGAGCGTTTGATATCCTACCAACAGATCTGGCACTCTGAATTAGAAAATAGTGAGAAATACTCTTGGTTCTTGCGCTTTAATAGTGACTTACAGCCAGAAAAGTATATCGGTTGTAACGCAAAAATGGCATAGGG
Source organism: Conus ventricosus (assembly GCA_018398815.1). Taxonomy (NCBI): domain Eukaryota; kingdom Metazoa; phylum Mollusca; class Gastropoda; order Neogastropoda; family Conidae; genus Conus; species Conus ventricosus. The sequence goes on from CM031610.1 coordinate 16,409,134, forward strand.
ATTCATTAGCACGCTTTCGAACAGGGACCCTTGGTCTATATGCTAGAGAAAGATGGTATGGTATATTTAATAATGAACCTAATTGTATCTGTCCAATTTGTAAAAAAAAAAAAATATAGAAGACGAATTTCACTTTTTCTTTCAGTGAGGTGTATGAAAAGGTACGGGGAAAATGCGGTTTCTTTAAATCTGTATTGGAAGAACGTGACTTGGCCACTCTTACAGAGTGATAGTGAAAACAACTTATCTATTACTAAATTTATCGCAGAAGCAAATATTCGAAAAAGGAAGCTTTTCAATACTTAAGTAGAATTAATGTTCTTTCTTAATAAGTCCTATTGTCCTCTCAAATGATTGACTCCGCCTGTTGGTCGCTTGATATTTATGTTTACTTTCTGTTTGCTTTCTGATTCTCTTTAATTTTGATTTTTCTTAATTTTGTTCAAACAGCGCTTCCCATGTGGAATAGCAGGTTTTGCTGATGACATTAAACTATTCATTCATTTATCTCTCTCTCTCTCTCGGATGTGGCCCTTTGCGGTCGGCTGGGCTTTTAGCAACATTATCTTCTCTCCATCTCCCTTGATCTCCCTTTCTCCCTTCCAGTCTCTGCCTCGCTTCCTCTCTCTCTCTCTCTCTCTCTCTCTCCTCTCTCTCTCTCTCTCTCTGAACAAATGGTGCTCACGACATGTTCAAGTATCCGAGAACGCTGTATACGTGTCCTTCCACGTTAATTTATTAGCTTGTCTGCTCAAATTGTAACATGTGAATAAGTTAATTGTCCAACTGGAAGCAACGGCACGCTGCGATTTTTTTTCTCCCCCAAACCACGCCGCAACGCCCGTCCGCTGTCCACCGTTTACTGATTTCAGCTGAGAGGTTGAAGAGAAAGATGTTGATCAGGGTGTCTCTGGTTGGACAGCCAGCCAGCCAGCCAGAGATGGTCGTTGGCTCTGGAACGTGTGCTCAGAGTGTTGGGACAAAAATGATGTTCGTAAAATGTCGGCAGGCTGAGGTTGTAGTCATGACAACAATTGCTATGTGACGATGAATTCCTATTATATAAACGGCCAGTGACCCGGTAATGATCGATTTCCCATTCTGCCGGCGACTGTAAGCTGTTGAAACTTAGGGATGTTGTAGCAATACATGCCCCGTTAAAACAGGTAGACCGTGGTGCCATCGATTCCCTATCGTAGTCACTAAATGTCAATCAGTTGATACCTTTTTTTTTCTTTTTTTAAAAAAAAAGATTACATTATTAAAGCCTTTTTGCAAGACCAAGGACACGATAACGACTGTCTAGCTGTAGAGGCAAGGACTACGTACGGATTGATAGTCTGTTGTACAGCCGATTGGTGTATGGGTGGATAGTTTGTTGTACAGCCGATTGGCGTATGGGTTGATAGTCTGTTGTACAGCCGATTGGTGTATGGGTTGATAGTCTGTTGTACAGCCGATTTGTGTATGGGTTGATAGTCTGTTGTACAGCCGATTGGTATATGGTTGATAGTCTGTACAGCCGATTGGTGTATGGTTAGTCTGTTGTACAGCCGATTGGTGTATGGTTGATAGTCTGTTGTACAGCCGATTTGTGTATGGGTTGATTAGTCTGTTGTACAGCCGATTGGTGTATGGTTGATAGTCTATTGTACAGCCGATTTGTGTGTGGGTTGATAGTCTGTTGTACAGCCGATTGGTATATGGTTGATAGTCTGTTGTACAGCCGATTGGTGTATGGTTGATAGTCTGTTGTACAGCCGATTGGTGTATGGTTGATAGTCTGTTGTACAGCCGATTGGTGTATGGGTTGATAGTCTGTACAGCCGATTGGTGTATGGTTGATAAGTCTGTTGTACAGCCGATTTGTGTATGGGTTGACAGTCTGTTGTACAGCCGATTGGTGTATGGTTGACAGTCTGTTGTACAGCCGATTGGTGTGTGGTTGATAGTCTGTTGTACAGCCGATTGGTGTGTGGTCGATAGTCTGTTGTAGAACCAATCGCCATATGATTGGAATCATTTGTAGAGCCAGTAGTTTATGTGGCAGAGCCAGTGACTTGTGCTTAATGCTCTGAGAACCAGTGACTGGATAATGACTGATGCTTGGAGTTGGTGACTAAATAGCAATTTGAAGGGCCAGTGACTGTATAATGACCGATGCTCGGTGTTGACTAAATAGCGATTGAAGAGCCAGTGACTGTATAATGATTGATGCTCGGAGTTGGTGACTAAATAGCGATAGAACCAGTGACGGTATAATGACTGATGCTCGGAGTTGGTGACTAAATAGCGATTGAAGAGCCAGTGACTGTATAATGATTGATGCTCGGAGTTGGAGACTATAAATAGCGATTGAAGGGCCAGTGAGTAACGACTTGCGCGCTGTTGTGCAGTCGGTGACTTTGCAATGGATGCCCAGCTGCAGGGCCGGTGACTGTAACAGTTGATGCCCTGTTGTGTTGGTGACTATGTAGCAGTTGACGCCCTGTGGTTGTGTCGGTCACTATGTAACAGTTGATGCCCTGTTGTAGTGTCGGTCACTATGTAACAGTTGATGCCCTGTTGTAGTGTCAGTCACTATGTAACAGTTGATGCCCTGTTGTAGTGTCGGTCACTGTAACCGTTGATACCCTGTTGTAGTGTCGGTTTACTGTAACCGTTGATAATCTGTTTCGGTCACTGTAACCGTTGATACCCTGTTGTAGTGTCGGTCATGTAACCGTTGATACCCTGTTGTAGTGTCAGTTACTGTAACCGTTGATACCCTGTTGTGTCAGTCACTGTAACCGTTGATACCTTGTTGTCGGTCACCAACAGTTGATAGATACCCTGTGGTAGTGTCGTGACTTTGCATGGATGCCCAGCTGTAGGGCCGGTGACTATGTAACAGTTGATGCCCTGTTGTAGTGTCAGTCACTGTAACAGTTGATGCCCTGTTGTGTCCGTCACTGTAACAGTTTGATGCCCTGTTGTGTCAGTCACTGTAACAGTTGATGCCCGGTGTAGTGTCAGTCACTGTTAAACTATAAAGTTGATGCCCTGTGGTGTCGGTCACTATGTAACAGTTGATGCCCTGTGGTAGTGTCAGTCACTATGTAACAGTTGATGCCCTGTGGTGTCGGACACTATGTAACAGTTGATGCCCTGTCGTTTCAGTCACTATGTAACAGTTGATGCCCTGTGGTAGTGTCGGTCACTATGTAACAGTTGATGCCCTGTGGTGCCAGACACTATGTAACAGTTGATGCCCTGTGGTGCCAGACACTGTAACAGTTGATGCCCGGTGGTGTCGGTCACTATGTAACAGTTGATGCCCTGTGGTAGTGTCGGTCACTATGTAACAGTTGATGCCCTGTGGTGTCGGTCACTATGTAACATTGATGCCCTGTGGTGTCAGTCACTATGTAACAGTTGATGCCCTGTGGTGTCAGTCACTATGTAACAGTTGATGCCCTGTGGTGTCAGTCACTATGTAACAGTTGATGCCCTGTGGTGTCGGTCACTATGTAACAGTTGATGCCCTGTGGTTGTCGGTCACTATGAACAGTTGATGCCCTGTGGTGTCGGTCACTATGTAACAGTTGATGCCCTGTGGTGTCGGTCACTATGTAACAGTTTATGCCCCTGTGGTGTCGGTCACTATGTAACAGGTGATGCCCTGTGGTGTCGGTCACTATGTAACAGGGGATGCCCTGTGGTCGGTCACTATGTAACAGGTGATGCCCTGTGGTGTCGGTCACTATGTAACAGGTGATGCCCTGTGGTGTCGGTCACTATGTAACAGTGATGCCCTGTGGTGTCGGTCACTATGTAACAGGTGATGCCTGTGGTGTCGGTCACTATGTAACAGTGATGCCCTGTGGTGTCGGTCACTATGTAACAGGTGATGCCCTGTGGTGTCGGTCACTATGTAACAGTTGATGCCCTGTGGTGTCAGTCACTATGTAACAGTTGATGCCCTGTGGTAGCGTGAGTCACTATGTAACAGTTGATGACCGTGGTAGCGTGAGTCACTGTGACAGTTGATACCCTGTTGGAACTAACGACGTGCCCTGTTGCAAATCTAGCGACAATGTAGTGGATGCCCCGAGGTAGAGTCAATGACTGACAGTAGATGTCCCGTTGTAACGCCTGTGACGCTGTAACATTTGATGCCCCGTTTGTAGACCCAGAGGCCACCGATGCTATCTTGCCGTAGAGCCGGTGACTGCATACGAAACGTGCCCAGTGCCAGAGCTAGTGCCTGTTAAACGATTTGTGCCCTGGTTGTAGAACCTATAACCATGTAACGATTGACGCCGTGTTAGTAACGGAGCCATTGACAGTAATGCTTATGGATACCCTGTTATGTTCAGTGTGTTAGACGCCTGCCTTGCTGGTAAAGGCAGTGTAACCGATTGATTCCCTGTTGCGAGACCCAAGAACGCCAGTTAAAAGGACGTGGCGCTGTGGTGTTGCAGAGCCAGTGAAGAGGTGCCCAGTCTACCCTATGTGGATCAACCCCAACTGTGTGCCCCGTCACCTCTGCTCGGTGAATGACCCTGGCGCATGCCCCGCCGGCACCCTCTGCTGCTCCACGGACTGCGGGCGTCGCTGCGTCAGGCCTGTGGAGTAGAGCCCACGCTTGGAACGCCCATGGGGCACGGAAATAGTTAAATACTGCATTATTCTCTCCACCCCCCTCCCCCAACACACCTTTTTTGTGTGCGTGTTTGTCAAAATTGGTCTGGATACTCGATAACTTTCCTTACGTGCAAGTACTGATTCTGCTTATCTTTTCGACATAATAGGGCGAATGTGGGCATGTTAAAACGCACGGACATTCTTGTATGTACATACGCGATGGCGCGTGCGTGCAGCATTAACGCGCGCACGTGCGCAAAGGGACGCACGCATGCGCGCACACGCACACACACATACACGCATGCACACACACACGTCTAAACTGATAACATTGATTGGAGATCAATCATAACAGCTATGTAGGCTTTGTATTATCCGTGTACGTACTGACACTGGAGTACAAACTAATCTCTCGCAAACTGTGCACGCACGCCCACTCGCACTCGTGCGTAGTGTCTATACCGGGTGCCAACTTTGACAACGCGGCCATTGCAGCTGTCTAATCCTTTTGTTTGTTTACGCGAGAGCACAGTAAAGTGTTTAGCGCCCGTTTGGTTTGTGGTTTTGTTTTGTTTTTGAAGGAGGCAGAAGGTGGGGGTTATTGATGCGTTTACGTGTCCAAAAAATTGGCAGAAATGAACGAATTGAGTGAACCAATCGTAGATCCTGAACAAGTGTGTGTGTAACCGAAGTCCATGTTTCCCCTGCTCCAGAGACTTGTGCAACCGAAAAAAAGGGAAGGGGGCGAGAGTAATCGTTTTTGACATGTCCATTACTCCGAAATCCTCGGCTCTGAGAAGGCTTCATTCCATATTCCTCCAGTTTGATGGAACGGTGCCATTGGTATCCGGACAGGGGGCAGAAAATCTGTTCACAGGGAGATCCGGGGATGTGGGGGGGGGGGGGGGGGGGTAGCTGGAGTGTAGTATGACGGACGTGTCTTATGGGCAAGAGGAGAGGTGTTCTGCTGTTTTGTTTATCCGACATCGTGGTGATAATGTCTTTTGGGAATTCCTCATTGTTGGCAAACGTTTGTTTTTTTAAGTTGATTTATTTGGAAAGTAAATTATTTGAATTCATGCACTACTTTCTCTGTTCAGGACAGCGTGTATGTGTGTATGCATGAGCGTGTTGTGTTCATAAATTGGTTTACCACCTTTAATAAACGGATCGGGGAAGGTATGGGTGAACATTTGAACTAAAAGATCCTGTTGTATTTAGCAAGCCAGGACATGTTCCATCGGTCACCTGTGCACTCGGATGTTTGTTTATTGCAATTGTTGAATTGTTGAAATCTACCTATGGGTCAAGAATGGACAATTTCTCAGTCTATCGGATACCACGTCAGTTAGGCTTTTCTTTTTGTTTTTGCCTTTGCTATACTAGCGTGGAGAATTGTGTGTAATGTAATCTCGTGAGCCTTTAGTCGAATGTTGGTACGATCTGATGTAGAGCTGGCGTTAGTGCGTTTAAAATGTCCGGAAAATCCCCCCCAGCAGTATGTGGACTCCTGATTCAGTTCAGACCAGGTTGAAGCGGCGGAAAGAATTGCGTTGCGCCTTAAAAAAACTGCCTTGCCTTTATACACGATGAATGTTCAACGGCTGACTGCCCGTACGGCTATTGGGCAGGGTTGAATGTTTTTTAAAACGTGTATGGTCATGACTTTCATGTGTGACCGAGAGAGGTGTCTGGCAGATGCAGAAGTGGCTTTGCTTTGGCCCCTCCGCACTGAGCGCGCAGCTGCCCGACCGTTACAGACCGCGTCAACCTTCAGAACTCATTGTGGGTGGCGATTTGCACTGGTCACACCCCCGTCCCTCATAAACTTTGTCTCGCTGTATGTATGTTGTCGCTCATTTATTTTTTCTCTCTCTCTCTCTCTCTCTCTCTCTCTCTCTCTCTCGTTAACACAGAATAATACTTGAGAGCTTTAAACAACCAGTGTTAAGATTCAGCGTGTTCAGTTTACCATCCATTCAGTTCTCATGAACGAGATCAATATTGTCCTTTGGGGACTGGAGGTTGGTCGAAAACCCAGGAAGCTGATCTGCAGAATCCTACCTCGGATTTCGGTGTTTTTTGTTTTTCCCCAAGCTGAACCTGTAAGACTCGAAGCGAGAGGGAAGTCTTGCAAGTAACTGGAGCGTTGAGACTAACTGTTCTTGTTTGTTTGTTTTTTTGTTTGTTTTTTTTGGGGGGGTTAACCCCCATTAAAATGTCTTAACTAGGTGGGAGTTATCCATTGAGAAGTTAGTTGAGAGCATTCCCGAAAATAGGGCGAGAACTCCTTGCAGATATGACGCTTCTCTTCGGAAGCGTTTCTGTCTGTAATCCTGTTGGACTGAAAGGCGGTTGAACACCCTCTGGGTTAAGTCGTTCGAGTTCCCCGGTTGGTGACTCTTTTCAGCCCGTTCTCCTGCTTGTGCGTGTGAGAGCTTTGCCTGAAAGAGAGACATCTATCTTATTTATGCGGAAAAATGCGCTGTAAATTGTGTTGCGACTTGATGTCTTTGAGCAAGTGGCGCATAGTGAGAACACCAGTGTTATCTCCCTTCGCTCACCGGCACTCGTCTAGACAGACGGACCGTGACACGGGGGAGTGAATTTCAGCACTTGCGTTCCGTAAGTTTGTCTCCCAGTGTGTGGACAGCAGAGAACTGTAATATGCCGCTTCTAACTCACCTTCGCCCTCAAACCAGTTTTCGGGCGAAAGTGACCTAGAAGCGGCATATTACAGTTCTCTGACAAGTAAGACTTCAATAACCAAAAAATAACGATTATCTACAAACATACTGTGTAGGGTTATCCGTTTTCAATACTAATTTACTAAACTTTTCAGATTTCAGTTTTTGTTTAATCCTATGTTTTTCCTGATCATTTTCAATAACATCATTTTCGCAAACATTCTTCAAATGAGTCTGTCTTTCATGTGAAATAACACTACAGTCTTTAACTGTTCTCTAAAGTCTTTTAAAACTGAGTTATATTTTTGGCATAAAATCCACACACTTATCCTGGCATGTCTTCCACTGAAAGCTAGTTTTGACAAAGTGTTTCTTTTTTTAACTGTCTCTTTCTGCCGAACAGTCATCTATAATAAATAGGGTCTGCGTTCCTTCAGTCTATAAAACTGTTCTAAACACTCGCTCAGTTTATTGCTAGGATCAACTAAAAATATGTTATCATCTGTCCATATAAACCTATCATGATATGCTTTGTTCCATTTAAGTGTGGGGCAGAAAATCGCAATGTGATCAAAATTATAGCGATAAACTGTTTGTAATAGGTTGAGGACAAATATTGTTTTTCCACAACCAGTCTGCCCACAAATTAATGAACAATGAGGGGTTTTTGTCATAAAGTTTAACTGCTCCATAGTTTTATAACAGAACTTAATCTAATCCGGTTATTGTTTTTATCATGCTCTCTGTTAAAACTTGTTCAGTATAATAAAATCCTATAAGGTCTAAATGTGTAAGATTAATCCAATTCAGTGCTGTAAGATTGTTTCTATTTAGACTAATATTGATTTTGTTGCTTGTTGTTATGACCTTAATATCCTCACCATTGTGAAGAATGACAACAGTAACTTTAAGACTGTCAACGTTTAAGTTTTGCCAGCTAATTAGAATCCCTTTAAAAAGGACGTCACTAACGCCCACAACCCCATCCCTCTCCTTATCTTTTAAGACAGAAATTTCAAATATCATTGTGAACGTGTCCCCTAATTTCATTTGCGGCATGAACTGTAATTTTGTAGAAGCATCTTTTAAAACCGTTTCTCTTCTGTGGAGGATGTACTGTTTTTTTCCATACGGCTTTATTTCAATCTCTTTCCGACTATTGTCGTCCGGCATAAGACATGTAAAGGGCCAGAGTTGAATGCTTTTCTGAAACTTTTTTGACGGCCAAAAAATGTAAATGGGCTTATGAATTCAAATTTTATGTCCCATTCTAAATATGGTTCTAAGTGCCATTTTGAGGTCAGGTTTTCGAACTATTTTATATTCATACTGGCCAACATTATTTGCCTCTAGATTGCGCAGTTCTAGTTTAGGAAACTTTTTGTTGTCGCCAACCTCTTTGCGTTTATAATCGCCATCTTTAGTGTACTCAAAGCCATACAAAGCGCCTATCTCACCATTCTGTTCAAAGTCCGCAACGTCTGCAAGGTCTTAATTCTAAAGTTATACACCTCACAGGCGCTAATGTAACTCCCGATTCTTCTGGCCCACGCGACATTATTTTTTAGTAACGTATTTTATTTCCAAAACAATGTGCAGGTTATCACATTTTACAACTTTCCCCGCTTTGTCTTTGATTTTTATATTAAATGATCCGACCCTCCCACAAACTAATCCTTTAAACTGTAAATTAGGGAATTGTATAATTTCATAATCGCAATACGCAGCTTTTCCAGATGGAAGAGCTCTCAAAACTGTTGAGGCCTTCCATCAATAAGTTTTCATCAGTGCTTAGCTCATCCATAATGAACAAAGAGCGATTCCCCTATAATATTTGGTTGGTGTAACTCTAACAATTAGATTT
>CM031610.1:16418410-16476711 GCA_018398815.1 Conus ventricosus
CCCATTGGCTCTCATATCCTCAGTCTCTGATCTTGACAGTCATTAATCGTGTGTCGTGTTTCCTGTCCACATGTCAAAACTAAACTACAGGGAGCATGTCCTATATGTCACCATGTGCGTATGTCAGCGAGTCTGTAAGTCACCGTGTCTATATATATATATATCGCTGTGTCAATATGTATTTTATATATATAGCCCAGTGGTAGAGCGCCTGACTCGTAATCTTGGTGTTCCTGGGGTTGCGGGTTCGAACCTCCGCCCGGGCGTTTTCGGTACAGGGGAATTTTTCCCTCGGAGTTAACATTGGTTCTGACTCCATTTCCCATACAGTCCTTCGAATGAGACTATAAACCGAGGTTCCGTGTGGAACGCACGCATAACATCTTGCACACACGTAAAATCCCATCACCAACTTTCGAAGAGAAGCCATTTGGCCGTTGGTATGATGACACGTTACACATAGCATGCACCCTGCGTGAGAAATGGAAAGAATGAAGGAAGTGAGGAAAATGAGTGATCGATATTGAATGATACTGGCTGGATGACACGGGAAACGACCGAATGAAGCGCCAGCTGGCAGCTCTTCAGTCGGCACTACCTAGGTAGGCAGCCCGTTGTGTAAACGAGTGTGTGTGTGTGTGTGTGTGGTGTGTGAACACATGTTAGTGCGAGTGTTAGAGTGTGTGTTGAGCGCAATGAGTTGATCCCAAGAATTGCGCTTTATAAAAGCTATACATTATATTATTATTATTATTATTATTATTGTATGTCACAGTGATTATATGCCTAACCCTGAGTGATCAGTCCCCTAACCTTAACACCTAGACACGGTCACAGGTAGACACGGTGGCATATATGTACAGTTATGTATAGGTTTTTCACTGAAATGAAGAGATGATATACAGACGTGATAACATAGAGACGCGGTGACGACATAGACAAGGCGACATACAGAGACGGTGGCATACAGAGCTGACTCAAACTACAGCTACTTTTCTGTGCAACTTGGTGCGTATGTTCAGAGAGAGAGAAGAGAGAGAGAGAGAGAGAGAGAGCGAGTGTGTGTGTGTGTGTGTATATAAAAATTGCTTTCAACTAGCTTGTTCTGCGGGAAAAGAAATCTACCGCTATCAAAGATAGCGGTAGATTTCTTTCCCGCAGAACAAGCTACTTTTCAAGTGTCATGTTCAAGTGTCTCTCTGCAGTGTGTGTGTGTGTGTGTGTGTGTGTGTGTGTGTGTGGTGTGTGTTGGGAGGGGGAAGGGGGGCAGTCCTGGCATAAGGTCAGAATGACTTCCCCCCCCCCCCCCCCCCCTTCTATTTTTCAACTCCCCGGTAGTCAGTCTGGATCAACATTTCTTGCTCGATGTCACGAGTTTGTCACGAGGCCTACGACGTTCGACCCACCTAGGGTGGCGGAATTACTTATTTGTTTATTGTCGTTGCTGTTGTCGCGTGTCCGTCCCTTAGTGTGGCTTGTGGTGCGGTTGCACCTTGGTGTAGTTCAGCTCAACTTCGGTTTTGCTTTCTCTCTCTCTCTCTCTAATTCCACCGCCCGTGCTATTCATCCTGCAGGTTCACGGGTGGTCGGTACCTTTCTCTCGAACTTTCTGTCTATCGGCCTCTCGCCTGTCTTTTTACCTGTCGCACGTGCTTCATTTCTTTTAGTTTGAAGTATGCTCACTCTGTGACGTAGGGTGGCATGTTCGCCGCCATTGCTGAGGGAGGTTAGCTCTTCACTCGAGCGGAAGATGTCTCTGGGGGCGCCTGCTCCAGTCTTGGTTCTTTACCGTATCATCGAGAGTACAGTCAGTACTTTCAATTCCTGCAGTCAGCCTGTAGGAGAGGGACATCACTTCTTCTGTTTCCGCATCTTCGCCTCTGTCCTCTCGACTGGACAGAGGGTAGAGAGAGTCATCTGACCCGCCTTTTCGGGGTCACCCACGGGTAGCTGGTAAGCATCAGTTTCGTGGTTTGTTTGTTTTGGTTTGTTGTTGTTTAGTCGACTTAGTCTCCTCTTTTGCGCAATTTTCTTTTGTTTTCGAAATTGTAAGAGAAATATTGTGTGAGACCTTTTCTCTGGTTAATTCAATCTTTAACCTGTCCATTCTAAATTATTTCCAAAATTCTTTCTCCTGTTTATACATCTGGTGATGCGGTAGTCGGTGGGGACGGGAGAGAACCTGGTGATTCAGGGTTGGAACTTGCTTTGTCTCGCTCGTCCGCCCCTGTCACGTTCGCCGGACTCTTATCCTTCGGCCACCGTCTGTTTGTGTGTGCAAGGAGAACGAGTTTTATGTTCGCGAGCGTGCGTACGCATGATTTGTCGTTCGGATGCATGGTTGGAGATTTGTGTTATGTTGAAATGTGTTTATAAAATGTGACAATTATGCCATTGAATTATTATTTGCAAATGTGGTGACAGTTATTAAGCGATGGTCGCTGTGTTGGTTTATTTCCTAAGAGGGGAAAATGTTAAACGTGAGTGAGAGAAGGGTGAAGATAATTCATATTTGTTTTATAACTTGTTGGTTTAATGCAGTCTTTTACCTGCATCGTGTGAGAAGACCCTAATGAACATATCTGATTCGATGGGTTTACTGTGTGCGTTTAGTAGACTTCCCCTCGCCCATCATGCGAGTGGCTGTTAAGATTTGACAGCATGGGTCAGACTGTACTGACGGCAGGGTTTCAGTACCCTTCTTCCTTCCTCCTTCCTTCTTCCTTCCCTCCCTTTCTCCTCTCCTCCCAGCTACGTCCTCCCCCCTCCCGGGGCTTCACCTGGAGCACGGACTGGATGGTGCCACGTGCTGGTTGAGGCCACGTTCTGGCTGAGACTACGGACTGGATGGTGCCACTGTGCTGGTTGAGGCCACGTTCTGGCTGAGACTACGGACTGGATGGTGCCACGCGCTGGTCGAGGCCACGCCCTGGTCGGGACCGCGGACTGGTAGAGGAGCCCGCCGTCTTGACTGGCCGGCCCTGACCCCCGTCCAGGACCTCCAGTAACAGCGCCTCGTTTTCCTTTCCCCCCCCCCTCCCTCCGGGACGCGCTCTTTCACTGCCGGCTTGTGAGTCGAGGGTGTCGGCTTTGAGCGACTCCCTGCGAGAACCGACCCGGCTCGGAGCACCTAGTGCGACAGGGTGCTCCCAGCAGACTTGACAGGGGCAGGGTGTGGACGCACTCCATGGTGTTAGACAGGATCGATGCTGGAGATATTTCTTTATAATTGTGTATATGTTATATGTGCTGGAATGCTGTAATTGTGATTGTGTACGTCGTATGGTGAAATATTTATTTATAATCGTGCATGTTGTGGGTGTGGGAGTGCTTGATTGCGATTGTGCGTGTTGTGTGCGCTGGAGTGCTTGATTGTGTTTGTGCATGTTGCGAATGTTGGAATGCTTATTTTGCTGGTGTGAATAAATGGGGTGTTGTATCGTAATCTTTATTGTGTGGTCTCTTGCGGGGCGTGTGAGGTCAGTCACCCCCTTCACTCCCACCTAGACCGATCCTGTCAGGGCAGACCTCCAGGGGTCGGTCGTGACAATTGTGGGGGCTCGTCCGGGATGTGAAGGGCTCTGGCTGTCTCCCTCTCGTTTCGCGGAGTACCTGTTTAGTTTTGTCTGTTTTGTATATGTTTAGTCAGTGTGTCGTGTTTGTTCGTGGGTGGTTGGCTGGGTGACTCTAGCGTGAAGGGAGTCTTGTTGTGGCCTGAGGGAACATCCGGCGTGACTGGGGGGTCGAGTCGAGACCGAGGGGAGTCGACCGCGTCCAGACCTCCTTCCGCTGGGTACCTCACGCAGATGCGGCCGTAAGTCTTGCCTTTCTGTTGCCGCTCAGTCTTCCATTCCTGTTTTGTATTTAGCCAGTTCTTGTTTTTTTTCTCTACCAGGTTGTTGAGTACAGGGGGTTGTGTCGGACGCTAGTGTCTCTTTTTTCCTCTCTCCGGATTCCGTCTGCCAGTTTTTTTTTTGTTTTTTTTCCGGCCAGCCCCACCGCACTGTTTGCTCGTGCTGTGGAGCGCGGTGTTGCCAGAGTGGGGGCAGCCGGACATAGTTTTTTGTTTTGTTTTTTTTTCGGTGAGCCCCACCGCACTGTTGCTCGTGTTTGTAGAGCGCGGTGTTGCCAGAGTGGGAGCAGCCGGAACTTGTCCGCACACACACGCACACACACACATACACACATATACACACGCCCCTAAAATATTTGTTTTTTTTTCTAGTGGAATTGTCTTTCCCCTGTATTTGAAAACCGTAGGATATTGTTGTCATGGCGACGTCCGGCGCTGGTGGTATGGCGACGCGTGCGTCGAAGAAGAAGGGTATTCAAAATGTTACTGTAGTCCCTACTATTAGTACCAGTACTTCGACTACGGTAACTTCTACTTATTCCAGTGCTGTAGCAGGTAGTCCAGTGGGTACTTTTACTACCTCTTCGCTGGGGGGTCTTCCTGTCGAGACCCCGACTGGCACTTCCGCTCGGAAGCGTCAGAGTATAGCGAAGCAACTGTGGGCTTCTGTTGAGTCGCAGAGACCGAAACCTTCTCCTCTCCAGGCTTCCCCTCGTAAGGAGTATGCCCCGGGAGACTTTCCTCATGGTAAAGTCGAGACCCAAGGGACGGGTCAGACGGGTCATCCTCCCGTGTCGGGAGTAGTGAACCCCGCTCAGGATATCACCTCTGTCCTTATGTTTCTGGAGCGGCAGCGTAGGGAAGAGCGTAGTGAAGAGGCTGCTAGGCAGGAAGCCCTACGTAGGGAAGAGGCAAGGCTACGTAGGGAAGAGGCAAGGCTCCGTAGGGAAGAGCTAGATAGGATGGAGGCTCTGCGCAGAGAGGAGACTGACAGACAGGAAATTCTGCATAGGGAAGAGGCTATTAGGCAGGAAGCTCTGGCGTAGGGAAGAGCGCAGAGAGGAGGCTGCTAGACAGGAAGCACAGCGTAGGGAAGAGGCTGCCCTCCGTCGGGAAGAGTTGGATCAGCGTAGAGAGGAGGCTGCAAGACAGGAGGCTCTACGCAGGGAAGAGATGGAACAACTTCTTTCGCAGGCTCCCGCATCTGTAATCAGGGGGTTAATCACCAGGCAGGTGATAGAGTTAGAGGCCCAAAGTTAAAGCTTCCAGAGTTCAGACCTAGTGAGGACATTGATATGTTCCTGGAACATTTTGACAAGGTTGCCAGTTCATATCAATTGTCTGAGGAACAGAAGGCTATGCACCTTTTTTCTGGATTATCTGGTGCTGCAAGGGAGTGTGTGCTCACTCTAAATGAAGGTGCGTCTTATGCAGACATGCAGTTGGCTCTGCGTAAGCGTTTCCACCTTACCCCAGAGACGTACAGGAGGAAGTTCAGGTCCATGAAGAAGAATAACGACGAGACCTTCGTGCAGTTTGGTGATAGGCTGCGCAAAACGCTAGGGTACTGGCGTCAGTTGGCCAAGTTGGAGCTGGAGGATCTGATCCTCATTGAACAGCTCACCAACACTGTGTCCCCAGAGTTGAGGATCCGCATAGGCGAGACAGCACCTCAGGATTTCGCGGCTGCGATTCATACCGCTGAGGTGTTTGCTGAAGCTCGCAGGGCTTATGGGCATCGCCCAGATACGGAGAGGAAGCCCTCCACAGGATTTAGTGGCAATAAGGCGCCGACAACTGCTAGCGGGGTGAACAAGGCAGGCAGTTCACCGGGGATTTCAGCACCCCGGTTCTGTTTTCTTTGTGGTCGTCCCGGCCACATTAGGAAAGATTGTCCTAAAGCCACTGGTAGTCATGGGGCTAGTCCTTTCCAGCATCCTCGCGCCTCGGCTAACGTGGGGTCCATCCAAGCTTCTGGTGGTACGAATGTCCAGTGTTTCTTTCTGTTGTTGGTTCATCCTTGGTCGACACCATCAGGGATTCGGGAGCATCAACACTCTTTGTGGATAAGGATTTAGTTTCCCCTAAGGCCCGGCGGGGCGCTAGTTATGATGTGTGCGGGTTGGAGGCTGGTTTTACCTCCACCCGTCCTTCTGTACTTATTCCTATCTCCACCCCCTACTTCTGTGGCGAAGTATGGGCTATCGCGGTGGAGCGACCTCTGTATTCCCTTATCATAGGGAATACTATCACCTTCGCAGACGGACACAGTCAGTCCGTGTCTACGGATTTGCCCGTACAGGCGTGTGTGGGAGTCACCACACGCGCCAAAGCTAAGAAGCAGGAACAGGAATTGCGTCCCGTTCTTCAGCCGATCTCTAACGAGGTTCTGGCAAGGGCCGATCCTGCTAGCATTATCCGTCTTCAGGCCAGGGACTTGGATGTCCAACGCCTACGACAACTTGTGGATCATCCCACTCAGTCGGCCCGACAACGCCAAGGTGAGCTTTAAGCTCCACAAGGGGATCCTCTTTAGGGTTTTCGCTCAGGCAGATCGTGTGGCCAAGCAGCTTGTCGTTCCCCAAAGCTTGAGAGAATCTGTTCTCCGACAGGCCCACGATTCACCTATGGCAGGTCATATGGACTCAAAGCGGACTCTCGAGCGGGTAAGACAAGACTTCTTTTGGCCAGGGATGAACTCACAGGTTAGGCAGTACTGCCGCAGTTGCGATGTCTGCCAGCGGACAACGCCTAAGGGTCGCTTGAAGCGTGTTCCCCTAGGGTCAGTACCACTGGTTGGGGAGGCATTCAGCAAGGTTGGGGTTGACCTGGTGGGACCCATTAATCCACCATCCAATCGCGGTCACCGCTACCTTTCGGTAGCGGTAGACCATGCGACTCGATGCCCAGAGGCTGCCCCGCTTAGGACTATCGATACCCCTACTATTGCTGAGGCTCTCCGGCAGATTTGGACACGCACTGGCGTGCCCAAGAAGAAGTACGGCCGGAAGTTTGTACTGGAGAGCGATCATCATCCTCTCCAGTGCTTGGACCGGATCCGGCCAGTCAGTCGTCGACTCATGGGTTGGGCAGTGGAGCTGCAGAGTCATGCGTTCACTTTCCGTCATATCAAGGGTTCCTGTAATACGGATGCTGACTATCTTAGCCAGCTCCGTAGTTTAGCGCATTGGAAAATCGGTCAGAGGGACACTTCCCCTCAACCAGGGTTATATCCCCTTTTGGTCTTTGTATCAGGTGTACTGACAGTTTTCACTTCAGTGATGTTAACGGTAGTGAATCACCAATGGTTCGGATTGTTACTTTCATGGTTGGAAGGTTTGCTTAGTTGTTTGATAAATGTAGTATTATGTATTTCCCTGTGTGATTCTATTGTAGAATGTTTGTATTGGATTTATCGTACTCTGTCGATCACAGAGAGTTGGGTTCGGTCCCATTGTTGTGAATTTGCACATGCGTCAAGGTTCAAAGGAGCACTGTATCTCAGAGAAACAGATGCTTTTAGAAGGGGGTTTGTCACGAGTTTGTCACGAGGCCTACGACGTTCGACCCACCTAGGGTGGCGGAATTACTTATTTGTTTATTGTCGTTGCTGTTTGTCGCGTGTCCGTCCCTTAGTGTGGCTTGTGGTGCGTTGCACCTTGGTGTAGTTCAGCTCAACTTCGGTTTGCTTTCTCTCTCTCTCTCTCTAATTCCACCGCCCGTGCTATTCATCCTGCAGGTTCACGGGTGGTCGGTAACCTTTCTCTCGAACTTTCTGTCTATCGGCCTCTCGCCTGTCTTTTACCTGTCGCACGTGCTTCATTTCTTTTAGTTTGAAGTATGCTCACTCTGTGACGTAGGGTGGCATGTTCGCCGCCATTGCTGAGGGAGGTTAGCTCTTCACTCGAGCGGAAGATGTCTCTGGGGGCGCCTGCTCCATCTTGGTTCTTTACCGTATCATCGAGAGTACAGTCAGTACTTTCAATTCCTGCAGTCGGCCTGTAGGAGAGGGACATCACTTCTTCTGTTTCCGCATCTTCGCCTCTGTCCTCTCGACTGGACAGAGGGTAGAGAGAGTCATCTGACCCGCCTTTTCGGGGTCACCCACAGGTAGCTGGTAAGCATCAGTTTCGTGGTTTGTTTGTTTTGGTTTGTTGTTGTTAGTCGACTTAGTCTCCTCTTTTGCGCAATTTTCTTTTGTTTTCGAAATTGTAAGAGAAATATTGTGTGAGACCTTTTCTCTGGTTAATTCAATCTTTAAACCTGTCCATTCTAAATTATTTCCAAAATTCTTTCTCCTGTTTATACATCTGGTGATGCGGTAGTCGGTGGGGACGGGAGAGAACCTGGTGATTCAGGGTTGGAACTTGCTTTGTCTCGCTCGTCCGCCCCTGTCACGTTCGCCGGACTCTTATCCTTCGGCACCGTCTGTTTGTGTGTGCAAGGAGAACGAGTTTTATGTTCGCGAGCGTGCGTACGCATGATTTGTCGTTCGGATGCATGGTTGGAGATTTGTGTTATGTTGAAATGTGTTTATAAAAATGTGACAATTATGCCATTGAATTATTATTTGCAAATGTGGTGACAGTTATTAAGCGATGGTCGCTGTGTTGGTTTATTTCCTAAGAGGGGAAAATGTTAAACGTGAGTGAGAGAAGGGTGAAGATAATTCATATTTGTTTTATAACTTGTTGGTTTAATGCAGTCTTTTACCTGCATTGTGTGAGAAGACCCTAATGAACATATCTGATTCGATGGGTTTACTGTGTGCGTTTAGTAGACTTCCCCTCGCCCATCATGCGAGTGGCTGTTAAGATTTGACAGCATGGGTCAGACTGTACTGACGGCAGGGTTTCAGTACCCTTCTTCCTTCCTCCTTCCTTCTTCCTTCCCTCCCTTTCTCCTCTCCTCCCAGCTACGTCCTCCCCCCTCCCGGGGGCTTCACCTGGAGCAACGGACTGGATGGTGCCACGTGCTGGTTGAGGCCACGTTCTGGCTGAGACTACGGACTGGATGGTGCCACGTGCTGGTTGAGGCCACGTTCTGGCTGAGACTACGGACTGGATGGTGCCACGCGCTGGTCGAGGCCACGCCCTGGTCGGGACCGCGGACTGGTAGAGGAGCCCGCCGTCTTGACTGGCCGGCCCTGACCCCCGTCCAGGACCTCCAGTAACAGCGCCTCGTTTTCCTTCCCCCCCCCCCCCCCCTCCCCGGGACGCGCTCTTCACTGCCGGCTTGTGAGTCGAGGGTGTCGGCTTTGAGCGACTCCCTGCGAGAACCGACCCGGCTCGGAGCACCTAGTGCGACAGGGTGCTCCCAGCAGACTTGACAGGGGCAGGGGTGTGGACGCACTCCATGGTGTTAGACAGGATCGATGCTGGAGATATTTCTTTATAATTGTGTATATGTTATATGTGCTGGAATGCTGTAATTGTGATTGTGTACGTCGTATGGTGAAATATTTATTTATAATCGTGCATGTTGTGGGTGTGGGGAGTGCTTGATTGCGATTGTGCGTGTTGTGTGCGCTGGAGTGCTTGATTGTGTTTGTGCATGTTGCGAATGTTGGAATGCTTATTTTGCTGGTGTGAATAAATGGGGTGTTGTATCGTAATCTTTATTGTGTGGTCTCTTGCGGGGCGTGTGAGGTCAGTCACCCCTTCACTCCCACCTAGACCGATCCTGTCAGGGCAGACCTCCAGGGGTCGGTCGTGACACTCGAAAGTAACTCCCCGGGAGTTAGTTTAGGCACATGCGTATTTTAACTCGGGGGGGGGGGGGGGGGGGGGGGGGGAGGTTTGGGATGGGGTGGAGTGGGGTGAGTGTGTTGCGTAGACCGTGACACGATTAATGGGGGGGGGGGGGGGGGGGGGGGGGGGGGGGGGGTGGGGGAAGAACCGAAAGAAAAGAAAAAGAAGAAGACGAAGACAGGAAGGAGTGCCCGCTTTGACAACTTGATGAATGATGAGAGGAACGAGCAGGCAACACGTTGGAGGCCGAGGTTGGGGGACCGTTCGATTATTTTGCCTGTCCCACTTGCTTCACAAGTGACGCGTCGTCGTCTGACAGGTCCCCCCCCCCCCCTCCCCGCCACGACATCTGTCGGCTGCAATAATGGATTGACGCCACGCCTGTTACGTCATGACTGTCTCGGAGGCCTTAACGCAGCAGCACGTGAAAGATGAAATTCATGACCAAGACGTAATGGTCTGTACGCTCTCAGTTCATTGGGAGCTGGAAGTGGGATGTGTAGATCAAACAGTTAAAAATACATGCGCAAGCGCGCGCACCCGCACCCGCACGCACACACACACACACACAACACACACACACACACACAACACACACACACACACTTAATCTTTAAAAAAAAAAAGAAGAATTTTTTTTTTTCTGATGCTACTCATTGGCCACTCTTTCCTGATGATACCCAATTCCACACTTCTGTTTTTTTTTTTTTTTTTTTTTTCTTATTCGTTTTGTTTGTTTCCCGATTCCTCTCAAGTTTGGAATGCGTCCCGTGCATCGTGAGACGGAAGTGTAGTTGCACAGTGCATGGTTAAAAAATAGTAAACGGAAGATTGATGAGTGCGAATTGGTATGTCTGTGCATGCGGCACGTGGAGATGATGTGTGTGTGTGTGTGTGTGTGTGTGTGTGTGTGTGTGTGAAGGAGGGGGGATGGGTGGGTGAGGGACAGGCGGGAGTGGGGTTGGGGGGAGGGGGACGATGGTAGGGGGAGAGGGGAAGGAAGAAGACAGAAGAGACGGCGTCAGGGCATTAGACACGAACATGCCGGAGTTTTGTGTCATTGTGTAGACTTCTTAGGCGTCGGGCAAATACCTCGTTATCATTACAACTACTATTCTGATAACTATATGTATGAGAGTAGAATAAGCAGGCGTGGTGTGAAATCCACCTCTCTCTGAACCGCCGGAAGATTTGACTTCAAATTTAATGTACACCTATCTATCTTGAATTCGTTCACAGTCACTACTCGATTTGATACCTTTTTCCTTCTGTAATTTCGGCCCCAAATGAACTCTACTTCAGAGCGAAACTTTGTTTCCACTGGTCTGTGACTTGCAACCTCTTACACTGGTTTTATGATGTGCGCATGTCACACTTTCCCAAAGATGAACGAAACGATCGCGACCGGAGGGAGATTTCACGAGATCAGACATTAGCTCCCAGTCGTGACGGATTCAGTCGCCAACAGTCAGTCCATTGGAGGTTGATAAAAGAAATGGCATAAGCGCTATCTGTTATCAATTGTCCCAGTTTCTGACGAACGAGTCCCTTTCGATTACATGTTCATTAAGTGGAGACGATTTGCCTGACTTATGAAACAGTTCATTTGGACGACAGAACTATTGAGTTATAAACATCGAGACAGCATATAAATCCGAGCCGGCCTATTTCATAGGTTGGTTAGAGTGCTAGGTTGACAACCTGGAAATCGTTGGTTCAAGCCACAGTGAGTCACTGATTTCTTCATTTGTTGTGAAAACGATATTTTGTTAAAACATAAAGATAGATTTATTTCGCCCTTCGTTTCATTATCACACTTTCCCATTTTATGCAATAAGAGCAACTTGACAATCAACATGTAAGCGATTATCAAGTTATGTTACACTGTCAATAGAAAAGACAGAGCAACTTGACAATCAACATGTAAGCGATTATCAGTTATGTTACACTGTCAATAGAAAAGACAGAGCAACTTGACAATCAACATGTAAGCGATTATCAAGTTATGTTACACTGTCAATAGAAAGATCTCGTCTTCTTTTTCTTTGTTTTGCATTGGTTTGATTAACTGGCTTCCTTCAAGATCGGATGCAATTCATACCGTTGTGTTTCCTAGGGCGAGCGCGGGTTACGCTAAGCATCATTATTTCACATGCACATATTCGTTACCTAAACCACCACTTAAAAGAAAAGAAAATATCAAATGATACACACAGGCTGTCACAAGGTTTCATCACAATTTCTGGAACGGGAGGAAGAAATGGGAGGAAACGGAGTGAAAGAATTGACCCCCCCCCCCCCACCCCTAAATGACATCAGTGTTCTGGTTATGTATGCTTGGGATTCGTCTTTTTTATGTTATCGTTTTCATGTGTAATTTGACCACACTGATGACCTCGTGACACCCAAAAATCTATAGCAAACAGTTGGCAAGGTAATAATTATTAGTGTCATTAGGATCATATGATGAGACATGGTAACAATATATCTAATCAACGGGAATTACAAAACACAATGGGAGAAAGATTAACCAGAATACACGAAATAAAAACGTGTAAATAAAACAGCCTTTGAGGGCTGACTGAACAACGTGTAAATAAAACAGCCTTTGAGGGCTGACTGAACAACGTGTAAATAAAACAGCCTTTGAGGGCTGACTGAACAACGTGTAAATAAAACAGCCTTTGAGGGCTGACTGAACAAGTGTAAATAAAACAGCCTTTGAGGGCTGGACTGAACAACGTGTAAATAAAACAGCCTTTGAGGGCTGACTGAACAACGTGTAAATAAAACAGCCTTTGAGGGCTGACTGAACAAACGTGTAAATAAAACAGCCTTTGAGGGCTGACTGAACAACGTGTAAATAAAACAGCCTTTGAGGGCTGAACTGAACAACGTGTAAATAAAACAGCCTTTGAGGGCTGACTGAAAACGTGTAAATAAAACAGCCTTAGAGGGCTGACTGAACAACGTGTAAATAAAACAGCCTTAGAGGGCTGACTGTGTAAATAAAAACCTTAGAGGGCTGACTGTGTAAATAAAACAGCCTTAGAGGGCTGACTGTGTAAATAAAACAGCCTTAGAGGGCTGACTGTGTAAATAAAACAGCCTTTGAGGGTTGACTGTGTAATATAAAACAGCCTTTGAGGGCTGACTGAACAACGTGTAAATAAAACAGCCTTTGAGGGCTGACTGAACAAACGTGTAAATAAACAGCCTTAGAGGGTGGACTGTGTAAATAAAACAGCCTTAGAGGGCTGACTGTAAATAAAACAGCCTTAGAGGGCTGACTGTGTAAATAAACAGCCTTAGAGGGCTGACTGTGTAAATAAAACAGCCTTTGAGGGCTGACTGTGTAAATAAAACAGCCTTTGAGGGCTGACTGAACAACGTGTAAATAAAACAGCCTTAGAGGGCTGACTGAACAACGTTTAAATAAAACAGCCTTAGAGGGCTGACTGTGTAAATAAACAACCTTAGAGGGCTGACTGTGTAAATAAAACAGCCTTAGAGGGCTGACTGTGTAAATAAAACAGCCTTTGAGGGCTGATGAACAACGTGTAATAAAACAGCCTTTGAGGGCTGACTGAACAACGTGTAAATAAAACAGCCTTAGAGGGTGACTGTGTAAATAAAACAGCCTTTGAGGGCTGATGAACAACGTGTAAATAAAACAGCCTTAGAGGGCTGACTGAACAACGTGTAAATAAAACAGCCTTAGAGGGCTGACTGAACAACGTGTAAATAAAACGCCTTAGAGGGCTGACTGAACAAGTAAACGGGGAACAGGACTGCAGCCAACAACCTCTACTAAAGGGAGGTCACTGCCGGCGGAAACTGACACAAAGTCTTGAAAGGAAAATTATAATAAATCTGCCTGACAAAGGAGAAGAAAAACCAGCAGGGGGTGTTTCGTCTTGTGATTTGTCTGTCCCTTTGTCTGGCTGATTTATTATGATTTTCCTTCAAGAAAATAACCCCTACCTTATTAAAAAACTAAGAGAGTGAACAAGAGGACGTTAACAGCATGGAAACTGCTGAAAGACCATACTTTTAAGGAACTAAGCTGCTCAAATAAAGAGTAATCAACAAA
This sequence comes from Conus ventricosus, assembly GCA_018398815.1. Lineage (NCBI taxonomy): Eukaryota > Metazoa > Mollusca > Gastropoda > Neogastropoda > Conidae > Conus > Conus ventricosus. The sequence continues at coordinate 16,432,107 of CM031610.1, forward strand.
ACAGGACATCTAGGAGCCTGTGCTCGAGGAGGGAGGTATAATATGGCTGACATCCAGATATTGTTGAGTGTTACTGTGCAAAGGTTTATTTGCTACCAGGTAAAGCTACATATTATCAAAAAGTTTTAAAAAATGAGTAAAGATGTTTGTTCATTGACAAACGCAGGTGTTCCAGCATGACTGGGTGGATACTGCAATATCAAGGTATACATTTGTTGGTGGCATCAGTGGAAAAAAGAAGGTTACACAACTGAATATATAAATCATCGGCATAAAGCCAGACAGACAGGTATCTCAGCCGTGACTCCGTATCCGAGAACAACCATAAAAGATATAGTAGAGGATGAACGCCACAGAAACAAAAACTGCGTACAACAGAGGACGAATTTTGTAACAGTAAGCGAACACAAGTTGACCTCCTCTAGTTAGCTGTCATTATCACTGGTCAGAGCACAGACAGGGGTGGTCTAGAGATGGACACAACCTCTTTGTCCACGTCCGCGTTAGAATGGATCTCAAACACTTTAAGTGGTCGCTTCTACACACACACACACACACACACACAGAAGAGAGAGAGAGAGAGAGAGAGAGAGAGAGAGAGAGAGAGAGAGAGAGAGAGAGAGAGAGAGGACGCGCGCGCACATACATACACACGCGCGCACACACAAGCAAATACACATACATATATAAGAGCTCAAGTACACACACACACACACACACACACACACACACACACACACACACACACACACACATACACGCACACACTCACACATGCACGCACAACACACACACACACACATACACTCTCTCTTTCTTTCTTTCTCTCTCTCGTGCAGTATTATTTTGGTAAAAGACGTGAAACTGAGTACACACACACACCACACACACACACACACACACACACACACACGGACGCGCACAACACACTCACACACATGCGCGCGTGCCCCCAACATCTTTTAAGGGTTTTTCTTGTTGGTAACTTCTACGATTAGACATTTATTTACTTACTGTTACTGCAAGTAAGAAAAAATATTTGGAGAAAAAACGAAGAAGAAGAGAAAGCGGGGGAGAAGGAGGAGGAGGGGGAGGGGGAAGAGAGAAGAAGAAGAAGAAGAAGAAGAAGAAGAAGAAAATTCACAATGCCACATCATCACTTATTCACAGGTTTCTAACAAAACATCTCTACACCAAGACAGTTCATTTTATTTCTTGCCATCACATTATTTTTTCCCCCCGAAAGAAAGACAAAACAATCGGCCTATGCAGGACAGAAGACAGAAGGACGTCAGTCAAAATGACACCATGACAGACATGGTCTGCACTGTATCTATCATCCATCACACGAGAACCCCACAGCACGCATGAAAAGGTAAACTCAACCCTCGACTAGTCTCCTCACACCACGCCTCCCCTCCTCTTCCTTCACTCACATGTTTTGAATCATATGCAGTTCACGTCACTTCACCTTTCGTCTGAGGCCACACAGGCAAGTTCTTGTTAAACTTACTTAGACTTAGATGCTCCGCGTCTTGCGACGCATGAGGCAGTCAAGACGCTCCACTGTGCACGGTCCTCAGCCAGTTTGCTACTGTCCCTCCAGCCTCTGTCTGGCTCTCTCCACTGTCGCCAGCTCATCCTGGGTCGGCCTCTTTTTCCATGGCCTGCTGGGGTCCATTTAATGGCCTGGTTTGCAGGTCTTGAAGAGGGTAATCTCAAGACATGACCCAGCCAGTGGAGGCGCCGTCTGCAGACGATGGTTGACAAGGGGAACTTTTTGGACCTCTCCCTGACGTCTTCATTTGGTATAAAGTCTGACCATTTGATGCCCCAAAATCGTACGTGGGCACTAAGTATCAAAAGCGTCGAGTTTCTTCTCCTGGGTGGTCTTTAGTTGCCAGGTTTCACAGCATTATAACGGCGTTGAAATCACACTGGAGTTATGAATGGAGTTCTTGTTAAAACTGTCCTTTAAAAACATGCAATGGGACTCTTTCAGGGTTGCAAGCTCAGCGCAAATGACGAATGATGTATGACACAAACTGATTTTCACTGAGCTAGGTTTTCTGCCTATGTCAAGGGGTAGGAGTTTACAAAGGATATTATCACATGATACTGCACATGTGTGGTCATTACGTCAATCTGTGGACGGTGTAGCTTATAAATACATTTGACAGAGAACCTGCTAGTTTCTATACATGCACGATCACTTGAAAGACAATTGGTGTTTGTACTATCTTTCGGAATGTATTTTTTCTTTAAGATGCGAGTATTTGCGACAAATCAGTGTAAAAGGAATATCATTTTCGAAGACGTCCTCATGAAACGGGCGGTTGGAGCAGACGTTTCCGGTTCCTACAATGAAGAGTTTACAGCATTTTATATAATTTAAAAAGTAAAAATGATCAAGCATTGTCAATAGTTTCAACCATCATTTAACACATCTTGCATATGTATGAATATCTGTGGGATACAGGTCACATATTCCATAGACGAGGACATCAGATAGTTTAAAAATGAGGTGACTGCAGGCTAAAATTGAAAACAAATTTTTAAAAGGAATTTAAAGTCAATCCGCCAGAGAACAGGAAACACAAATTGTAAGACAAAGCACGACGCGTTTGGTCATCTCAGGTTTTCTTCAGACAAGATAAGGTTTTTCATTTCAACGTCCCTCTTGCGCCGAATTGAGAATATTGCTCGTTCTTTATTTCAATGTCGTTTATCTTGCCTGAAGAAGACCTAAGACGTCGAAACGCGTCGCGTCGTGTTTTGTCCTGTAATTTGTTTGTTTGTCATATCTGGCGAATTTACTTTTAATTCCTTTTAAGATTTAAAGACATCAGATGTCTTACATTTACTTTTTTGTTTTATCAACGATGTAACTGTACAGCCTGCCTCCAACATCTACTGACAAATTGCCCTCTAATTGTCAGGACCCTCGGGACCGTCTATTGATTAGACAGGTGGTGTTGTAGACCGCAACCAGCTTGACGATGTCAAGCTTCGAAGCAAGTCAAACACGCCGTAATAACTCAGTTAGGAGAGCCGCCCGTGCGGGAGAAAAAAACAACAACCCTGCTCAGGTCTATCTCTGTTTACGAAAACACACTACAAAGAAGACAGAAAGGAAAGGAAAGAAAGAAAGAAGAACGAACAAACGATGGGCAGAATGAAAACACAAAGTCGGACGTAAATGATAAAGGAATAAATGATTGAACAGATGAAGAATGCAACAATGCAGAAGTAAATAAATGGAGAAAACGGAAAGGGAGGCTTCTTGATACCACGTGGCCGATTTGGTTTGTAACGGCGTCATTTGAGGATAGTTAGAACATATGAAATTGTGGTCCTATGATGATAAACGGTTTTGTTTTTGCACACATGTATAGAGAATGTATAGCAATGATAAAATAATGAAAAAGAGAGGCCTGCCGTGCACGTTTCCCAAAGGGTCCGAAGAACCGGATGGCGCACGACCATGTTTGCACGGCTGGTCCGGGACCACTATGCACGTAGCCTTAGGGTACGTGGTGGAGAGGGGGGGGGGGGCGAGGGGTAAAGCAAAATCGTTGAGTCAAAGCGGGCTTAAGCTAATGCATCACAATCAGAGGTATTGGTAGTGTGACTCCATGCAAAAGCTCACAATCTTTACACAAAAGATCAAGTTTTCAAGACGTCAGATTTCAGAACAGACAATCGTAGGACTTTTTTTCTGCGGAGATTTTGATTTCGTTCTCTTTTGTCGATGGTTTCAAAGGGATTTTGTCTCAAGTGTTGCAAAAAAAAGGGGAAAAAAAAGAGGACATTTTTTTAAATGATTTTTTTCCAGGCAAATGTTCCTAAACCAGGGGCCCCACCTCTCTTCATTTATTTGTCCCCTTTGGGAAAATTGCAGAATGAAAAAAACAATTTCCCTGGCGTGGCAATTGAAAAAAATTTTTTGTTTGTACTATCGCCCCAAGCCTTCTTACTCGGGCGCCCCGCGCGCGACGGGCGGGGCGGCACCACCACAGATGCTTGCGGGGTGCACACACACACCCACACACACACACAAAAACACACCACACACACAAAGAGCGCGTGGGGGGGCCACACGAAACACCCCACACACACACCACACCACGCACGCACACGCAAACCCACACACCACACACCACACACCACACAACCCACACTTCAGCACTAAGGGGAACACGGTTACACTTCAATGATTTAATTTCAAATGCCACTCCAACAGAACAGGGGAACCCATTTTTTTCAGTTTTTCGTTTTCAAAAATTAAGAAAACTTTGATTTAAATTTAAAATTTCGTGGTTTTTTTTTGGTTTTCCCCTTGCTAAAGAAATTATGCCCCTTTGAATCTTTGAAACTGGCCACATTTTTAAGGTTACAACGGAAAAAAAATTATGCATCATGTCCCCGATTTGTCACGGGCCTATGACGATTGCCCATCTAGGGTGGGGGGGAAATTATAGAGAACGTAAAAAACCCGATCTGACTACTTGCTTCACCACCGATTTTTTGGGGCAAAAGGGGCCTAAACCGCCTTTTCTTGGGCGGAAGAGAGAGGGAATCCCGCAGAAGCAGGAAGGGGAGAGACAGAGAGGGGAGACGACGAAAGACAGAGAGGGGGGCGAAAGACACACAAAATAACAAAAACCAAACACACTTACACAAAACACACACACCCCCACACACCCCACCCCACTTTTTTAAAAAAATGTGCCCCCCGGTTTCCCAGTAGCATCCCCCCGCCTACAGGGGCGTGCTCCTGTTTTACTTGGGCAGGTGTGTACCCGGGCTAAAAATCAATACTCCCCCCCACCCCCCCCCTACCCCCACTCCTTCCTTTTAAAAACTTGCTCGTCGCCCCATATGACTCACCCCGGGCCGTGGCGTCGCTGCACAGTTTAAGCCAATTAGCAGCTGCTTGCGCGACTGGGTTTAAACTCACCTTTTCTTCCACTGAAAACCGTGCAAGCAGGTTTGTGTTTTACGGCGCTGTGGGTTTTTAAACCCTTTTTACTAAAAGAACAGAATTGTGTTTTCTAAAGGTTTGTTGGCCCCGTTGAAGACAAATTTTTGACAAAGATACAGCCAGTTTTAATATTTGTGGAAAGAAAGCCCGCGGTTTTTTTTCAGTAAAAAAAGGTGTTTGTAAGGCCTGCTTAAAAAACTGCGAAAAAAAAAACCCATTTTGCGGCTGCCACGTCGAAGACCTGGGGAAGTGACTTGTGGTGTATGAAAGATATTTTCCGGGTTTTTGTGCAGGGCGGTTTTTTTTTTTTATAATATTTTGATCATGGCAGAACAAAGGAAAAGTGGGAGGTTTCTAAGCTGCCCTTTCTTGACGGCATGTTAGTACCATGCACAATTTGTTAGTGCTTTTTGGGTTAAATTGAGGCCGGGGGAGGCCCATCATCAAGTAAAGAAACTACATCCTTCCCAGACCTCCAAAAAAAAAAGCTTTTCTGATTTGTTTGTGAGAGCAAGCAAAAAAAAAAAAAAATTGGGGGCCCGAAGAACTCCCCCAAAACTTGAAACAAAAGAGGGTTTATGTGGGAATGACAGTTAGGAAAAAAAGTTTTTTGTTTTTGGGGGAGAGGAAATAAAAGCAGTTTCTGTTGCTAATTTATTTTAAAATAAGGGGGGTTTTAGGAAACTTCAAAAAGGGAGGAAGCTAAACCAAAGGTTTTCTTCAATATGGGTTGGGTTTTAAAAACAACCTTTAAGGCCTTTTCACAAAACCCCCCCCCTGGGGGGTTTCTCAAAAATGGGATGATTGGGGAAGAGCAATGTAGGGGTTCCCCTTCACATTCGCGCAACTAAAAGAAAGCTGTTTTTTTGAATCCATATGGGTAAAAGGTTTTCTACAGTTGGGCTTTTCTTTTTCGAAGTCAAATCTATAGGAAGGTTTTTTAAATTTTTGTTTTAAGCAGTAGGGGATTGGGAAAAATTTTTTAAATCCCTAAAAAGAACCCCAAATTCCCCAAACCAAAACCCCACTCCTCTTAAAAATCCGCAGGGGGAGAAGGGGAACCAGGGGCCCTTCCCCCCTGAGCGGTCAAAAGGGGCCAGTGGCAAGCCGTTCTTTAGCGCTTAAAACCCCAGAGCAGTTAAAAAGGGTTTCAGTGGCAAGAGGTTTTTTCAGCCTTTCACCCTGGGCGGTTTTAAAAGGGCACAGGGCAAGCCGTTTCTTTGCGCTTACCCCCAGGCAGTTAAAGGTTAACGCAGGAGATTAGCCCTTTTTTTTCTGCTTTGCCCCCTTTGCTGTCTAATCCTTTTTCAAACTTTTTTGGCTGCCCTTTTTAGCTCTGCCAAAGGGAGTTTTTTTTTAAAAAAAACCCCTAGGTAACTCTGCCATGCCCCCCCAAACCTGGATAAAAAAAAAGAGGAGGGGTGTGGAAAAAACTTTTTTTTTTTTTGCACTTGGTGGCTGCTTTTAAAATTGCAACAAAAGAGCCATGCATCCAAAAACGCAAGCACTGGGCTTGCACAAAATGGGGGGTTTTTCTGAAAATTTTTAAAGCCTGTGTACACCCCCACAAAACAACTCCCACCCCCCGTCAAACCCCCAAATTCTTAATTAAGTTTTTTTAAATTTAAAAATTCAAGTTCTTAAAAAGTTCTTGTTTTAAATTTTTAATTAAGTTCTTGAAAAGTTTTTCCTCAAGATCAAACTAAGTCTTCCTTTAAATACAACCAAGTTCTTATAATTATTAAAAAAAAACAAGGGTATGTTTTTATCTTAAAACAGATGCCTAATTTTAGTACACACACGCCCCAAAAAAAAAAGCGTCCCCTCGTTAGTAAAGTCTTCCAGCGTTTCTGGGATAGATTTTAAAAGGGAAAGGGTTTTTCATTTCCCAAGCAACCGCCTTGATTACAATTCGGGGGTATGGAAATGTCTTTTTTAGACCCAGTCTTTAAATTTATGGGCCTTTATCATTTTAATACGCCCAAAGATCATTTTTATTAAAAAAATTTAAAATATTATTCCCTTTTTAAATGGATCAAAATGAAAGCTTTTTTTTAAATTTGGGGGTTTTGGCGGCGTTGTCCCCTTTCTGCATTTAGTGGTCAGATTTTTTTGATAGCTTTTTGTTTCTGTTGCCCTTTTTTTAAAAAGTTTTATTAAAAGTAATAAAACCCCCCCCAACAGCAGCAATGGCCCAAAAATTTCAAAGTTTTAAGTTCAATTTTTCCCTGAAAAACTTTGGGGCCCTTGTATACATTGGGGGTTTTTTTTAGCTGGCTTTTTAAAAAAAACTTGTTCTGGCTTTTGGGGGCGTTTTTGTTTTTATTTTTGCTGGAACATTAATTTTTTTTGCTGTTTTCCCCTCTCTATTTTTCTTCCGCTTCAACACGCCCAGGATTTTTTTAAAGGTTCCGCCTGATTCAGCGTTTTCTGCTGATTTTTTAGCTTGGTTACTTTCTCCACCTGATTCAGTGTTTTCTGGTTCTGATGATTTTCCAGCTCGTTCATTTTGAAGGGAAACAAAATCTATATGATTAAAAGTTATTAATCCCATGATCGCTGGCGATAACAATGTTCCAAATCTGTAGTATAGATCACATCCTAGAGACTCTAATGACTTTGTTAAAACTGGATCTTGCGTTAAATCATACGTAAGATCTTGTTCAGAATCAATGGGAGCAAATCTACTGACTAGTTTAGTGTACAAACTAAGAACCGTTTGCCCCACACTTTTCACCATTCTAGACCCCAGCTGCGCTTCATACCTGTTATGATACTTTAAAATGTCTTGCGGCGGCATCTGTTGAATCTGTTCAATGCTGAATTCAGTTCGAGGAACTGTTTTGTTTTCCCACATGCTGCCAAAGAATACAGCCTCTCCTTTTTGGGCATAATAGCTTGGTCATTAACTTGGTCATTCATAAGTTCAGGAAGGTTTAGGCTGCCTTGTAGCTGTAGGAGATCATCGCTGTTCATGTTTTTTAATAATTATAATTATTTTATTTTATAAAAATGAGCACCGAAAAAACTATTGCCAACCTTGTATACCATTCTGCTGTTATTGGAGGCCTAAGTGTAGGATACTCAATGCTTGGTAAAAGCTTGTTAAAAATAAAGCCAGCAGATCTTGGCAAACTAGACTTTGAGGATTCAGCAAAGCTGATTGCTATCATTGCAGCTTCGGTTGCCACGAAAGATTTTCTAGTTAAGCAAGGAATAATTCCAGAGAATATAAATATGTAAAAAAAAAATACATTTATAAAAAATGGCTTCACTCGCAATAATGATAGGCGGCGCTGTGGTGAATGCGCTTGCTTTTAGCGGAAGTAATTTCGCATTTAGTAAACTGGGGAATGACAGCGAGAGAAAAAGACATAACAAAGCTATGGAGGAACTAGCAGCTGCACAAGACGCCTATGAAAGGCAGAGACTTGAGCAGTTAGATTTTATTAATGACACACTGAAAAGACAGGGGCATGCAGCTTACATATTATAAAGATGTTGATCAAGCAATAAAACAATATTATCTAGTAACAGGCAAACGGTCCAGACATTGCCCCCACCAAAATTCAGTGACTTTTATCAACCATCAGAAAAACAAAAGATGCAAGAAATCGGGTTTATTGTCGTTGGTATGACCGTCGTGTATTTTGTTGCACATAATATTGGCTGAATAAAAAATGAACAAAATCTATTATTCGCCCAAAGGATATTGGAAGGGCATCACAGCAATTAAAAAGCTAAGCCAAGCAGCGGAGTCAGTGAACAAACAGCAAAGGAATGGTTATCTAAACAAGCGATTTGGCAAATTTATTTACCTGCCCCTAGACGAATACAAAGACCACACTTTGTGAATACAACTCCAAACGACACCCATCAAATGGATCTTCTATATTTACCCTCTGATAGGATTAGACGAAAAAGATTTAAGTACGCACTCACAGTCATTGATATAGCTTCAAGATATAAAGATGCGGAACCATTAACACAAAAGAGTGCTTCTGCTGTTGCTGTTGCTATACAACTGATATACCAACGAGGCCCTTTAACTTATCCTCGCATGATTCAAGTCGATGATGGAAAAGAATTTAAAGGGCAAGTGAATCAATTATTGTTGAAACATAGAGTTACCATTAAAAGAGGCATTCCGGGAGTTCACAGATCACAGGCTTTAGTTGAAAACTTTAACAAACAGTTAGCGAAAGACTTTTCTCCTACCAGTATCACAGAGAGCTGATTGACAATTCTCGCAACACAGAATGGGTTAGAAGATTGCCCTCAGTTTTGCGCGCAATGAATAATGAAGAATTTAAAGGGTTAAAACCAGTACAAGCAATCAAAAGAAAAACAATAAATGTTGCTGAAGGAGAGTCTTCATCCAGCAAACTATTACCATTTGGATTGAAAATAAGGTACCTTTATTTACCGGGGGAAGCAGAAGGGGACACTCGCATCAGGGCAACCGATCCAATTTGGAGTGTTGACCCGTACGAAATAAAAAGAATTGTAAAAATGAATCCGCCTGTGTATTATTTACGAGAAACTGACACAACAAAACAACCAGCCCCTCAAAGATCTTTTGTGAAGGAAGAACTGCAGATAATTCCGCCAGATACAGTTCCGCTTTAATTAATTTACGGTTCTCCAGTGCCCAATTGCATATGAAAACTCGGATTAACAAACACCGTTTTGTGTTTGTTCTATCTAACGACTTCTTTGTTACAACTGTTGTGTTGATCTCATGTAGATTAGATCGCAGTTTTACGTTGTCATGATGAAAAGTCTTATTGCCAAACAATGCTTCTTTGTAGTTGTCATGTGATATGTTTGACTGCACAACGCTGCGAGATATTCCCTTTGCTTTCTTAATGATTTTCTCCTGGCTCGAAATACTGTACATTTTCGACCTTAAACCAACAAACTCCTTGATCACCTTTCCAGATAATTCATCCTTCATCTTTCCTAAAACCTTCTTATTAGTAATTGAATGTAAAGGCGACTCTTTAGGGTAATCGGACGTGTCATACCATCCTGCATGCTCTTTAGCTACTTCGGTTTCCATGTCTTTATAGATGTCTTCAGTAGGAATATCTATAACAAAACTGTCTGTATCTGTGTAAAGTACTCTGGACTCAGGATACGAGGGCTTAAAGTAGTCATAAAGAAACTCTAACATCAAAAGCTTTGATAATTCTAAAACAGTAAACCCAATAAATACAGGTTTGTCTAATTTGACTTTCTTTTTTTTCATCATTATACCAAAAAGCTGATCATGAAATTTTCTGAAGTCCTGATAATTAGGTTTTAGAAGTCAGCTTAATTGCTTCATTCTCTCTGGTGACCAATCTAACATCTTTACGTTTGTGCGGATTCTCCATAGTCTTTCCGAAACAACTGTTGTTCATCAGCTTGAAAAAGTCTTTTTCTGAAGCATTTGTGGATTTAGTTCTAAGATTAGTGTTCTTCATGATGTATGGTTTCATGAACTGTTCTTGATCAAAAGCAATTATGCGATGAACTGCTTTCAACTTCAAACCATGCCTTAAATAAAATTGTAGAAGTCTGTAATGACAGACATAATTTTTTTGCCTCGAAGATTAGGCACAAGTTTAGGTGGTTCTCTTGGATCCATCTTTAGACTTTCTGCTGCTAATGGATAGTCATTATGCAGGTAAAGGAGTTCATGGGGTTATTCTAAGTAAAACTTCTAAAAGGGAAACCGCGGGCTGATCGGGCTTTTAAACTGTTAAAAACACTTTAATCCCTTTGAATTTATTTGGGCCCTGTGTACTTTTAAATTTTGCGAAAACAAAAAAGTGTTTTGCGCCTTTGCCCATCCAAAAAATTTTGTTTGAAACAAAAATACTGAGATAGTTAGCCCTTTTTTCTGTTTCAAAGTTTTTCCAATATTTTTTGTTTGTTTTTCAGAAAGGGTGCGACGCCTTTAAAAAATTTCCTCCCCGCAATCCTTTTTTTAAAATCATCTTTTTTTTTTTGGTAAACCCGCAAAAAAAACAATCTGTACTCCAGTAAATTTTAAAAGAAACCCGTCCCAGCTCACCCCGGGCGCAAAAAATATAAGGGGGCAGGTTTCCGGGAAAATAATTTTTCTGCAGGTTTTCTTTTAATTTTTCAAAGACGTCCCCCCAACAAAAAAAACGTCAGCCATCAAGAAAGGGGTATGTTTATTCTCCTTCGTTTTAAACCCCAAATTTCCCGCCCGAAAATCTTGAGCATGCTGGTAATCGGGTTTGCTAAATTTTCCTTTACTCTAAACAGAAAAAAAAACGGGGCCTTTTTAGGGGGAAAATTGAATCTTCTAAAACCCTTTCCCCAACCCTGTTATTTTCCCAAAAGGGGTAAACGCCCTTTTAACAAGGGGTTGGTCAAAATTTCTTCCGTTATTGGGAAAAGGACTTTAAGGACTTAGCCATGCCTCTAATAAACCCATAAAAGGGTGTTTGCATAGAGTCAAAAAAAAGACTTGTTTTTTAAAAAGTGAAAACCATGTATTTTTCTGTTTGACTGGGGCATGAAAATGCTCCCCAAAAGGGCGTTTTTCTACTGTTTAATTAAAGATAGAGTGTAACCTCGCAAGTTTTTTGAAAAAAAGAGGGGCCCAGCTTCCATGTTTTGGGTTTCAAACTTTATTTGGGGAAAAAGGGGGGGGGGGGGGGTTATGCCCCGCCCCTTAAAATTTTCCGTTTAATGTGATCATGGTCTCTTTCTGGGGGGTTTTTCCCACTCTTGGGGTTAGCTCAAAACCAAAAATTTCCAACAGTGAGTGGCTGAGCTTACTGTTGTTGGGCTTCAGGCGTCATCATGATTTCTTTTTAAATTTAAGATTTATTGAACAATCTTTACGCACTTGCTGCATGCCCCTGAAAAAATCTTTTTCCCGAAATTTGGGCCTCTATAAATTTTGGCTCTGAATAAAACCCACCCCTGACCTAAAAATAATAAAGGAAAATTGAAAAAAAATCTAAAGTTTAAATCATTAAGACTGTTTTTCAAAGTTTTTGGCGTTTTGGCCCTTCATAAGGAACAATGATGTTTTCAAAGTCTGGGGAAAACAAAATTGGAAAATTTTTTGCACTTTTTCCAGTTTTTTAAAAAACAAATTTTAAATTTCCGGGGGGGGCTTATTTTTTAGTTCTGTATTACAGTCAACGGGGCCCGATAAAATGTTTTTTTGTTCGTTGCGGCTTAAACGATGGCTTTCTTGTTAAACTTTTTCTGCAGAATTCTTTTTTTATGCCCAAATTTTTTTGAAGTATGGGCCATAATCTACTCATTGTGCGTATAAATGTGAAATTGCGGCGCCCCTCGGGGTGAAAGCATCCCCAGTAAGTCAACATGGCTTTTTTTGGGTTTAACCTATTGTTGGGCTGTTCTTGGAAAATTTTAATGGGCCCCCAAATCTTTTTCCCCCTCTTTCCCATGTTTTGACATTAAAAATTTTTGGGTTTTTTTTTGTTTTTAAAAAAATTGATCAATTTGATCTACACTAACAGGAAAGGATATTCCACAAAAGTTAAAAATCTTTTATGTAAGGGCGATAGTTAGCCCACTCTCTCTGCGTTTTTGGGGCGAAAATGCACCTTGAAGAACACCCCCAACACAAAACATTTGTTGTCTGAAATTTTTTTTTTATTTTTAAAACTGCTTTTTTTGCGACAAATGCTGGGGGTAGGGGAAAATGGGGAACTTGCCTAAAAACGGCGAATATTACCCTTTTTTAAAAACCCTGATCTCAAAGACTTGGGCCTCGCCCAAACCAAGCCTCTCTTTTTAGCTTCTTCAGGGGGCCAAACATAAAACTGTAAAAAGCATTTTCGTCTCCCCAAACGGGGGGGTTTAAGGCCCTTATGAGAAAGAAATATTCTGTTGTTTTTCGAGCCCCGACTTCTAGATTTTCTTTTTTTTAATTTTTTTCTTAGTCAAATTTTAAAAAAGCAAACTTTAACTTTAAACGGCGGGTCTATTGTATTTTACTTGGAATTGAGAAATAGCTTGTAAACGCTTGCCCGCACTTTTTGCTGGATCAAGGGAATTTCAAGATCAATACTTTTCAGTCTCTTGATAAACGCTCTCCTCAAGCTTTCCCTTAAAAAAAATTCTTTCCTTGGGCCCTTCATATATCTTACCCATTTTGAGCCTTCTTTTCTAATCAAAATATTTATTTAAATTAAAAAAAAAAAATTAATCAAAACCAAATTTTCAACGGTTTTTTTGGGGTTGACTCTTTAAACTAAAGTAAAAACACCTTTTGGGGTTTTTAGTGTGAGCTTTTTTAGAACAGGAGTTTAATGTCTCTTTTAAATTTTTTTTAAAAGCTTTCCCCTTTTTTATTTTGCTGGGGGTCGGGCTTTTAAAAAAAAAACTTGTCACCCCCCTTTTTTTTGGAAGATAAAACTTTTGTCTTTTGTATATAAAAATGGGCCCCTGAAAAAGTTTTTAAATTCTTCATCCGGATGTTTGAGTCAGCTAGCGCTTTTTTTTATTGTCATTTTTAAAGGGCTAAGTTTAGCTGAAATTTTTTAAACCCAAAATTGCTGTTTTGTTTTTGGAGTTTGTTTTTTTTTTTTTGCTAGCAGCCCCAACAGCTAATAAAACACAGACCGAAAAGCTAAAGCCCAAACCCCTAGAGGAAAAGCTGGGGGTGCGCCTAGGGCCCGTTGCAAAGAGACCAACCCTCTTTCCCCGCTGATAGAGCGTTAAATATTTTGATGCTCCAGTTTTTAACTATTTTAACAGCATTAAAGGCAGCAGAATACCTTCGTTTGGTTTTCCCTTTTATTTTGAAAGGGTTCTTGCTCTATACTTGCTGAAAATTTGGTGTATTTTTTTTTAAATTTTAAAGGTTTTTAAATTCAGCGCAGAATTCCCGGGCTTCTTTCTTTTGGCGGCGCTTTTTGGGCACATTTGGAAAAAACTTGAAAGACATGCTTTTTATAAAATAAAAATAATTTAGTATTGTATATTTTTTTAATTTCTGTTATTTTCAATATTCAGTGGCATCAAAAAATTTAAAAACAAATGGGCTTTAAAGGGGTTTACCCAGCTTTTTCTTTTTTAAATAAAATTTTGAATTTTTTACCCCTCTCACATTTCTCCCCCCTTCCAGGGTTAATGATTATCCTCTGTTGCCCTTGGGTTCAACCCTTTAAACCGTTTTTTTGTTGTTAAAAAATTTTCATCAAGCCAAAATTGTAAAAGATGTAAATCTTAGACAAAAAGGTCTGCTTTGGATTTACCCCTTTCCACCCCCAAACAGTTTTCTTATTTCTTTCAAAATGAGGGAAAAGGTTTTAACCCCGCTAGCTTTGATTTGGTTGGGCCCAACCCTTTCAATTTTACTTTGCACTTTCGTATTTTAAAATTAAAAAAACTTTTCATTTCCCTCTTTTGAACGGTTCTTCATCTTCCCCACAGCAATAAAATCCCTTTTAAAAAGCGATCTTGCTGCGAGCCAAAAAACAAAAATTTAAATTTTGTGTCTGCCCTGCTTCGGGGTTTATGGGATGTGAATCACCCCTTCGAAAAAATTTTTGAAATTTTTGACTGATATTGGTTTTTTCAATAAAGCCTTGTTTAAATTGGGGTTTTGCTAACAACGTCAAACTCTATACGAGATGTCAAAAAAATGGGGTTACTTGCTTCGGTGTCTGTTGATCTGATAAACACTTTGTATTCGTTAAAAAGTTATTTTCAAAATGACAGTCTGTTTTTTAAATTGCCCCTTAAAAGGTTTTGGGGGCATCGTTTTAACAACTAAAAAATCTAAGGAATGGAAAAGGATTTTCCATAAAAAAATTTACAGCTGCATGTTTTTTGTTGTTTTTAACATTTTGGGGGCTTTATTCTGTGTTTTAGTCCATCATCTTTTTCCCAATTCCTTGAAACGCAAGATCAGCCCTTTCATTTGGGTTTAGCCATAATCAGAATAGGTTAAAAATTGCCCTGCATTTTGAAAAGAAAATTTTTCTTGCCCCTCAAGGTTTTTAAAAAATTTTCTTAAAAATTGCCCGCCCCAGATTCTGTAAATGCCCCTTTTTGGGGTCTTTTTGTTGAATAAAGCGCAAATTTTGAAATAAGACGCGCAGACCCTGGCAAAAATCACGTCATTTGCTCCTAGGTCGGGAAAATTTTGACAGTAAGAATTTTATCTGCATCAATTGTAAATGGATTATTTGGAAAGTAATTGTCCCCTTAATTTTCCCCTTTACGCCAAAAAGGGGTTTTTTTCAGTCTTCTATGCCGGGGCAAGAATCGAGCCCTGTGCTTTTTGACATTTTTTTAAAGCAAAAAAAAAAAAAAATTATTTAAAAACAAGGCAGGAAATGGGGAAGAAAATTTTGATGTTTTTTTATCCTGGGGACGACAAAGGTGAAAGATCCCTTTTAAAACCCGCATCGCCCAAAAGCTCTCAAAGCAGCGTGAATTAAAAAGAAAGTACGGTTGGAGCATTTACAAAGTTTTTGGGGCAAAAAACTCCCCAATTTTAGACCAAAAAGATTTTGAATTAAAAGATGGTCATTTGTCTGTAAAAAAAAAAGAACAAGGGGAATTGTTGGCTTAAAAAAAAACCCGACCCATCAAAAAATTTTTAAACCCTGGTTCAATTTGAATAAATTTAGGGGTGAAGAACAAAAAAGCCTTAAAGGCATTGCTAAACCGAAATTAAAGGGGGGAGGCAGTTGCTAAAAAATTCAAAACACACTACAAGAAAAATCCCCAAAAGATAACCCCAATTTCAAAATGGAAAATTAAAAAAATTAAATCCCCCCCCCAAACCCGCCCGGGGAATTAATAAATTTCAATAGAAGCAAAAAAACCCTTTTTTAAAAAGAAAAAGCGTTTAAAACAATTAAAGATTTCCCCTTTCCCCATGCGAGAAATTTTTAGCCCCTTTATCGTACTTTAAGAACCACCAGGGGGAATTAACAAAAAAATTTAGGGAAAACTAGGGGGGCTAGGGTGGGATATAAAAAGAGAAAAAGAAAAACTCGTTTAGGTGTGACGCCCCAAATTTGGGGCCCCCCTAAAAAAAGAAAAATAACCCCAAAAAAAATAAAAGATCTTGAACAAAAAATTCAGCAAGAAAGAAATGCTTTAATACTAACCGAGGGCCAATTAAAGAAAATCAAGTGAAAAAGAATAAGAAAACTACCGGGAAAAATTTTTAAAGAAGACACACCCCCTAGCAAAAACGAAAACGAACACGGGTTTTTTTTGAGTCAGGGAGTCACATTTGGGGAAGCGTTATAAAAAAGCCTTGGATTTGCAAAAAAGTAAAATAGTGATGGCTATTACAGGCAGCGGTGGGAGGGGCAAAGTTTTGTGCCTCCGTCGCCATTCCCCCCCCCTTATAAAACTTGGGGAAAAAAAAAAAGCTTAATCTTTTTGCCCAATTTTTTTAAAAAAATTTGCGGTTAAAACCCGTGGGCGCTTTACCAGGAAATTGGGGATTTTTGTCGCTGGGTTTTGTCTCTGCAAGCAAAGTAGTTGGCTTTAGGCCAGCAATTATGGTCATTAGTTTTTCGTAATTTTGGGTTATTTTAGTAAGATAAAGACCAAGTAATCCTTGGCCTTTTAAAACCAAGAAAACGTGTCTTTTCATATTTATGGTCCCTCGCGAAAAGAGTCCCCAAAGCTTTGCTGATTTTTCAAAGAAATTTTGGGGGGTTTTTTGGGGTTCGGGAAAATTTGATGAATTAATTTGGGTGTTTGGGGTTTTTTTGCTTGTTAAAATTACCCGGCCCCGAATTTATGTCGTTTTTCCCCCAAACCTTTTTGTTCAACCCCTATAAAAATTTCATTATTATAGTTTTTTAAAATTGGGACCTATCTGGGGGTCGAGGTCAGGGAAGGGAGAAAGTATAAACCCTTCCAACAGCCCAAAAACTACTTTCGATCTTGCGTATTGGAAAAAAAATGTTGGGGACCTTTGAATACTTTTAAGGTTTTAAAACAATGTAGAAATTTAAAGGCGTCCTCTAAATTTTCTAAGTATTGTTTTTTTTCGCGGGCCCAAAACCAGTAGAAAGATCAGTTATGCTCGATCTTGCCTTTTGCTTTTCGAACCCAGCAAACACCAAAGAAAACGATTTGAGTCGTTTTTTCTTCTAATTTCCCCCTTAGTTAGGCCCTTAGAAGTGGCAAAAAAAGTTGTCCCTTCTGTTTTATGCTTTGCTCTATGGACCCCGGGGCGAACAATTTTTTAAGGGGGAACGCCCCGGGCAAAAAATTTTTAATTTCTGTCGTTTTCCCTTAAAAAAAATGAAAGCCTATGCCTTGATTATGATCCAACTTTTTTCTAAAGTCTGTCTTGATGTTTTTATTAAAAATTTTTTTCAGATTTCCCTTTTAAAAACCTTCATGTCTATTCTTTGCAAAAAAAAAGGGTTAAAAAATTTGTTTATTCGGTAATGGTTCTTTTCAGTTCAGTCAAAAACGCCTGAAGGTTTAATAGAAATGAAATCTTTTTCACTGACCTCACCAAAAGAAACATGGTGATTTTAAAGGGTCGGGATAAAGCCACTCCACACCCGGGTTTAAGCACAAGACACAGCAAAGTTTAACTTTGGGTTTTGAATTTTAAAAATGCATCGGATGACCCAAACCCCGCTTTCTGGATGTGCTCTTTTTCAATAGGGGGGTTTAAAATAGCTCTTCAATGGGAGTACTCACCTTTTTATGAAAAGAGGCAAATTGGGTCACAGCAATTCAAGAGTATTTTGTTTTTCTATATTTTTAAGATTGTTAAATGCGGCCCAACAGAATAAATTTTTCATTAAAATATTTGAATGCCCCTTTTTTTTAATTTTTTTTTAAAAAAAAAGTTTTTAACCCAAAAACAACTCAAAACCCCCTTTGGTTTTTTTAAAAATCATTAATAACGAAAGCGGAACCAGAACGGCCGCGGGTCCCTGAAAAATTTTAAAAAATCGTAGGGTTTATTTTAAGCAAAGCCAAGAAGAATAATAATGTTTTAAAAGTTAACAGAGCAGGGACCCAAAAAGAGCCAGTTAACAATACCGAAAGGTTATTACGGGGTTTTTTTCATAAAAGAAGCAATGGGGTAACCCTTTTTACATTACTCTCAAACTTAACAATGCAAATCTAAAAACAAAGTTTAAAATTTTAAACTAAGCGAGAGGAACATCTTTTCTTTTTTGATAGGGGAGCTAGCTAAAAAAGTTAGGCTTTACAACTAGCAATTTACCCCTTAAAAGTTTTATTGCTGGGCCAGAAAAAAAACAAATTATGAGGGGGAAAATCCGCTCGATCTTGCATTCCCTTCATTTAAATTTTATGTTCAATTTTGGGTTTCCTGGCACTGATGAAAACTTATTTTGATGGAAGGCCCCCCAACTGTTTTAAAAACTCTTTTTCCTTTAGGGAAAGCAGCATATTTTCGATTATGAAAATTTTACGATTCCCTAATTTTCAGTTTAAAAAAAATTTGTTTTTTGGGGGGTCGGACATTTAAAATAGAAATCAAAGACAAAACAAAGGGAAAAATTGTGAAATTTCGATAACCTGCCAAAATTGTTTTAGAAAATAAAAAAATACGCTTTCTTAAAAAAAAAAAAATTTTCGCGTGGGCCAGAAAAAAAAGGAGTTTTCATTGGCCTGTGGGTGTATAACTTTAGAATTTAAAAAACCTTTCAGACGTTGCGGACTTTGAAAAAGAATGGTGGGGAAAAGGCACTTTTTTAAAGGGTTTTGAGTACAAAAAAAAAATTTGGGGATTATTAAAAGCAAAAGGTTGACACAACAAAAAGGGTTTTCCCAAACTAGAACAAACTACGCAATCTTGAAGAAATAATTTTTGGCCCCTAAGGAAAAAAAAATATTTTGAAAAAACCCGCCTAAAAAGGCAATTAGAACCAATTTTTTTTAAAGGGAAAAAAAATTTGAATTCATAAAACCCCTTTAATTTTTTTAACCGCCAAAAAAAATTTTAGAAAAGCATTTCAACTCTTTCCCTTTACATGGTTTGTCCCTTTTAACCCGGCGATAATATTGAAAAAAATTGAAAAAAAACGCGTTGGGAAAAAAAATAACCTCCAAAAAAAAGAAACAGTTTTTAAAAAAAACTTCTTCAAAATTACAGTTTTTTTCCCCAAACAGAAAAATTTTGGAGCACGTTCAAAAATGATATTTGGGAAAATTTTTGTTTTTTAAAGAGTGGAGAAAGGGGTGGGGGTTTTGGGCGTTAGTGTGACCTTATAAAAGGAATTAAAAAATTTGCTGGCAAAAAAATTGACGTTAAAAAAGTCTTAACGTTGTTTTCGTCCCCTTTTTCACCAAAGGGAGGATATTAAATCATAACAAAAAAGCAAAAAAATCAATGTTTTCCCCAAAAAAGAAACAATCTTTCAGGGCTAAAATTTGGGTTAATCTTAACCTTTTTGGGCCCATAGGGTTTTTAAATTTTACTGAAAAAAGTTTTGAAAGGAGAGTATGATAAAAAAAAATAACGAATTAAAATTTTAAAATCTGTTATAAAATATGGGGGCATTTTAAACCCTTTTTTACCAAAAAATCCTCATTGCTCATTTATTTTTTGGGCAGCCCGGGTTTTGGGAAAAACCCAAAAATTTAACCCCCGACCGTTACAAAAGTTTATTTGTTATAATTTTAATCATATTGTGGTTTTCTTTTCCAACACTTTAAAAAAAAACCCAAAACATATCAAAAAAAGAAGGGGTTTAAAAAGGGAACCAGATGAGACATATATTTTTTAATCCAAACAAAAAAACTGAGTGATTTTTTAGAAAAGTTTTTTTAGGGACTGTTTTAAGGAACGCAGACACTATTTATTATAGTGATGTTCAAAACAGAAGAAAACATAGTAAAAAAAAAGAAACATTTTTCCCAAAACTTTTGCTTCACGGAAAAAACATCTGGGATAAGTGTGGGGGATTTTTTAAAAGCCAGAAAAATAAAATCGGTTTTAAAAAACTTTTGAGAACAGTTAAAAAACTGTAATTTTTTTTCAATGAAAACAAAGATCATTTGAAGAATGTTTGCCCGAAAAAGAAAGTTATTTAAAAAGGCCCCGGAAAACAAGGATTAAAAAAAAAACTGAAATCTGAAAGTTTTTTGTAAATTAAATATTGAAAACGGAAAAACCCCACACGAAGTTTGTTTTTAGGGGGGCGTTATTTTTTTTGGGTTAACCTTTTCAGAGAAAAGGGAAAAACGGCTTTTGCCACTTTTGCCCAAAAAAAGGGTGGAGTGCAAATGGTCTGAATCGGTGTTTTCCTGTTTTTTTTATTAAACATTTATTTATTGGCGTTGTTGTTGTGGGGATCCGTCTCTTAATGTGGCTTGTGGTGTGTTTTTCACCTTAATGTCGTTCAGCTCAGGTTAGGTTTACTTTCTCTCTCTCTCTCTCTCTCTCTCTCTCCTCTCTCTCTCTCTCTCTCTAATTCCACTGCCCGTGCAATTCATCCTGCAGGTTCACGGGTGGCTGTACCTTTCTCTTTAACTGGCTGTCTCTATCGGCCTCTCACCTGTCTTTTTACCTGCCGCACGTGCAGCATTCCTCTTAGCTTGAGGGATTCTCACTCTGTGACGTAGGGTGGCATGTTGGCCGCCATCGTTAGGCAGGTTTTCTCTTCACTCGAGCGGAAGATGTCCCTGGGAGCGCCTGCTCCGGTTCTGGTTCTCAACCACTTCGTCGAAGGTACGGTCGGTACCTTCATTCCTACAGTCGGCCTGTAGGGGAGGGACATCACGTCATCTCTTTTCCGCATCTGCTCTGCTGGTCCTCTCGACTGGACAGAGGGCAGAGAGTCGCTTGACCCGCCACTTTTGGGTCACCCACGGGTAGCTGGTAAGCATCAGTTTCGTGGTTTGTTTGTTTTTTTCGTTGTTAGCCGGCTAATTCTTCTCTTTTGCGCAATTTCTTTTGGTTTTCAAAATTATAAAAGAAATATTGTTTGAGACAATTTTTTCTGGTTAATTCAATCTTTAACCTGGCCAGTCAAAATTATATCCAAAAGTCTTTCTCCTTTTTATGCATCTGGTGATGCGGTAGTCGGAGGGGATGGGGGGAGAACCTGGTGATTCAGGGTTGGAACTTGCTTGGTCTCGCTCGTCCTCCCCTGTCACAATCGCCGGTCTCTTATTCTTCGGCCACCGTCTGTTTGTGTTTGCAAGGGAAACGAGTGTTTTGTGTTTGCGAGCGTGCGTACGCGTGATTAGTCATTTGGATGCGTGGTTGGAGAATTGTTATTTTTGAAATGTTACTATAAAATGTGGGGATAATCGTGCCATTGAATTATGATTATTTGCAATTGTGGTGGCAGTTATAAAGCAATGGTTGCTGTATTAGTTCAGTTCCTAAGAAAGGGAAATGTTGAACGTGAGTGAGGGAAGGATGAAGATATAAATTGCTATTCGTTTGTTTAGCCTGTTAATATAATCTCTTACCTGCTTCGTGTGAGGAGACCTTTAGCGAACATTCCTCATTTGGTTTGTTGACTATGTTATGCTCAGGTCTGTGTTGAGCTGGTGTTACTAATGTATTCAGCAAACACCTCCCCTCGCCCATCATGCGAGTAGCTGTTAGGATTAAGCAGCAAATTTCAGACAGTACTGACTGCGGGGTTCTAGTACCCTTCTTTCCTTCCAGTTCCTTCCGTTTTCTCTCTCTCCCGGGGGCTTCACCCGAAGCTTGCGCTGTTGGGGCCGCGCAGCGTGAGGAGCACGTGGACCTTGCTGGATGATCCTAACCCCTGTCTGGGACCTTCAGCGACAACGCCTCATCCCACGGGATGCGTTCTCCGCTGTCCTCGGACTTCCCACAACTCATGTGACCAGTGTGGTTAGCTCTGTGTCGTGCAATTTGGGTGTGTGTGTGTGTCAAGGGTGTCAGCATTGAAAGACTCTGTTCAAGAACAGACCCGGTTTGGGCACCTGATTTGACACGGTACTCTCAGAGGACTTTGGAGAGACAGGGGTGAGGGGGAACCACGTGAAGCACAAAAGGAACGTGTGTTGGAAACGAGTATTTATGATTATGGCTATATTGTGTGCGGTGAAATGCTTGTTTGTGATTATGGTTATGTTGTGTGCGTTGGAATGCTTGTTTGTGACTATGTGTATGTTGTGTGTGTTGAAATGCTTAATTGTGATTGTGCATGTTGTGTGTGTTGGGATGCTTATTTGTGACTACATGTGTGTTGGTGTGAATAAATGGTGTATTGTATTGTAATCTTTCTTGTGTGGTCTCTTGCGGGGCGTGTGAGGTCAGTCACTCCCTTCACTCCCATCTAGACCGATCCTGTCAGGGCAGACCTCCAGGGGTCGGTCGTGACACATCACTCAAAGCGAATGGTGAATTATTGAGATCACGACCACTCCTACCACATGATCAACGTACACACGGTGAAGTGCGAGTCAGTTCCCACACAATGAAGGTGTCG
The DNA here is from genome assembly GCA_018398815.1 of Conus ventricosus. NCBI lineage: Eukaryota > Metazoa > Mollusca > Gastropoda > Neogastropoda > Conidae > Conus > Conus ventricosus. The sequence goes on from CM031610.1 coordinate 16,454,535, forward strand.
GCGGCAGCCTTAGGTGTCCGCTGTAGATATGAAGAGGGCTGCAGGAGTTATAGTTTAAAAAAAAAAATTATAACAGATTAGTCGACCACACAAAGCTGCCAGCACGTGGGAGGAAGGGTCACATTCTAAAGAAGAAAAAGAAAAAGTGTGTGTGTGTGTGTGTGTGTGTGTGTGTGTGTCGTGCGTGCGTGCGTGCGTGCGTGCGTGCGTGCGTGCGCGCGCGCGAGTGTGTGTGAGTGTGTGTGTGTGTGTGTGTGTGTGTGTGTGTGTGTGTGTGTGTGTGTGAAATGTAGCAAACAACATAGACACGACACAAACGGCAGCGTGTCCGATTTATGGACATCCTTAAGGCATACAAGACTAGACTGTTGAGAGCGCAAACCATTCCACTCAATTTCGTCACTCCAGATTTTAAAAGGTAGAAAGAAAAAAAAACACCACACACACGCACGCACACACACACACACACACACACACACACACACACACACACACACACACACACACACACACACACACACACCAAAAACGCCCGAATGTAACAGAAAAAAAAATAATTAAGAAAAAAGATAAAGAAGCCACCTGCACATAGAGACACAGCAGAATGCGCACGCTAGACTGTACTCAGGATAGTTTGTACAAATTTTACTACCTGCTTCGAAGATTATAACAACAACAACAAAAAACCGGCATGTCCTTTGTTGTGACCAGAAACAGAGAGATAAAGAGTTTCCAGTGCCAGACATGAGAATGGCCCACAAAGACAGGAACAGCAGCAGATGACAGTGAAGAGAATCAAGTAGGAAAACAAGACCCGAGTCCAAGAGAGTGTCTGTACAGAAGAGCATAAAATATTACCGAAAAATTTGAAGAAGGCTGCGGAGCTGTTTGTTCCGAAACAGCCCCTGGCATCCCCATGGGGACCGGACTGGGTGAAGGGACCGGGACCTGAAACCAGCTGCCCCAAATACTGCACCACTGTCATCGTTGAAACATCTGGCAGAGTCTCAACTTCCTTTGTCCAGAAATAACTGCCACAGAATCGCCGATCTTTAATATGTTCCTTAACTCTGCGTTCTCGTCTCAACCGCACACGTGTGATGCTGTTTAGATGCGTTGTGCTTGTATGCCAACTAAGAATAAGAAAAAAATTAGATGATTGTGGTGGTGATGATGATTATGATGATGATGATGATGATGATGATGATGATGATGGTGATGACGATGGTGATGGTGATGGTCATGATGATGACGACGATGACGACGATGACGATGTTGATGATTAGGATGATGAGATGATGATGACGATGGTGATGATGATGATATGATGATGAAGACGATGATGATGTTTGATGATGATGAGATGGCGACGAAGAATTAATTTTTTTTTAAATTCCTACTCATTATTCCTGTATGAATTATTCAATGCATCGTCAACTGTTGGTGTTCAAATGGATGAAGTCTGAAATCAGCATACTGCTTCTTGATACTGAGGCGCTGATGGCGTTCATATTTTCCATATACGAGTACTTTGTAGAACTGTCGACACAATTAAGACGGCGTGCTTGAACTTCACTTTTTAACCATAGTTGCCACAGTCATACAGCTAGCGTCAGACATTTCTCTACTGACAATTCATAAGGGAATTTATGTTACATCGTCAAAACTCTGCAGGTGAGCTCAACGGATCAACCATTTGTCTGAATGCCATTCTGTGTCTGAGCAGGAGCACAAAAACTCCGCACAGTTCTCTAGGGCGTGGATCGGCTTATCACAAACTGACGACACTGCAATAGTCGGAACTGGAAAAGTTCCCGAAAACGCGAAGAAAACAACAAATAAAAAACGATGCTGATAGAGAATTCACCACTTCAAGTAAGTCAGCAATGCGGACGATAATCAGGTAACAGTTCCTCCCGCAGAGGTTCTTGAGCTCTTTACACAGACACAGGTTGATCAGATCTCCAGCCAGGCCTAGAGGGTAAGCCAGGAAGGTGCTGACGCTGAGGCACAGGACGGCGGGAATCAGTTTGTGGTAGCGGCATGAGGAGGGCGTTGCTGGTTGTTGAACCGCTGTGGAGCGGAACACTCTGTGCCGGAACACCATGAACACGATGCTGACGTTGAGAAGACCACAACGACGATGGGCAAGGCGAGAGACAAACCACGAACGAAAATCTGAATCGTGTAGGCGTTCAGACGGTTCTTCACGACGCCTTCCAGGTAGATGTCTGGAAAGACACCGGCCACATCAGCGTGGTGGGAAGACCGATTACCACTGACCACAGCACCGTCATGAGGTAGCCCACAACACAGCGGAACCTGGTCACCAGTCCGTTGACAGCCAAGGGCTTCAATATCGCCAGCCAGCGGACGAACACAACATCCAGGATGGTGTGAACGGTCAGGATGGAAACGTAGTCGTGGATCAGGAGCAGCCACGTCAGCCGGCCTTCCAAGTTCTGCATTCTCTGATCGAAGACGTGGCAAGGGAACTTCACGAGGAGCAGCAGGACGTCAACGCAGGCCAGACACCTCAGGAGGAAGGTGACGGGGTGGAAGCGGCTTTATGCACTCCACACGGCCAGGGCCACGGCATTGGCGCCTACGCCCAGCACACTGAGGGGCGGGTACACGTAGAACAACATGACCCTGGACATGGCTTCGTTGTCGTTCTCTGGAACTGTCACCTCGTTCCCTTCAGGCGCGTGGACACCGAGCTGGACTTCCACGTGGAGGTAAGGGCTACTTGACTAGTTACCTCCATGGTCAGGGATCTTTTACCGTTGAAGATGACACAGTCCCAATGACAAAGACTCGACCACGGGTAATGTATTCTCTGAATTGTAATCTGCGTACGATTTTCCAACACAGATTCTACCACACTGGCCCGGTCAGACTCTCAAAACTATCTAAGCGTCAAAAGATGTCAGAAAAACTTGATTCCCAGAGAATTACTGAAACATCAATCTGTCTCCTTCCTCACACGGCAATAGCAATCTCCACACCCACGACAGGAAACTAATCTCTGACAACAGCGTTATTACTTATTCAGCTGAAAAATGGTCTGATGAGGCAATTAGTGTGGTGAATTCTGTTGGACGAGCGAGTGGTGCTTTTAGGTGGCAGGGTTTTATGGCTGCTGCGGACATGTAATGTTCTACGAGCCAGTGAGCAAAGCAAGCGAGCGACACACACACACACACACACACACACACACACACCACGCACGACGCGGCGCGCGCGCGCATATATATATATATAGAGAGATATAAAATAAGAGTGAGAAGGGGAGAGAAGATGGTCCGCACAGACAGCGACAGCAAGACAGGAAGGGTGATCTCATGTGGGGTGATAACATTTCCCCATTTTGTTCATCTACTATAATTTTTTAATTAAACTGCCAATAATTACATAATGAAGAAGAATTGTTAACCTGACTTGTTTTTGCCATATTAATTGTTCAGCAGTTATATATATATATATATATAAAATATATATATAAATATATATACAGAGAGAGAGAGAGAGAGAGAGACAGACAGAGACAGAGAGACAGAGAGAGGGTGGATTGGTGAGTGGGTGGGGTGGTGGCGGTGGGACATTTGCATTTGTAACAGACTACTACTATGAATTAGTAATAGTAAAGCTGCACTTAATTAGAAAGACGGAATACAGTCGAAGACGAACCCATCGCGGTGCTAATCCATGATGCTGATTCGTGGTTTAGATCCATGGCATAGATCCGTGGTTCAGATCCATGGTGTAGATCCATGATGTCGATCGAATCAAAGTGCAGTTCTAGAGGCGAAAATATGCTCGAAGATTTAATTTAACGTCTGTTCACAACAATGGTGATATTAGAGATGCCCGAAGCAATGACAACATATGTTCAACATCGTTGCAGTGTTTTACACACACACACACACCACACACACCAACACACACACACAAAAACACACACAACACACAACACACACATCACTTACACACACACACACACACACACACACACACACACACACACACACACATCTATCTATATCTCATATTCAAGTATAAGTTTTATACATCTACATCTTTCTAAACTATCTATGTATCTATACACACACACACACACACACATATATATATATATTATATATTATATATATATTATATATATATATATGTGTGTGTGTGTGTGTGTGTGTGTGTGGTGTGTGTATGTGTGTGTGCGTGCGTGCGTGCGTGTGTGTGTGTGTGTGTGTGTGTGTGGTGTGTGTGTGTGTGTGTGTGTGTTGTGTGGGGGTGTGTACGTGGTGTGTGTGTGTGTGGGGTTGTGGGTGTGCCTGCGTGCGTGTGTGTGTGTGTGTGTGTGTGTGTGTGTGTGTGCGTGCGTGCGTGCGTGCGTGCGTGCGTGCGTGCGCGCGCGCGCGCTGTGTGTGTGTGTGTGACAGACATCAAACTCAAGACTTTGTCATGAGAACCCCTGAGGGCCTATAGGCACAACGTGAAAATGAAATGAGAAATCATAATTGATGGATGCACCATAATCTATCTGGACTCGTGTAGGGAACCATTATTGTCTTTTCTTGCTCAGCGATCATGAGTGAATTTTCGATATGAATTAATAGGTCGTCATTGACAAGTATTTCACTCGGGCGTAGTTTAGGCAAGTTGACGTCTGGCAGATCTTCTGATAGCTGCCCTGGTAGCTTCAATCATGGCAGTTTGTATCCGAGCAGCTGTCCAGAAAATGAGTTTTATCTTCGACCACACCACATGCCGAGCATTTTCCTCTTCTCTGATGGTGTTTGTGTAGCTACCCCTTTCTGTGTTAGAAGCACTGATGCGAAGTCCGCTGGGATCACGTCTGTGGTCGAAGTTTTCAACGTTTATTCTGTATGACTCTGGTCAGTGTTTCAAAAAAATTATTGTGAAAGTATAGTCTCGAAGTGCTTTATATTGTTGTTTCCAGAAATCTATGTATTTGGATGTTCATTTCTCTTTGATGGCATATTTTGTTCTCCCGATATTAAGGGTTGACTGATTTTTTTCAGGATAAGATTCGTTCCGAATTTCTATAGAAGAGTTCGGATAAGTTCTAGCCATGGAAAGTAATATATTTCTACATTTTGAAGTGTGCTGATATATGACTGTTTTAGGGAGGACATGTTTGCTTTTGTTTCGTGTAACCAGAAACCTGGCCTGTGTGTGTTAGGGTTTCCTTATGGGAGCAAGACGTACCCTACTTGATTACCGTTTCTTGTTTACTGTTCCCTGCCTCACTTCATTCTCAATATCGTTTTGATTAAATCGAGGTTATTTGTATTTGTTTCTGTCCGTCTTTGTGTTTGTCTTTTTATCTCCCTTGCATCTTTGGGTGGATCCTCAGGCGTAGGCTCAGAGAGTGTCCCCTACATTTTATACTGTTTGCATAATGTCTTCAGTTTTCAACAACCTTTTTTTCCTCCCCACACTTTCGTTTGGTTTCAATTGCTACCCTTCGCTGGCTGCTTTGGGGGTGCTGTTGGATTCTTTTTTGAGCCCTTGGTAGTGAGAACACTACGGTATTATGGACTGTGGTGTGTCTCTATTTGACGCCAGGAGCACAGACACAACCAGCCGTGTCTTCCTGATGAGTTCCGACCCAGCGGACGAAAGGCCTCGGAGCAGGCAATACAAATAGATCTGTCTTCGAAGGGGATTACAATGGTTCCCTCATGCAGTTAGTGAAGAGTTTTCATATCTGTAATATATTTTCTAAATTTCATGTTCCAAGTTTCTCCATTTTCAACCTTCCCTTCCCTCCCCCCCCCCCCCCCCCCCCCCTAAGTCCAAATCTTTGCCAAGTCATTACTATGAGAACATTTGAGTTGTTGGCCTGCGCTTGGTTTTCCCCCACTATTAGATTGTTCGTCTTTGTATTTGTCTGACTTTATTCAAGTTTTAAAGGCTGTGCCAGACTTGAATAAGAGTTACTCTGTGTTAGGTTTCCTTATGGGAGCAAGACGTACCCTACTTGTTTACTGTTCCCTGCCTCACTTCATTCTCAATTTAATCTATGAATATATATGGTATTTAGGTAAATGTTAACAACACTTTTCCTTCTAGGGTTTTACACTTTCTGGAAAGTAGGACTCCGCCAGACAGTCTTTCAAAAATCAATGTTTGTTCTTCTGTAACTATCAAAGTTGATCTGCAAATGTATTTTGGCCCAGTTACATACGTGCATATTACTTGGAATAACAAACGATTCATGTGTTCCTTTTCCCTTTTCTATCTCCTTTGCTAGATCATGACTAGGATTTCATACAACGTGAAAGTATCCAGGCAAATATCTTAGTGTGAGCGTGTGTGGTGGAGAAGAGAGAGAGAGAGAGAGAGAGAGAGAGAGAGAGAGAGAGAGAGAGAGAGAGAGAGAATGTTTGTGTGCATGTGTAGTTGTGTGTTCGCGCATGCCTGTGTGTGTAAATAGCAGAGAGAGAGAGAGAATGTGTGGGAGTGTGTATATGAGTGCGCGCGCGCGTCTGTGCGTGTGTGTGTATGCACGCCTGTGTGTGTAAATGAGAGAGAGAGAGAGAGAGAGAGAGAGAGAGAGAGAGAGAGAGAGAGAGAGAGAGAGAGCAGACATGTATATTGACACTGACCCACAAGAGAGAGAGAGAGAGGAGAGAGAGAGAGAGAGAGAGAGAGAGAGAGAATGTATGGGTGAGTGGGAGTGTGTAAGTGTATGTGCGCGCGCGCGCGCGCGCGGTGTGTGTGTGTGTGTGTGTGTGTGTGTGTGTTGTGTATGCACGCCTGTGTGTGTAAATAGGAGAGAGAGAGAGAGAGAGAGAGAGAGAGAGAGAGAGAGAGGAGAGAGAGAGAGAGAGATCTAAGCTGGAAATGTTTCTTTCTCTCCCTCTGTCTCTCTCTCTCTGCGCGCTTGCTTGTGCGCGGACGTGTGTGTGTGTGTGTGTGTGTGTGTGTGTTGTGTGTGTGTGTGTGTGTGTGTGTGTGTGCGTGCGTGTCTGCGTGCGTGCGCGTGCGTGTGTGTGCGTGCCTGTGCGTGTGTGTGTGTGTGTGTGTGTGTGTGAAAACCAGTAGCTCACAAGCAAATCTAGTCTAGCTGCGCAGCTTGAGGAAATCTGACTTCCACTTTAAAGTCATCAGCAGCTGAATGTCAAGGTCTCTTCCTCCCAACCGGAAGACAGTTTACAGATCTGTAAGAAATACGTCACTCGACATATAGAATAGTATTTGTAAACAAAACAGCCAGACATAGAAAACAAAGACAAAGTTTACATGATACAGAATCCCATTCATGTTATTTCCGTTTGGAAGTCGCTTGCTCTTCAATTTGAGGAAGATAAATGTTGACATAAAGAGCTGGAGGTCAAAAAGGAAGGCGATTCCAATTAAACTCAAACTTCAATTGTTAGTAGTACCCTTAAGGGTCTGTAGACACACTATAGTGACAAAATTATGACATCATAATTCACCTGGGCCCTGTGACGAGAGACACTATTGTCTATTCATTTTCAAACAATTATGAATACATTCACATTTATTTGTCATTGCCAAGCATTTCACTTGAACATAGTTCCCAGAAGTTTTGTACTGGGGCTGGTATATTCTTTGAGAGCACATGAAATATGTTTTAGCCATCATTTTCGTCCCCAAAGCACCAAAAATGGTAATGTTCTCTGACTAAAAGGAGCCCTCAGTATTTTCACCCTCGATGAGCACGTTGTAGTCTGGAATGGGCCAAGGGAAGGAACTCTTCTTGACTTGTCCTTGTGCGTGTGCTATGCGGTTAAGTACCTTTTAAAAATATGTTACCAATGTGTGTGCCCGTGCGTGCCTAGGTGTGTGTGTGTGTGTGTGTGTGTGTGTGTGTGTGTGTGTGTGTGTGTGTGTGTGTGTGTGTGTGGCGCGCGCGCGATTTTGACAGACGCATTCACAAAAATATTATGTGCATGCAGTTATGTATGAACAAAACACGTTCGTGTGCACATTCGTATATCCGGAGCAGTGTTTGCTTACTCGCTTTTTGTGTGAAAGCTACCCCGATACATACATGTATGCATTCTTCATACGAGCAGTGAAGCAAAGCTATGTCGGGATTCGACGCCGGACAAACAACCCTTTCCGCTAGCTTTCTTATAGAGGCTACTCATCAAACTAATCCACGAACCAGTCATTTTTAGAGAAATCCATATAGTGTCAGAATCATAATTGTTTTCTCCAATTAATGATTAAAACTGTTAGATAACTGTCGTGCTTGAGATTTGATATGCATTAAAAAGCCGAATGTCATATCGAGCAAAACTGAGAGGGGGAGCAAAGAACACACAAACCCGACTTTGACGGCATCCGACATCAAGTTAAGGGTATGCAGCGTGCCAACCACAGTGCATATGTAAGTTGGTTCCTTTCTGAAAAGAGTTCAGCCAGCGGTGAAAACCTGAGCGGATCTATGTTTGTTTAACTATGTCACCAAGACGGAGACTAACGATGAAAGAGGGATGGCAGTAGCATGGCAACAAGAAAGCGTGACACAGCGAGAAGTTGGCAGGCGACTGGGAGTAAGCCATTCAAGTCATTCGGAACTGCAGTACGGTTCAACAGCACCGTAAGTGTGTGAGAGCCATCAAGATCCGGACATCCACGAATAATCTCCAGACAGCAAGACCACTACCTCAGCCTGTCGTCCCCGCAGACCAGATCCGCCCCGCCAAAAAAACTCGGAAATATGGTTGGGGCTGTCAGTAACATCAATGTCGGTGATCGAATGGTTCAGAACCACTTGCACAAAGTGAACATGCAATCAAATCAAGGCAGCCAGCAGTGTGACCTCCAATCTCCCTATCTCACTGTCTTGCGTTGTCTAACCTGGACCCAACGTCACTGGGCATGAACAAAGCGGCAGTGGCTTAGGATGCTTTTTAACGACGACTCCCGCTTCACCCTAGCCGTCAAAGAAGGGAGAATCCGCGTCTGGAGATGCCTAGTGAGCGCTTACATGATGCCGCAGCGAGGCATCACGACCTCCTTGGTGATTAACTGCTGATGCGGTGGACTGGTTTCAGTCTTCATCACAGAACACTTCTTTATCGTGTCTAAGAAAATCTGATCGGCACTGGTCACTGGGACAACATTCTGCGACCAGTTGCAGCGCCAGCTCTGCAGGCCATGGGACCAGGTGCTACACTGCTAAACGACAACGCCAGACCTCTCTGAGCCTGTGTCGTAAACGACTTCATTCAGCTGGATGATGAGGATTGACTGGTCAGCTCATTCCTCATATTGAAACCCAACAGAGAATCTACAGGATGACCCAGGACAAACAAATCCTCACCAACCAGCCTCCAGCAGCTAACCTTGACGGCCTCTTCCAACGCTTCCAGTGGGAATGGCACGCTGTCCCACAGAACACTCTCCAGAGTTGGTCGTGTCTCTGACACACAGTGCGAATAGCAGCTACACCCGCTTTTGATTCACTTGATTGAAAACGTTGCTTGCCATACATTTCAAAAACGTGCATGTGTCCATTCAAATGAAAAGTTCTTAATTCTTTCTCAGTTTCTGTTGGAAAAAAAATATGTTACTGACTGATTGATTAATGACTGAAGTAAACCATTATCAACTATCAGCTTTGCATCTGTTTTCTTTTTCAGAATCAGACACTTTTCTTCCTTTCTTCAAGGGCGTAGATACGGGTCTAAGGCAAAGAGTTAGAAAAATGGGGGAGGGGGGGGGGGGGGAGAAGGGACGCCGGAGAGAAGGGGGGAGGGCAGGGGAACAGGGGAAGAGGAGGACGGGCGGCTAGTAATAACATTCATCTTTTAGGCATTGGAAATACAGCATTTCCCCCATGGCTAGAGTTTCACCACTTTGCTCTCTCTCTCTATCTCTCTCACACACATACACAGATAGATAGATTGAAAGATAGATTCATAGACATAGATAAACAGATAGATAGACGGACAAATAGACAGACAGATTGAATTAATTGACGCAACACACACACACACACATAGATAGATTGAAAGATAGATAGATAGACAGATAGATAGACGGACAAACAGACAGGCAGATTGAATTAAATGACCGAGCGCACACACAGATAGACAGATAATTTGAAAGATAGATTAGATAGATAGACAGATAGATAGATAGATAGATAGATAGACAGACAGATAGACGGACAAACAGACTGAATTAAATGACCGAACACACACACACACACACACACACACACACACACACACACATATATATATATATATATATATATATATATATATATATATATATATATATACATAGATAGATAGACAGACAGACAGACAGATTGAGTGAAATGATCGGACGAGTGAGGAGTAAAGGAACCACACAAAACTGGAGGTGACAGTTAATGACAGACACTGGTAACATCTTGTCTACATCCCCACTCTGCTAAAAATAGTCGGTTGAGTCTCTTAGTCCCTTCTTCTCATGCGTTTTATTGAAAAAAAAACAAAACAAAACAAACTAAAAAAAAACCTTTTCACAACACCATCACTTCTTCAATGAAACCTCCTCCTCCTCCTAAAAAAAAACACCGATTACAAAAAATGATAATAAAAGAAAAGAAAAAAAGAAAAAGAAAACCAAAACCAAAACCCGAAGCGTTCGTCGATATCCCCACCCTCTTGTTCCTCATCCTTCAATCCAAAGCTTCCTTCCTCCCTATCCTTCCCGTGTCCTCCCAACCAGCGACTAGCCCCAGGCCCGCGGTGCACAGCGGCAGTTCTGCAGCCAGAGGTTGCAGCTGCACACCAGACGACGCAGAGGGCAGCACGTCTTGGAGGCGTGCCGGGACCAAGGCTCACAGGGGGCCCTCCAGTGGCGACACCGGCTGCTGCCTCCCCCGGGCTGATGGTAGTAATGGCGGCCGGCGCGTTTCGCCGTCCTTGAGGCCCTCATGGTGTTCGTCAGGCTGGTCCCCTGCCGCTGTCTCTCCAGCTGAGTCCACACTCGTCTGGTGAATTGGAGTGATCATATGGTGAATTGGAGTAATCATATGGTGAATTGGAGTAGCCATATGGTGAATTGGAGTAATCATATGGTGAATTGGAATAATCATATGGTGAATTGGAGTAATTATGGTGATTGGTACTGGTAAAATAGATATGCGAAGTATTGAATGGTGAAGTGGAGACCATATGGAGTGATTGGAGCTAATCATTGGGAATTGGAGTAGCCATATGGTGAATTGGAGTAATCATATGGTGAATTGGAGTAGCAAGGTGATTGGAGTAATCTTGGTAATTGGAGTAGCCATATGGTGAATTGGAGTAATCTATGTGAATGGAGTCATATGGTGAATTGGATAATCATAGATTGAGAATATGAATTGGAGTAATCATATGGTGGATTGGAGTATCATACTGTGAATTGGAGTAATCACATGGTGAATTGGAGGGGTCATATGGTGTATTGGAGTAACCTTATGTTGAAATAGAATAATCGTATAAAAGGGTGAACGAATCACTGTGTGTGAGTGAGTGTAATGAATGAATGAATGAACGAATGAATGAACGAATGAATGAACGAATGAATGAACGAATGAACCCAAAACCAACGTTTTCTTTCCGAGCCTCTTTGGTTGAATGTTGAAGTCCCACAGCCTTATGCCGTATGGGCAATGAACTGTTGGACAGCTCACTGTATCAAGGACATGTGGTTGAATGTTGAAGTCCCACAGCCTTATGCCGTATGGGCAATGAACTGTTGGACAGCTCACTGTATCAAAGACATGTGGTTGAATGTTGAAGTCCCACAGCCTTATGCCGTATGGGCAATGAACTGTTGGACAGCTCACTGTATCAAGGACATGGCAAAGTCCCACAGCCTTATGCCGTATGGGCAATGAACTGTTGGACAGCTCACTGTATCAAGGACATGGCAAAGTCCCACAGCCTTATGCCGTATAGGCAATGAACTGTTGGACAGCTCACTGTATCAAGGACATGGCAAAGTCCCACAGCCTTATGCCGTATGGGCAATGAACTGTTGGACAGCTCACTGTATCAAGGACATGTGGTTGAATGTTGAAGTCCCACAGCCTTATGCCGTATGGGCAATGAACTGTTGGACAGCTCACTGTATCAAGGACATGGCAAAGTCCCACAGCCTTATGCCGTATGGGCAATGAACTGTTGGACAGCTCACTGTATCAAGGACATGGCAAAGTCCCACAGCCTTATGCCGTATGGGCAATGAACTGTTGACAGCTCACTGTATCAAGGACATGCAAAGTCCACAGCTTATGCCGTATGGCAATGAACTGTGGACAGCTCACTGTATCAGGACATTGTTGAATGTTGAAGTCCCACAGCCTTATGCCGTATGGGCAATGAACTGTTGGACAGCTCACTGTATCAAGGACATGTGGTTGAATGTTGAAGTCCCACAGCCTTTGCCGTATGGGCAATGAACTGTTGGACAGCTCACTGTATCAAGGACATGTGGTTGAATGTTGAAGTCCCACAGCCTTATGCCGTATGGGCAATGAACTGTTGGACAGCTCACTGTATCAAGGACATGTGGTTGAATGTTGAAGTCCCACAGCCTTATGCCGTATGGGCAATGAACTGTTGGACAGCTCACTGTATCAAGGACATGTGGTTGAATGTTGAAGTCCCACAGCCTTATGCCGTATGGCAATGAACTGTTGGACAGCTCACTGTATCAAGGACATGTGGTTGAATGTTGAAGTCCCACAGCCTTATGCCGTATGGGCAATGAATGTTGGACAGCTCACTGTATCAAGGACATGGCACAGTGGAAGGAGCGGGGGGATCCAAACCCTCTCTTTCTGCCGCCTTAATCTGCCCGAACTGAATCAGGTACCCGTCCACCGTTGGGTGGACAGGGAACGTTTTTAAGCCTTGAAAACCCGATCTTACGAGTGATTTGAATTCAAGGTTGTTGGCTCCGTGGTCAACCGCTTTAATTAGCCGTTTGCCTCCGACTAGGCCCATATCCATTTACTGAATGAAAAAAAAAGTGGATCAACAAATCAATGAATGAGTGAATAAACTAACGAACGGTTGGATGGACGAATGAACGAACAATCGAAGAAATGAAAAAATAACGAAAACATAGCTGGGAATAGCTGGGAGCCGGAATAGCTCAGTTGGTAGAGCGCCTGACTAGTAATCTTGGTGATCCTGGGGTTGCGGGTTCGAACCTCCGCCGGGGCGTTTCGGTACAGGGGGATTTTTCCCTCGGAGTTAACATTGGTTCTGACTCCATTTCCCATACAGTCCTTCGAATGAGACTATAAACCGAGGTTCCGTGTGTGAACGCATGCATAACATCTTGCACACACGTAAAATCCCATCACCAACTTTCGGAAGAGTAGGCCAGTTTGGCCGTTGGTATGGATGACACGCATGCACCCTGCGTGAGAAATGGAAAGAATGAAGGAAGTAAGGAAAATGAGTGATCGATATTGAACGATACTGACTGGATGACACGGGAAACGACTGAAAGAAGCGCCAGCTGGCAGCTCTTCAGTCGGCACTACCCAGGTAGGCAGCCCGTTGTGTAAACGAGTGTTGATTGTAAAGCGCTTAGAGCTTGGCCTCTAGCCGAGAATAGGCGCTATATAAGTATTCATTATTATTATTATTATTATATTCTTGCTGTGCCTCTGGCTGGGTTTAGATCAGTCTCCTGCGCAAGAATAAACTCTTCGAATTTATAAACGAATCGGTTGATTGAACAAATAAAAGAACGAATGAATCAGCGAATAAAAAATCGAATTAGTGCATAATCTCAATCTGAATCGACATCTGTCTTGCGGATATGAAAGATCTGCATGATAAAATAGATCTAAGGAATGAAGAAATAAGTATATATCTCTATTTGTTCCATGATTCGAGTTCAATCTGTCCCGTCTTATGGAAAACACACACACACACACACACACACACACGCTCACATACACGCGCGTTCGCGCGCACACACACACAAACGAACAAAGACATCAGTGACTCACTGTAGGCAGAAATAGACTGATGATAAAAATGAATACATTTTCATGTGCCTGTAGCTGAGTCGGCTGGGCCATTAGCAACATTACCTTACCTGTAGCTGAGTCCACACCCGGAAAGAAATAAAGCAATATGATGGAATAAGTGTATGAATGGATGAAAATATAAAATTCAAATGATCAAATGTAACAAAAGTGAAAACACATAGACACAAGGAGAACCAGGCAGTCAAGACACGAATGTCCGTCTGGTGTCCATGGACAGGAATTCCGTGTCCGAGCTTGAAGCTTCACATGGGGCGGGCTTTTTTTTTCTCTCTCCCTTTATACTAGACTTTTAAGTGGTGGTCAGGGTACTAGTCTTTCGAAGGAGACGATGAACCGAGGCCCGCGTGCTGCATGCGCTTAGCGTACGCGTCTTGTGGCACTAACTGACCCGGCCAGCATTCACTGCTATGAGCCACTAGAGCGACGTTGAACTGGGTCCAAAGTATTTTTGAAGTTGTCAGCACCTGACTTGAACTCAGTGACCTACCCAGCATTAACTACAAGTAGGCACTAACGCGATGTTGAACTGGTTTCGAAGTATTTTTGAAGTAGTTGATTCCTGATTTTACGTGTGATATGTAGTTTGAAAGTGAGGTGACCGCCGGCGGAAACTGAAACAAGCTTAAAAGAAAAATTACCCTGCTGCCGAATGAAAGGAACAAACATACTGCAAGACAAACACGACTCTTGTCGACCTCTTTGGTCTTCTTCAGACAAGACAAACACCATTCAAGACAATGACAACGACGAACGAACAATCACGTCATCTCCTCAAACAGGGCGCAGAATGAATGTGGATTTGAGGGGAACGAACAATCACGTCATCTCCTCAAACAGGGCGCAGAATGAATGTGGATTTGAGGGGAACGAACAATCACGTCATCTCCTCAAACAGGGCGCAGAATGAATGTGGATTTGAGGGGAACGAACAATCACGTCATCTCCTCAAACAGGGCGCAGAATGAATGTGGATTTGAGGGGAACGAACAATCACGTCATCTCCTCAAACAGGGCGCAGAATGAATGTGGATTTGAGGGAACGAACAATCACGTCATCTCCTCAAACAGGGCGCAGAATGAATGTGGATTTGAGGGGAACGAACAATCACGTCATCTCCTCAAACAGGGCGCAGAATGAATGTGGATTTGAGGGGAACGAACAATCACGTCATCTCCTCAAACAGGGCGCAGAATGGATGTGGATTTGAGGGGAACGAACAATCACGTCATCTCCTCAAACAGGGCGCAGAATGAATGTGGATTTGAGGGGAACGAACAATCACGTCATCTCCTCAAACAGGGCGCAGAATGAATGTGGATTTGAGGGGAACGAACAATCACGTCATCTCCTCAAACAGGGCGCAGAATGAATGTGGATTTGAGGGGAACGAACAATCACGTCATCTCCTCAAACAGGGCGCAGAATGAATGTGGATTTGAGGGGAACGAACAATCACGTCATCTCCTCAAACAGGGCGCAGAATGAATGTGGATTTGAGGGGAACGAACAATTACGTCATCTCCTCAAACAGGGCGCAGAATGAAGGTGGATTTGAGGGGAACGAACAATCACGTCATCTCCTCAAACAGGGCGCAGAATGAATGTGGATTTGAGGGGAACGAACAATCACGTCATCTCCTCAAACAGGGCGCAGAATGAAGGTGGATTTGAGGGGACCGAACAATCACGTCATCTCCTCAAACAGGGCGCAGAATGAAGGTGGATTTGAGGGGAACGAACAATCACGTCATCTCCTCAAACAGGGCGCAGAATGAATGTGGATTTGAGGTGGTAGGTGATTGCTCGTTCGTCGTTTTCGTTGTCTTGAATGTCATTCGTCTTGCTTGAAAAAGACCAAAGAGGTCGAAACGCGTCACACTTGTTTTGTAATTTGTTTGTCTCTTTCATTCGAGGTATAATATGCAAGTTTTGTCTGAATGAAACGTAGAAACTGAACCGCATTTTTACGTTTAAGATACCGGTCCAGCGCACGCTTGCATGCGTTCAAAAGATCTCCCTCGTTTTCATCCGACTAATCGGTTCCCTTTTGCTGAGCAGGGAAATCACGGAGACGCTCAACAGGTAATGTATAGACCAACTTTAGAAAGAACTGCACCGCCTGGTCAGATATATTTTGAAATAATTCATCGATAAGAACTACCACATCGGCTGCCCCACAATTTTCAGTTTTCTGCACACTAACAGTGCTTCCTCTTGAGTATCTGTCCGGTAAATACAGCCATCACTGTCCTCATCAAAAATTCATTTTGCATATTGACCATAATAAAACCTGGAGCCCCTGAAACCATACATAAAAAAACGATATTAAATTCTTGACCGTTATCATGTGAACGAAGGTCTATGACTAACATCCCGTTATTTCTTTTGGCATTTTGTAGATAATGCAAGTCTATGCAGTGAATTCAAGTCTACAAAAATAGAAATATGCTATAGAAAATTTATGACTAGAACAATGAACACACTTGTTTATTGTTTTTGTTCGTTATGTAGAAAAGACTCTCAAACAGAATAGATGATACAATGAGCAAAGAGACAAACAAATGGACATATAAACAGGCAGATCTACCCACCTACCTACCTACGTACCCACACATGCACACGAGAGAGAGAGAGAGAGAGAGAGAGAGAGAGAGAGAGAGAGAGAGAGAGTAGCTATATGTCGATAAAGCAAACATAATCTACCTACAAAATCAGAAGGGTTGAAATAAAAGGAAATGAAAGGTATTCAATACCTCTTGATAGTTCTGAGAAGTTTCAAGGTAGCCTCTTCCTTTCCGTCTCTCCAGTCACCTGCAACGACATATTGCTTTCAATATTTCACTGTCAGTGTTCTACTGAAAATATGTGTGTGTGTGTCTCTCTCTCTCTCTCTCTCTCTCTCTCTCTCTCACACACACACACACACATACACACTTATGCATGCATGCACGCACACGCGCGCGCGCGCACACACACTCACAAAGACACACACAAAGGCGTGCATAAATGGTTGCGCACTGAGAGAGAGAGAGAGAGAGAGAGAGAGAGAGAGAGAGAGAGAGAGAGAGAGAGAGACGGGAGTGAGAGACAGGCAGACAGACATAACGACAGACCCAAGTCCATATATAGACAGACAGACATACACACAGTGAGGGGGAGAGAGAGAGAGAGGGGGGGGGGGGGGGGTGAAGGAGTCGTGTGTGGGGGGGGGGGGGGGAGACAGATGGACAGACGGACAGACCGATGCAGACAGAGATGGACAGACTGACTGACAATGAGATGATGCAACACGAAACAGTCTCACCTGTGCTGTGATGAGATACTGTCAAGGCCAAAAGAAGCAGGAAGACGAGCGATACACCACCTTCCACTTTCATCATAGAGGTTATCTAGCAGGTCTGGAACAATAGTAATCAAATAACCATAAAACACACACACCAACTCCATAAACTTTGGGTTTTTTTTACTTTCTCTGCAAAAAAATCTCATGAACATTATAAAGACAGTGATCATACTATATCACAGAGAGAGAGAGGAGGGGGGTGGCAAACAGGAGAGAGAGAGAGAGAGAGAGAGAGAGAGAGAGAGAGAGAGAGAGAGAGAGAGAGAGAGAGAGAGGACATAATATAGGGGAAAGGAGAAGGTTACAATTCTCAGCAGCAATCAGTTCCATCTGGGAATCCGTTCAACCAGTTCTAACTTAGAAAAAAATCAAAAGCCACAGCCAAAGTTGTATTGATTTACTTTGCTTTTTGCTGCCTCTGCCTCTGGGTAGTCTGTCTCTCTGTGGTACGCCCACTCTGTCTCTCTGTAGTACGCCCACTCTGTCTCTCTGTGGTACGCCCACTCTGTCTCTCTGTGATACGCCCACTTTGTCTCTCTGTGGTACGCCCACTCTGTCTCTCTGTGGTACGCCCACTCTGTCTCTCTGTGGTACGCTCAATGTGCTCTTAGGAATTTAGGTACTTTTTTTAAATTTTTTTTTATTAAGGCGTCATCTAAGATCAGAGAAATAGTGATGTCTTAGTTGGTGTTCTTGTTTGTTTAATTGGTTGATTTCTTCTTTTTCTGATAAATGATTTGTTTCTTACCTATAATGTGAACGATTGGGCTCATTTCCCTTCAAATGGTCTTACTGAATAAAAATCTGGTCTGGTCTGGTCTGGCCTGGCCCACTCGGCTCATTTCTTCTTGGCTCACACATAGCCACACACACACACACACACACACACACACACACACACACACACACACACGCGCACACGCACACACACACACACACACACACACACATGCACACACGAACGCACGTGCTGCGCGCGAGGTCGTGCACAGTCCAGGCGCCAGCATTGCCAGAGAGTTGGGGCTGTCAATGTTAGGTTTGTGGAATATTACCCACAAAAGAAGATCCTGCACTGCTGCCATGAGACTTCCGCTCCGTGTACAGAATTTGTGTTTTGTGTTGAGTGCAAACTTCAGCAATGTGCTATTTACTATGTAGAAAAGATAGAATCCAGAACACAGTGACACAGTCCTGTCCATGTTTGGCTTCCATTCTGGCTTAATCACGTGACTCTTCCTTGTTCACAGTTATCTCCCGTTTCAAAAATCACTAACTTCTTCGTTGCTTCAGGAATTATATTATGGATGTCCAGTTACAGCAGTGTAACTAAATTTTTTTTACTGAAAACATTAGGAGACTTAACCGAATGAAATATTGAAAAAGTTAATAATTTCTTCCTCCTTCTACCTTAAAGTTCAGTTTAAAACCAAATAAACTAATGCCAAAGTGTTGTCCATGTTGTTAAAATTTACAGAATGAACTATGTGAAAAACAACAACAACAGCGTATAGACTAAACATCTTTGAAATCTGAACATATTAATATGTCTTCCATGCCTTTAATCACAAGTTTTCTAGACTATATGAATTAATTATAGAATAGTTACGTGATCATTAATTGCGCCCCTGGTTCTCAAAAGTCGAGTACCTTTCCTGTTCTGTCCCAGCTTATGTCAATGGTCACCAGTGTTGTTCAGGCTGAAAACCTCTGCAGGCTGTGACCTGGAAGTAGAGTTGCCAATGGGGTACTGGGCTCCTGCATCACTGGGTCTGCTGGTGTGGCTAGCTCCTGTTCCAAAGACGATCCTTCCGCGGCGGCCAGTGAACTGCAGGTGCATTTCCGTTTTGAGGCATGCACCTGCATGGTACTTTGTTATGAGCTGATAGTGGTGTAGGGACGGCATACTGGCTATTTAGGATCAGTTGTGTTAAAAGGGGTGGGGTGAGGAGGGGAGGAGAAAGAAGATTATATGTTAAACGAGGTAAAGAGCGTAAAAGCACACGATTACGTCGATAACATCGTCCATTACTGGTCTGAACATCATCGGTTCTGAATATCAAAGTTCACTGGGTTAAATCTTACGATTTTCAACATAAGATGTGCCATATATTGTTCTTAAAACGGCGTCATATCTTTTCTTACTCGATTAGATGGTCGTGTCTAAAAGAAAGGCATTCTGAAATTATCTGAAAACACCCTCGTATTCTTCCATAGTGTGGTAGATCTGTCTATTGATTAATCATTATCGTCACAAGGGGGCTTAGTGTGTGGTGTCCTGCGCATGTTGGATCAGAACAGGCACAACTGACCACCATCAAAGTGCAGTGATCATTTTTTGTTGAAAATCTATGGGTCAAATGGCCCACTGTGACCAACTTCTATGGGCCATTTCCAAATTTTATGGGTCATTCTAAAACGGAACCAAACAGATGAAAAAGCACACAACAACTGAAAAACACACACACACACACACACACACAGAAAAACGCCGACGCGCACACAACTTTTCGTGTGTGAAAAGCGCTCCAAAACGAGGCTCTGGGGTAGACGAAAGATTGCTTCTGATTGGGCAGACCAGACCGCCTGATTGTAGTCTCATCCAATGACATTTTACGTCACATTAGCTGTCGCTGGGTAGCAGACAAATTTTGTTGGGGAGTCTACAGACTGAGCGCACAGCACTCTTTGTTGAAACTTTATAACGATGCGCCGATCGGCGCACAGCTTAAGATTTTGATGGGTCATTTTTTTTATTTATGCGCCAATGGCGCAAGGCGCGGACATAAAATGATCACTGAAGTGCTTTGGCAGCCGTGCAGTTTCTCCTTTCTCCTCTGCTGGGCCGCCTCATGAAGACTTGACGCTGACAGTGGATGACCGTCAATTTCGAATGTTTGAGTGTTCCGCAGCTCACATGTTTTGACAGATGACAACTGTTTCTCCTCTGAGGAGGACAATCCATCTCATATGGTAAGCTCAACTTCGTGATCACGGAGGGCGGTGTTATTTGTAGAGCATTTTGTCTTAATGAAGGTCACATGCTCAGAATGACATCTTTGAGCTGAGAGAGGGTGCTGTCCTTTGCAATTCTTTGTCTTATTTTCAGTTAGATGCTGTGGTGTGTAGGGTGACCGGTTCAGTGAGTTAATGTTTTCTGATTCTATTTCAGACTCTTCAGAAACTGGTGCCCAGGACAAAGCATCTTATATATGTGTCTACCTGCCTGTAGGTCATGTCTACGTGACAGATTAACGATTTTTTTTTCGGAAAGAGGCTACAATGCAATGGGCATGGCACGACAACCACCCGAATCCACAAACTCACATGCAAAGAAAAAAAAGCCTTTAACATCTCAACAAAGTATTACCCATTAATTAAGCTCTCTCTTAAAAAGGAAAACAAATATAGTAAATCGCAACTACAGTAATGTCCCAATGACACTGTAAAGATAAATTTTGCAGCAATATAAAATGCTTGCATAACTATGAAACTATTTGCACAATAGCTGTTGTTCGGCAATGAATCAACTTGCTGCCGCTTTTTATGAAGGGACACTGAAACTAAATATGAAGAGTTAACATAATTTTTTCGAACGGACAGCTGATATCATTTACATCTCAAACATTAAGCCTGAGGTTATGAAGCATTACGCCAAGACTGTGATAATAGGCACAAGGGAGAAATTATCACCGGTGAGGCTGTGCAGATCAGGAATGGAAGAACAGTTGCCCAGCGCAGACCTACTGATCACCAACTGGTACAGCCCTCCTACCTCAGTTCCTGCGCTCCACAAAGTGAAGTTAGAAGCATCAAGAAACCTGCTGGTCGGAGATTTTAACAGCCATTCTCCAAGTTGGGGATGCGATGAAGTGCACGCACGTGGTAAAGAACTAGAGGACTGGATGATGGAAAGCAAAGTCATCCTCATTAATCGGCCGGATGACAAATGCACCTGCTACTCCAGAGCATGGAAGACCAGCTCGACACCAGACCTGGAAATAGCTACAGAAAACATCCAGATTCACTTCAAGAACAGTCAGCACCATCTGCCAGTCGTCATTACCACCTCTGCCACAGGATGCACCGAGCACAGCATAGAACCAAGCTGAAACTTTAAACGTGCCGACTGAATCATCTTTAAAGAAAAAGGCTGACAACCTCTGCAAGGATGTCAACACATTCAACAGCCTCAACAAACACTGCAAGTAGCCAGTCTGTCCCAAGGGGAAAACGAAGACATTACGGCCCTATTGGAGCGATACTCTAGAAAAGTTTCATACGAATTAAACTCCGGCAGAGAAGCCATGAAGCAGAGCCCGCCCTAGAGAACATCCAGGGACACAACAGCATCACAGAGACTTTCAACCAACATAAGAAGACAGAGATCCAGAAGAGATAAACATGGAGGACACAAACAAATTGTGGAAACTGACAAGAACGCTGAATGAACACAGGTATGAGACACAGCGGAACTGTCACTGAGGAAGGTCGTGAGCACCATGCTGGCAAGAAAGTAGTAAACATCAAAGCAGATTTCTTAAAGAGGGAGGTAGAACAACACTCTCCGATCCGCGAGTGCGGGAAGTCTACAAGGAAATAAAAGACAAGGTGAAAAACCAGAACCCAAGCCGTTCTAAGATGACAGCCTTTTCCATGGCAGAACTCAACGCAGTCATCAAGAAACTCAAGTGCAAGAAAGCGCTAGCGAAGGATGGCAATTCAAACGACGTAATTAAGAACCTCGGACCCACAGCCAAACAGAAACTCCTTCTGG
>CM031610.1:16489311-16494311 GCA_018398815.1 Conus ventricosus
GACAGAAAAAAGAAACCACACACACACACACACACACACACACATACACACCAGTAGGCAGCAGAGATTCAACAATAAAGATAAATAGCACCAATTTTCAAACAGTTATCGCCCCTGTTATTTTTGATAAAGCGAAGGACAGCGGAAGGGGGGTGGGGGGTGGGGTGAACTGTGTATACGAAAAGATCTCTGGTTCTCGGTTTTTGCTTCGAGGCTATGTCTGAACACAGATTCAAGAAATGTATAAATAATACATCTTCATTTCCCAGACCACTGGTTGCCGCCCCAAACTACATCATTTTCACAAGACCGTATATCAGGAAACAGAGTGGAGCTTTGTGCCCGAAGCGAGTTGTATGCTGTTCTTTTGCGTCCAAGCGAAGTCTGAGTCCACAGACCACGAGTCTTTCTGGACACGTCATTACTTCCAGCGCGCACTAAGTTTGTGTTGCGAACTGTGCAGAACTCTGTTAGTAAGGTTTTTTTTTCCTACTGTTCACTTTGTTACTGCATGTGTCGTTCAAACAAGACTAGGTTGTTTAAAAAAAAAAAACTTTTTGTTACATCTCACCACAACCACCACTATCATCATCAATGTTGCTTCTACAAAGAACGATGCGAAGAAAAACACCCTGTTATTACTTTTTACTACGTTTGTCGTTCGGACAACACTGCTATATCCTGTTTACATGCAATTCATCCAACCATGATTTTCAACTTTTTTTTAAACTATGTTTACTACCTGTTAACGTAGAGCCAGCCTTAAAACAACGAAAATAATGAAACAATGCTTTTCACAAATCACTCACATCAACATCACTATCATTACCATCGTCAACTCCACCACCACCATCATTCTTGTCATCTTTAGCTGCAGCAGCAACAGCAGCAGCACAGCCTCATCATCACCACTACTACCGCCATCATCATCACCATCATCATCACCCACCACCACTACCGTCATTATCATCACTATCATCGTCATCATCATCACCACTATCGCCATGATCATCATCATCATCATCACCACCACCACTACCGTCATTATCATCACTATCATCATCATTATCATCATCATCATCATCATCATCAACATCACCACCACTATCATCATCATCATTTCCACATACCTCACAACACCATTAAGGGGCTGTAGAGACCAAACAAGAACCACCCTCCAGGGCGCAGTCTCTGGAGGGACAAAGAAGAGGCAGACAGCAGCACAGGTGTGTGGCCCCATGTGGAGGGACTCTCGCTCGCGCTGGCTCCGCGACTCATTAACCATAGTCTTCAATAGGGGCTTTGTGGAAAGTGTACTTCATATACTGGATTCGAACAGGTGCCACAGAAGGCCATCGAAGTTATCTGCATCATCTTGAATCAGGAATTAATATTAGTCTGTAATAATTCAGCACAATTTCAGGCATATTGCGAATTGTAGTGTGTAATGAGTCGGCCGAATGTTCTCGAGCATTTAGGCAAATTAAGGGTAGTTGCTGTTGTTGAGAGCACGTTCCTTGGTCTTCAAGTGTGCGAATTCAGGCATCACCAGGGGGGGATACCCGAGTCGTATACTGAAGGAGGGAGAGTACTGGGAAGTGTTTCGCATGTCCGAGGGATAGTGACAAGGAGTTGGCGACCTGCCAGTCCTGGGTAGAGAAGAGTGTCCACTTTGAGCACTGGCTATTCACTGGGCTCTCCCGTGGGCCTGAAAGGAAGGCGATCGTGTCAGGTGACCGTCACGGGTAGGTGACCGTCAGCCTGCCGGCAGAGTACAGCGACCATTCAGTCGTCCCTGTTCTGAGGAATGAATGGAAGGCTGCGGCCTATCGAGTGGTTTGCGCCTTGTTGTCTATAGAGGTAGTAAATACTTGAAGCATCAGTCATGGCTGGTAGAGAGGTCCAGGCTGTTAGTTCAATGGTAGCTTGGGGGAATCGAACATGAGTTTGAATAGGAGGTTATGCATTAACCACTGGTGCCCAAGTCTTTGTTGGCGCTAGCAGCTGTGGTGTGTGTGTATGTGTAGGTGACTAGTGATTCCATTGGTGGAATAAAAATAACTTGGGGATTTATTGGTACAAATCGTGTGA
Source organism: Conus ventricosus (assembly GCA_018398815.1). Classification (NCBI taxonomy): domain Eukaryota; kingdom Metazoa; phylum Mollusca; class Gastropoda; order Neogastropoda; family Conidae; genus Conus; species Conus ventricosus. The sequence goes on from CM031610.1 coordinate 16,491,403, forward strand.
TGTGTGTGTGCCAGTGATTCCATTGGTTGAGCCAGTTAAACTCGGGTTCTCTCTTTCTTTGAGAACGAATATAAGGTGCTTGGAAACCAGGAAGGGGGGGGACTCACTTGAGGAAAGTGAACTCGCCCGTCTTGCTGGGGGCTCAAGAAAATACAGCGTGAAGCAGAGGTTAGCTGTCGCCTCGTTGTCTCCTGGGTGGGGACGTATGACAGTGGAGGTTGCTGTAGCCTCGGACCGACGACGAGAAGAATTGTCTCCCGTGTGGGGACGGTCGACAGCAAGACGTGACAGCCTGTTGGAGCCTAGACAGGGAGCTGCCAGACAACGGTGGGGTGCTTGCAGCCAGAGAAGACCTGTGGGAGAGGCCGACAGGAGCCCTTTCCGTGGAGAGGGCGAAGTGCCGTGGAGTCCGGGAGACTCGGTGCGAGGGTACAACTCAAGCTACGTTGCCAGTGTCCCCCAACTGGGATTTGGCCAATCGGGAGACACAACAGTGTGGCAGCTTCAGCTCGTGGTCGCACAGTGTGATGAGAGAAACTGGTCAACCAAGGAATGCTGGCAAGTTATGGACGCTTTATTTGCTCTTAAGGTTATAAGTGTGCAAACTGAATAGTGGAATATTGCTTTCCTGGCTAAGTAAGAATAACTGAAGAACAGGGGATGCGATTTATTAAATTGTCTGTATGCTGTTTACATTGTTGTATGATACAGATAGTTGTGTTGTGTAGTGACGGGTGGGGGCTCGGAGTCAAGTTGAATAAAAGTTGATTATTTTATATGAAATGTTATTGGTTTCCCGTCACCTTTGTGCGGGCCCGATGTGAGTGACAGAGTGCGTGTGCCTATGCGAGAGCGCATTTTGGTTGTGAAAGCGTAAATACTTCTGTCTATAACCCCCTGCATCCCTGAATATGAAAATCATCTTTTAATAACGAGGGGGAGCGTCGGAGACTCGTCACATAGTGCCAAGTGAACATGGCAGTCCACCAGACATAACTGTCTCTCAAGCTTGTATCAATAAAGAGCTGTTACATATCCAAAGAACGCCCAATGATGGGCACTGCAATAATGACCATAAAGGTGGATGTTTCAAACAACAACAAAAAAAATTTTTGATTTTAGTCGCCCTTTCTAAGACTTTCAAGAACAAAGAATGTAAATACTCACAAGACCTTGTTGGTCTACTGACCTATTTTCAATCATCATCAGGCGGTGTCTGTCTTTGCTTGTCGTCTGGTCTGCCTACAGGCCGGGAACATAACTGTTACACATGTGTTCCGTTGCCTTGTTTATGTCTACAAGACGTTTATTTCCCAATGGAAGGAGGGAAGCAATTACAGTTTCCAGATAAAAAAAAAGTGAGTCATCACACACTCTCTTCCTTTTCTTCTTCACTCTGTTCCCGCGAAGAAAGAAACGGATTGGTGAAAAAATGCCACACACACACGCTCGCACGCACGCACGCACGCACGCACGCACGCACGCACGCACACACACACACACACACACACACACACACACACACACACACACACGCGCGCGCGCGCGCGCGCGCGCGCGCGCGCGCGCGCATGTACGCGCTGAAAGTCAGAGAGAGAGAGAAAGAGAGAGAGAGAGAGAGAGAGAGAGAGAAAAGAGAGAGAGAGAGAGAGAGAGAGAGAGAGTCGGAGTTGGATGATATATTTACAATAAGAAATGGCCCTTATGAAGGAGTGTGTTAACATGATATAGGCGATCAGTCACGAACAAAAATGAATAAGCATACAGAAAATTTTCTTAACAAGCACCAATAGCCGTACATAGAAACGAAACAACAAAAACAAATAAAGTATATCCCTAAGATGTTGTTGCTACTTCTCTAAATTTAAATGCCTTGCACGGGAATGGTGGAAAATTTCGCACATCTTGAGATCATTGTGAGGAGATTAGTAAGCTGGGTTTGAACAGAGGGGGTTGTCGGTAAGATCTGGCTTTCATATTTCATAAAGCTTTCACGAATACTTCTGAGAGAGAGAGAGGAGAGAGAGAGAGAGAGAGAGAGAGAGAGAGAGAGAGTGATTGAGAGAGAGAGAGAGAGAGAGAGAGAGAGAGAGAGAGAGAGAGAGAGAGAGAGAGATGAATTCTTTTACTCAGAAGGCTATTGGCATATTCTGAAAAGGCCTCAACAAAAATACAGTCACAAACGATAATCATATGCAGTATAAATGCGTATCTACCGGTACAGTGCAAAAGATAAGATTGAACATCTAACTAACGACACAGCACGTCTTGCAACTTTAGGCTTTATAGAAGTTATAAAGACACGTTTCGTGTCGATACAAAGTTAAAGCATGGAAGTAAAAGGTACAACCTAAACATACACGGGTTCATTAAATATTTTCTTGGGGATTAGTTCTCTTTGAAATTGCTATATGCTGGACAAAATAATATTGGATATTATCTTCCCCAGCAGATACACAAAATGAAACGATAACCGTGACTCAGTTGTTCTTGCATACCTGAAAGAATGCGTCCATGAAAATGAAACCCAAAATCTTAATTTAAATTTAGGCATTCCTTACAAATTTATTGTATTCATAGACACATAGAACTCCTGTAAATAATTGTTTCTGAAATTCAATAAGATTTCTCACACTTTTTTTTTTGCGTATGATTGTCCCATTTCTAGCACCCGCAACCAGTTATTCTCTGTCTAAACTCTTTGATAGATACTAAAACTGACTGTATACCATGATTATCCCGAACATAAGAAACCCAGTACGTGTCTAAAGTTGTGTCGAACGTTTGTAGCCTACGTATGCTACCCCCTTTTTTTTATCAAAAGAACTGAACATTTTATATACCTTATATGGTAATCTGTGTTCCCTCGTACTTGGTAAGTTTAAACCAGATTTTAATGCAACATACAT
>CM031610.1:16516811-16546811 GCA_018398815.1 Conus ventricosus
AGTGGGTAGCAAGGTAAGGAGCAATAGGCGAAGAGGGAATTCCTGAATGCAACAGAGAGCTTAAGGAGGACCACTGGCAAGCTATTTGCTATAGTTCAGGACAGAACACACACACACACACACACACACACCACACACACACACACACACTCATGTATATTGTTGTTGTATTTTAGTCCCTTGTGGATTCATTCCAAGAACTGACCCTCAGCACTTGTGTCTTAAGAGGATATCTTTTTATATTTTTTACTTTTCACAAGAAAAATGTAGCTTGTTTTGCTCTTTCATGATTTTCTTTTGCTTCTTAGGTGGCACCTTTGGTTGGTTTTTTGAAAACTCAACAAATACTACGGTATTGCACCAGCCTTTTCTGGGATTGCATTCTTCTTAAAACTGAAAAAGGCAGAGGAGTCAAATTACCACTTTCCGCGGTCACTGAGGAGAAACAACAAGGTTTCGAAATATCGGTTATATGACAGGAGTTATATGTTAGTGAGTTTCCCTCCTATTGGAGGATGTCTTCCCCTTGGAGACTACAAGCTTGCTGAAGGCTCATTTTTAGAAGCATTTATTTTATTTTTCGCCATTCACCCACTCAAGCACATACTGTTAGTTCTACCACTGCAGATATGAATGCTTATTTCCCCTATTTCGTCAATCTAAGACATAAGAGCAAGCTTTGTTTATAATTCAATATTTCTTGCAGTCATTGCAACACCAAGCTGCTCTGTAAGTTGCTGGAACTGTGCGCGGTACTTATCCTTGGAATTTATTAGTTTGTTGTATATATATATATTTATATATATGTGTGTGTAGAGAGAGAGTGTGAGAGGAGAGGAGAGGAGGGGGGGGGGAGAGCAGCAACAGCCATAAATGATAAAAACCGTGTGTGTGTATATTTGATAAAGATACCCCACTCCATACGTGTCACTCTGTGCCCCATCCACCCAGCGTTACACCTCATCTCTAGCATGTACGGACATGCATCCCATCCTTCCCCCCCCCCCCCCCCCCCCCCGTCCCTCTCCTCCCTTCTTTCTCTTTCTCTCTAACAAGGTAGTCGGTCCACCATCTATCACTATAACGCACCGCCGCAAATGACACGCTGCAATGCAACCACAAGGAAGCTGCCCTTCAGAAAGGATTACTTCGTGCAAGGTTTCTTAATCCTACCCGTCATTCACATCTGACAAGGGAGGGAGCGGGAGGGGGTTGGGGTGGGGTTGGGGGTTGGAACTGTTACCTCTTTCGATGATCAAAGGAGAGACGTTGTTTTCGACAGGCTGCACAACAAAAAATTAATGCGTCAAGGCCCTGTTAAGGAGTCGAGTATTTATAGACTGGCGCAGTTAGATTGTTTTGAGACTTCTTTCACTGTGTCTGAAAGTTGAACTTACTCATTTTCTTTCATATGGCCTTCAAGGTACAAGCTAGATGATTCCAAACAGGTTAAAATCAAAGTAATGGGGCTGTTTTGGAGAATCCACCTGGCGCAAAGATAGGACCATGGGTAAGTGCAAAGGCCTGAAATTTGTGTCAACTGAGGGCAAGGTCATACATTTGAAGACTTTGTGATTTCATCAGTGAAGACCCCCAAACAAGGGAAATAATCGGTGGGGAGTTGTTCTTTTGATCAATTATCACTTTTACATTAAATGCTGGCTCAATTTTATGGTTTCCAAGGATTATGCAGTATTTTAGTCCAAAACCCTAATTGTGGCGTGTGGCCACATGTGATTGGCACGTGGGCAGTGTTCAGCATCTGAAAACTATACCTCAATCCCCTCCCCCATCCTCTCCGATTTTATACCTGATGAAGGGAGGAATGATTGGCGGCATTTTAGAACCATCATTCGCGCATTATTGTGAACTGTATCCTTTATTGTTGTTATTAGTGGTGGCGGCTGTACCCTCATTGTTCATGGATATTGTCTACAAGTGTGTTTCTTTCCAGTATTGCTTAAGTGTGTGTGTGTGTGTGTGTGTGTGTATGTGTGTGTGTGTGTGTGTGTGTGTGTGTGTGTGTGTGTGTGTGTGTGTGTGTGTGTTCACATTGGTGCCGCTTCGCTCAAGGCAGAGTGATTAATCCATAGAGCTGATAACAGTAGATAATAACATTAATACAAAATGGCACAAACGGTAAGTACTCGGAGGCTGTTTTTCTTTTTTAAGCATGTCACTCTATAAAATGCCCACGGTTATATGCGTTATATGCCGAAGGGCTATGTAACACAGACGTCGTCATACATGTCGGGCAGAAATAAGCGCACAACGCGATATTTCCTGCACTTCCCATCCGATATACCATTGTAAGAGTCAGGTTTTGAGGATACTTCGCACGTGTACTCATTTCACAACGTGCTGTGGGCTGGCGAATAAATTATTGCAATTCGCATCATGAGCTAACGAACAGCGCTCTATCAGACACAGACTGTGCCTCGCTTCACGAAGCAGATGAGTTCGGAACGGGCCTGCTTCAAATTCTTGACATAATAAACACTTTCGGATCGATTTAATTCCCGTGGCCTCTGAAAACTGTGGGGCGCAGTATCGGCGATCGAAAGAAACAGGCACCGAAAGCACAGCAGGTGCATCTCACTTATAATTAATTAATCTTGTGCAACCAGTCTAGCAGTAGGCATAACAGAGTGGCTTTTTCTTCTTTTTCTTCTTCTGTGGTTGATATGTTTTTGTTGTTGTTGCGTCAGATCTTCAATCCTGCTGCCAAGAAGAAACCCACAGTCTTCTAGAGGTCTTGACGGCTGCCCAAAGCTGCATCTGCAGTTATGCACCCCTGGCCAGGTTTGACGCCGTAGAACATCATGGACTGGACAGTGTTAGAGGTTGTGTTCAGGGATCTGAGATCCAGTGTCACACGGACATTCGTCTGTGTGGGCAATCTTAATTCGGCTGAAGTGGCACAGCAGTCGGCAGTGGCCAGTTCTCAGTCTGAAGAGGATTGTTTGCTGGTATCTCTGGAGCTGATGGATTGGATCAGCACCACTACTTGCATTTTGACTATGTGGTCTTTTGCTGTAGGTATTTCATCGTGTGATGCTGGCCCTTCCTAAAAGGCAACACTGTGAATCACTCATTGCCTTCAGCTGTGTGGGCCATTTTGGAATGAGTATTGTGTCCACAAACTACGTCTTGCGTCATTAGCCTAAGGTTTGAGCGGTTGCAGGTTACCTACCCACCGACCGCCCGCCCGATGGGCAAAAATGTCTGCGCGATCCAACTCTCTGGTTTTCGGTGTCTGTTTCTTTCGGTCTTCTGACTCGTGCCCCGCAGGGCAATCACCTCTGAATAAATCGAACTGAAATGAAGCCTTCACCATATCGAAAATCTGAACCGGCTTGTTTTTCCTCGTCTGTTGTATCCGTTCAAGCAAAGCATAATCGGGTTTTACCAGTAGCGCCCGTTCACTGGCTCAATTGTAAAGTACAAGAAACGTCATATTTGCCAGCCAACAGTTCATAAGAGCACGAGCGAAAATTTCGAAACTTATTTTGAACAGAAGTATGTTAGACAGGTCGTTCGAATCCTGTATTGTACAAAAATGTGTCAGACAGGTCGTTCAAAACGCTAATTTTAACCAAAAAACGTCGTTTGGCGACTCCAGCCGGCGTAGGCCTTATCGATCGTGTCACATGTCGAAACATGTCTTTGCCGTTGTCACGGACGTACATACTTTTGGTTTCAAACCCAGTATAAAGTGGAGTGTTACCAGTGACATCTTTACTACATTGGCCGGGTGCTATTTGTGTCATCCCGGGTGCGCTACGTCCGTGCATTTCGCTCCCATCCTCCAATATTTCTCTTCATTTTTTCTTTTAAAGCTTTCTTTTTCTGTTCTTTTATTGCTTTCCACGTGGTTCATCAGCTGTCAGGTGCCACAGGTGAGCTGTTTTTTACCTGTTGCCGTCTTGGTTAGGCTAGTGGTGTGGCACTCATTGACGGACCGTCGAGTCGGAGAGATCTCCATCTCTGCTAGCTGGGTCCACATTTCTTTATCCACTTCGGTGTGGGTTTTGTGGAAGAGTCTTTCGCCCTTCAGCGGGTCGGAAAGTATTCCACTGGACACCTCGGGGATCTCTATCCCTGCCAGCTGGAAGAACCACCTTGGGTCGTCCCTGACCTGGAGTCCCTTCGGTGTGGACCGGCACGGTTTCGGCTGCCACCCTTCGTTGGACTGGGGAGCGAACCGTTTCTCACCTCGCCCACCGCCATTTTGGGCGGGATTTTTCGCCCTTTTCTTTCAGCTGCAGCTCCGGTCTTGGGCTGGCTGGACGACCAGCATCCACGGACCCTGCAGTCATCATCCTGCGTCCAGGCCCAGTCGTTTCTCAAACCTGCGGACTGGTGGAGGTGAACCTCGTCTCCTTTACTGGGACACCTACTTCACCTCGGACTGGAAGACCAGCCCATACGAACGTCACCCCTCTACAGGATCCACCTCCCTCGGCGAACCTCCTCGGTTCATGGACTCGAGTTGAGTGTTCAATCTTGTGTGGTGTGGGTGTGGTTCTGGCGTGCGTGTGTGTGGGGTCTAAAGCCGGTCACTGATTCGTTTTGTTGGTTTTTGTTGTTGTTGTTTTTTGTTTTGTTTTGTTTAACTCTAGTTGAGTAGGTCCCGTTGGATGTAGCATTGTTTCTAATACTGTCTTTCTTCTGTCATTCTGCTGATGTCCTTGTAGCGGTTTAGTGGGTTAGGTTGGGACAGTAGCGGGATCCCGGGATATTGGAGGGTTTTTGTGGTCTATTCAATTTACTTTGTCCCCTAAGTCAGTTAGTTCTGAATAGTGCCTTTCTCTTCTATGCCCCATTTTTTTTCCTTTCTTTTCCTCTCTCGGCTATCTTTTTCTTTCTTTGTTATGACCCATATCCTATCTGGAGTGCTAGTGCTAGTGAGTGATTGTAATGTGAATAAAAATATTGTCGAAACTTCTTCCTCTTGTGGTCTGGTGGTGTGAGGGATTGAGTGATCGCTCCGTTTCTACCACTGCACATTACCTGTATAAGAACCCCCCCCCCCCCCCTGTCAGGTGTACTCCCACGCGACAGCCGTTTTTGTACTCCAGTTCTTATAGAACAGGGAGTACTTTACAAAGGGAAGGAAGAAATGCTGTCTGTGTCTGTCCGTGGTCAAAATGTGTTCCACTCGCTCCAGACAAAATTACTGGGTCGATGTTTCTGAAAATTTGTAGGTATGTTCATTATGGGTCACGGGTGATGCCCGATGTTTTATTTTACCGTTATAGCCGTTACTAACGGCTACAACGGCCCATAACGGTTTTTCTTCCTTATGGAATATCTTAGAAAGTACTTGGCCGATCTTTCTGAAAATCTGAAGGTGTGTTCATTATGGGTCACAGATCACGGCCGATGTTTACCAGAATGTCCGTTACTTGCGGCTATAACGGCCCAGAATGGTTTTTCCTCTGTATGGAACATCTCACGCGTATTCAAGATAAACTGGGCGTAGATTTATATGCTTTGCATCTTGTTTTTTCTTCTTCTTGACTTTGGTCTTTATGGATATAAACGTGTTGTTGCCACGGTGACATCCCATTTGGTCTACTCCATTTCGTCTACTGCCATTTCGTCTACTACTCCATTTCGTCTATTTCCATACTGACCATACTGCAAGGCTCCCCCCTGGCGTAACCAGTGTCCCAGTCTACTCCAAAGCAGAATCGATGGTCTTTAGATTAGAGTAGGGCGAAGCCCGAGAGAGGACGAAGGACGAATGAACGAAGGCCGTTAGGCCAAGTCGTGCTCACACATTTGTGAGTAGGCGAAATGGGAGTAGACCAAATGGGAAGTAACCGTTGCCACTACCATACTTATACCAGCAACAATAGTATCTCGATAAACAAACAAATATAACATTTAAATATAAGATCAATAAATGAATACATTAATCCAATTAGTGGTAATTGCCTCCTTGGGCGCGGTAAATGAAGGATGTCTTCCAACAAATTCAGGTTAAAAAACACAGTTTTGGAGAGATTTCCCTTGGATCGGATGATTTACAGAAAACTGGATGATCGGTGACGGTATTTAGTTATCGGGTCTTGTCCAGATAGGCCTGCGAGCTCTTGAGTCGCCATCTTGCCATGCCCTTAAATGTTGATTTCGGAATTTCCCTGATTCAGTAGAATTCCGGAGAGAAAAAAACCCTCTGCCAAATGCGAAGACCAAAATAGAAGAGTAATTCGACCTTGATATGAGGCAGGCAAAAAAACTACCAGACTGATTTCTAGTTGCAAAGTATGGCGACTGTAGACGGAAATCTAAACCAATTTTAAATGTAATTAATTGCCAACCGTCAAGAAAAATGCACACAAACGAATCACAAGACAAAACACGACGCGTTTCGACCTCTTGTCTTGTGATTCGTTTGTCTGCGTTTTTCTGGCTGTTTGCTATTAACTACATTTAACATTGGTTTAGATTTATTTCACACTAGCACTGCCAACGCACAGAAAATAACCATTAACTCGGCTATGAAATTATCACCATCACAACACACACACACACACACACACACACACACACACACACACACACACACACACGTACACGCGCGCGCGCGCGCAACTACACACATTCACCTGAAGTAATTCACCTTGTTCAAGCGATATCATTTTTGGAAAGTGATACCGCTGCCAAGGAAGATCACTCTGAATAATCTTATTTAATGAGAGAGAGAGAGAGAGAGAGAGAGAGAGAGAGAGAGAGACAGAGGCAGAGACAGAAACAGCGAGAAAAACAGAGAGAGAGAGAGAGCACGCAGAGAGAGAGCGTTGAGAGAGAGCGCGCGCACAGACAGAAAGAGAGAGAGAGGGAGAGAGGGAGAGGAGAGGAAGGAGAGAGAGAGGGGGGGAGAGAGAAGGGAAGCGGGGGGTATGAGATGATACAGGCAACACCTTTCAGTCAATAATGGCATTCCAGCGCTTGACACACAGAACACAGAAAAAGCGGGGGTAGGTTACATTTAATCTGCCACACCAACACATTGCGACAATGGACACTCTTTACCCACTGACAGGCCAGGCTTAAGAACGCTTCCCGCACGAATAATACCAAAACAAACAAAAAGAAAAAGAAAAAGAAAAAAAAGAAAAAAAGAAATGAAAAAGGCAAAACAAAAAAACCCCAAAACGAAACAAAAAACAAAAAAACACACGTCTCGGATGGAGAGCAGCGAAGCGTGTCTGACATGTGCATTACAAGTGACAAAACCAAGTAAACGAAGCAGAGGCGTTAATTGCCGACAGAAATCACGGAACTGGACAGACCTCGCCAAATGAACTGGTTACCTCTACTTACAAATGACCTATTCTACTGTGACCGCCGAAGACATACAGTGACAAAGTTATAAACGACTTACTGTAGTGTATTCGCCGAACTAATGGACTAACAATAGTTATAAAACGACCGTACTCGCCCACTGAAGAGACTAACACTGGGTTACAGGCATGTTGTACAGACCTGTGCGTACCGTAGTCGCCAAATGATTGTACGGATGGGCTTATCTGTAGGCCTACAAGCTGAACGAAATAGATTAACAACAGTTACAAACGACATTATTTCCAACCTAACGAACTGATACTATGGTTACAAACTACACAGTATGTTTACTGAACTAACGGATAACACATGCTACACAAGACTATATTAGGTCAATGGACTAGCACTAGTCCCAAAGTATTTCGATTCATGTGTCTGTCAAGCCCAAACCGATGGTCAAAAAAACTACAAACGATAGGCTGCACACCAAACGTTAATGCGCCAAGGCCTTGCTTAACGAGTCGAGCATTTACAGACTGGCGCAATTAGATTGTTTTGAGAACTTTTATTGTGTCTGAAAGTTGATTCTCCTCATTTTATTTCTTTTGGCCATCAAGGTACAAACCAGGGGTTCCAAGCAGACAGATTAAAACCAAAGGCAATGGGCTATTTGGGGGTTTCTGTCTGGCGCAAAGATAGGGTCACGGGCGAGCGCAGGGGAAGAAGGGCTTGTAGTTGAAGACCTTTGTGATTTCATCAGTGAAAATTCCCCCAAACAAGGGAAACGATAGGTGGGGGGAGTTGTTCTTTTGATCAATTATCACTTTAACATTAAATGCTGGCTCAAAGTTATGGTAGGCCTCAAAACGCTTAAATGAATTATACAGAGTTTCAGTGCAACATCCTAATTGTGGCGTGTGGCCACACACTGTACTCACAGAACTAGCGAATCATACGAATTATCCATGACTTACTGTCCTCGCCCAATCGAAATGGACTGGCACTAGTTACAAACGACTTTGTGCACTCGCTGGACTGGCGTAACACTTGTTACATACTGACTTAGTGTGCTCGTCGAGCTGACAGGCTTAACACTTACTTACCGACAACCTAGTGTACTCGCCGATTCAATGACCTAACACCGGTTACAGACGACCTGATGTGCTCACCGAACAAAAGGATGACAATAAAGGCAAACGACTATGCTCGCCGAACTAAGGGTCTAACACTGGTTAGAAAAAAATTCAGCCGATATGATTATCGAACCACTGAAATAAAACTACTGACATTTGACTTACTGCACTCGCCAAACGAGGGAACTAACATTAGTTATGACGACTTACTGTACTCGTTGATCGAATGGAACTGACAGTATTGACAAAAAACAAACAAAACAAAACAAGTCTCATGCTAATCTATCGATTTGTCAGAACTTTCATTTTCTTTTCTTCATTTCTTTTTTTTTTTTTTTTTTTTTGCTGTCCCAACCTCTGAGCCACCTCAGAAGCAGTAACCCACGCCGCTCATTACGACACCCCGTCCACAGCCACAGCCGGTCGGCCCCGCCGCAGCCCCGGCACCGGCAATCCACAGGGAGCACTCAATGTCAAGCCGTTAAGAGGCAACCCACCGGAGGAGACACTGCACTGCTGCCGAATCACTTCGGTGGTGTTCAGTGGCGCCTGTTCTGATCTAACATACGCAGGACACAACCTACTAAGCGCCCTACTGACGACAATAATTGCTTAGTCGCGGAGCCGGCGTGAGTGAGCTCTCCCTCCGGAGGGCGCCACCACGTCCGTCCACCGACAGACCCCCATGGACTCGCCGATACCGGTGACCCGACGGAACTAAACCAAAGCCACAGACGTGGAGAGGACATCGAAATTGAGGTCACCATGAGAGCAGGGCATGAAGGGCCACAGAATTTGAGACATTTTTTTTAAATGCTGATCAATGAGAATGAGGATGATTAAGATGATGCTACGGATTTCCATTTCGGTCTGAGACTACATGACAGGGCTGTACTCTACGCTTCCTTTCATAATATATCCCGTCGTCAACCAGGCCCGAGAGATACAGGCACCTGCAGTGTTGGTCATGAAATTTGAGCAACACTCTCAGAAACGCATCCATTAAGTGGATGAAACTCGACTGTGTGGTCCCAGTCTCCCCAACTGAGTCCGCAGCAAACTCAACTCTGGGTAGGAGCCGGTCGGGGCAGAAAAACCCACATGACTTCTGATGGGATTCGAACCCACGACCTCCCAGCCGGGAGTCCGCGACGCTAACCACTTCGCCACGGCGGCTGGTCTTCTTTTCTTCATTTCTTGTCTCCTTAATTCTTCTTTGTTGTGACGGATGAAACGGAAGTCATACGAGAGGGGGCTCAAAATGTGTAGGTTTACAAAGATCTACTTGCGTTTTTATTTTTGTTTGCCCTAACAAACCTCGTATGTATCAGGATATATATACAAATCCTTCTCTTTCTCTCTCCCATGTGCATGCATGGGCGCGGGCGCACACACACACTTATCTATCTATCTATCTATTTTTTAAAAATATATTCATATACATATAAATAATGTGCACGCGCCCGTGTGTGTATGCGTGCGTATACGCACTTGTGTATGCATGTGTGGTGTGTGTGTGTGTGTGTGTGTGGAGGGTGAAGAGTATGTAGGTGTGGGTGGGTATGTGATTTACGGACACGATCGATCGATATTCAGGCAAAGTGAGCTGATCAGGCAACAATTATACAGCAAGAAAAAGGCAACAAAGACATGGAGAAAGACAAGTAGAAGACAAAGAAGGAGAAGTTAGGAGCGGGGAGGGGGAGAGGACAAGAAGAAGAAGAAGAAGAAGAAATAGAAGAAGGAGGAGGAGGAGGAGGAGGAGGAGGACGGGGCAGGGGGAGGGGAGGAGACGGAGAAGAAAAAGAGGAAGAAAAAGAAGAGAAAGAAGAAGAAGAAGAAGAAGAAGAAGAAGGAGGAGGAGGAGGAGGAGGAGGAAGAGGAGGAGGACGACGACGACGACGACGACGAGAACTTCGTGGCATGGGGTGATCCTATGAGAAGCAGTTGAATGAAGGACAATCGAGGGAGGGGTGGGGAAAGAGGCAGGAGAGGGAGGGAAGTTTAAGGGGGATAATGGAGGCCAGAGAGCACGAATATTGCGTGCGACAAGAAAACGCGCGGAACAGATTTTGCTTCCTCATACTTTATTCCTTTTTGCCGCCGGGGAAATCGAAACGACAGGTCATAAATATTCAGTCTAAATAATAGGGAACGGGCATGAACTTAGACTCAAGTGTGCGCGCACGACGTGGATCCCAGCAGCAGCAGAAGACATATTGCAAGAAATTGGCATATTTGGTATATCTTTTTTTTTTTTTTTTTTTAAAGATGATGAACCATGCCCATTTTCTGACGCAAATTATTCCTTCATGATATTTTTCTCGCTGAAAACTTACTTTCATAAATGAACTTTACCCTATTTCTAATGAAAATAAAACTATTTTTGATGAAAATGACTTTTTCATCTAATGAAAACGACTATAAATCTCTTCCGGATTCTAACTACCTACCTAAATAAATCATAAATAGATATTTGTGAACCGCAAAAAAAAAAACGTGGACATACGAATCACAAGACAAAACACGACGCGTTTCGACCTCTTAGTTCTTCTTCTTCTCTTCAAGATAAGTGATTGCTCGTTAATTTTCGTTGTCTTTATTGTTTTATATCTTGCCTGAAGAAGACCTAAGAGGTCGAAACGCATCGTGTTTTGTCTTGTGATTCGTTTGTCCACGTTTTTTTTTTTGTTTTTTTTTTTTGCAGTTCGCTAACATTTACTTAAGATTTGTTTAGATTTCCGCCTGCAGTCGTCTCACTTTGCAACTATATCTACCTACCTACCTACCTACCTATCTATCTATCTATGTATCGATTTATCTATCTCTCTATTATGTATTGATCTATCTTTCTTTCTTTCTATCTGTCTATGTACAAAAATATTTTTTTCCTACTGAAAGGATTTTCTCCCGATGTAAAATAGCTTTTGCTTATCAAAACCATGGTGAAAACTTCTGTTTTCAAAAACAAACACTTATTGTAAGTTTGGTGTCATGATGACACAACCAGCCTCCATCCAGTGTCTAGTACGGAGAAACAGAAGCAGAAGAAGAGAAAGAGAGAGGAACAGAATCAGCCAAAACAAGAAGTGCACAGATCAATGAAGGTCCTGTACCTTGAGAACGGAGGCTTGTGACCAGTCCATCCAGAAAGACATAGGCGTCACAGTGTCCAGGGAGATGCCTGACACCATCACCAGCGAACCGCAGCCTCTGGACAGTCAGCTTCATCATCGTCATCATCATCATCATCATCATCATCATCATCATCATCATCACCACCACCACCACCAACCACTACCACCACATGATGACACCTCTATCATTATCATCATTATCATTAGTTTCACAACAATGATCATTGTCCTCATAATACTCATTGTCACAAACACCATCATGATCATCACTATTATCATCATCAACGTGACCGTCGTCATTGTCATAACCATCATCACGGTATTACTTTTGTTATAGCATCCGCAACAATAACACCACCACCATCACCACCAACAACAATAATAAGGATGACGATGACGACGACGACGACGACGATGATGATGACGATGATGATTGTAGAAGCTATAATGATGACAATAATGATGATAAAACAATAATACCAATACCACCATCACCACCACCACTACTACTACTACTACTACTACTACTACTTCTACTACTACTACTACTACTACTACTGCTACTACCACTACTACTACTACTGCTGCTGCTGATAGTAATGATGATGATGATGATGATAAACATGATAACAGCAACGAGGACAATGATGACAGCTCTCTGTTTTTTCTCTCCAAGTATCTAAACGCATTAAATCAAAAGCAGATTCCTGGTCTAATCTAAGAGAGAGAGAGAGAGAGAGAGAGAGGCGAGAGAGAGAGAGAGAGAGAGAGAGAGACAGAGACAGAGAGAGTGAGACGGAGACAGAGAGAGGGGGGGGGGGGGGGGGGGCTTCGTGAGGCATGTGGAGGGGGGTGAAGAGTGGGTGAAGAGAGTACAGGGGAGAGGGAGGCGGTGGGGGTGGGGGGATAGGGAGGAGAGATGGGAGAGAGCGGAGGATGAGGATGGAGACTGGGTGGTGGAGGTCTTACCCGCAGTTCTCTCGCACAGCGATGACCGTGTTACCCGAGGCACCGAAGATGACGTCACATGTATTATCATTCAGCGTCTGCGGGGACAAAAAAAATGACAGGACTACGATTGAATGTTTGAATGAATTATTTCTATTCATCACGTGACTGTGAGTAGAGAGAGAGAGAGAGAGAGAGAGAGAGAGAGAGAGAGAGAGAGAGACTTAAGGACAGAGAAATAATGCGTTCTCGATTTTTGAACTTAGATAGGTCTTTAAAACAAACAACCAGCCAAGGAAACAAGCAAACGAAATAAGAAAGCACGGCACGTTTGATCCACAAGAAATAAAGCTCTCAGGTACTAAAAGGAATCCTGGAACTAAACATCAAAATCAGCACTATTAAGCAGCAGCAGCAGTCCATCGCCATCACCATCACTATACTACCACCTCCACCAAGAAGAAGACGACGAAGACTTGGAGAAGAAGCCGCCAGCTACCGCAGCAGAAGTATAGAAGTGGGCATAACATTACCATGTTCATCATCCACAGCAGCAACATACTCACAAACAATCTTCATCGTCAGCGCCATCACCGTTGCCACTGTCATCATCATCATCATCATCATCATCATCATCGACATGAAGACCATCATCACTATTATCAAATTCAACTTCAAACCAGTCCCAATTATCATCATCACCACTATCGTCACCACCGCCACCATCATCTTTATCATCATCATCGTCATCATCATCGACATGAAGACCATCATCATTATTATCAAATTCAGCTTCAAACCAGTCCCAATTATCATCATTACCACTATCGTTACCACCACCACTATCATCATTATCATCGTCGTCGTCATCATCATAATCATCATCATCATCGACACGAAGACCATCATCATTACTATCAAATTCAACTTCAAAGCAGTCCCAGTTATCATCATCATCACTACTGTCACCACCACCACCACCATCATCATCATCATCATCATCGGCATAAAGACAATTATCATTATCATGAAATTCAGCTTCAGGCCGGTCCAAATTAGCAATATCACCACTATTATTATCAAATTCAAGTATGAGCCTGTCACACACAGGACGTTGAAGCGGGGCAGCTGACAGGTCCAATCAGCGAACTCTACCGGCAGTTTTACTCGCAACTGTTACTCGCAAAAGACAGGAAACAGCAATTGCTCTGCTCAAGAAGCGGACGCTCCGACGCCCTGTCCACAACGGGCTTTACTAACTTGTGTTCGTGACAGACGAAGAATGGCATCCTGGGTAGAGGTGAGGTCAAATATCAAGACTCCGTCCTTGACATTGACGCCCAGGTCGTTCACGAAGTAATGCGCGTGATCTGAGGTGGTGTTAAGAAAAACGTAACGTCCTGCGCAAGAAATACCAATCAATTAATTAAAGCAAAAGCATACAACAAACAAATCAGTTACCTGTTCAACACGTTGATGAAGAAGCTTAAAAGTTATAGTCTCATATTTGAACACACCCAACAGCAAAGCTTTTTTTTTTTAACTTTAAGTCTATGCCCACCCCATACTATTTCTTTGCGTATACATCAGGGTAGTACAGGAGCAGCGAATGGAGGAGGGAAGAGGGCTATCTATGGCTCACTTTTGTTTTCAAACATTTTATTTCCTTCTTCAACATAAGCATTTGTTATATCACATTATCAGTCATGATCCATTCACAATGATTTTAAATTAAAAAATGTTGTTGGGATTCAGTTGAAGCGGGTTTTTTTTAACACATCAGAGGAAAACAAATCAAAGCAAAAGGGGACAAGGATAAAATAATAACAACATAGCATAATCCTAACTTTACATATATAAAATTGGAAAAAAGAAAGAAAAAAAAGAAGAAAACCAGGCATCCACACAGACACACACACACACACACACACACACACACACACACACACACACACACACAGAACACACACACACACACACACACACACACACACACACACAGAGTTCTACATGTCACAGATTTACAAGTACAGCGGCAGAATGGGCAGCTAGAGGAAAGGAGTTGTAACAATCTTCATGCACTAAAATAGGTGGTAGAGACAGGATGGTAGTCTCCTGATGGTCTATAGCTCACTTTTAGCTTCTTTCAAAGGCGCAAAGGGCATGTTTACTTAAAGCAGTACACGACCTAAGTCAAGCGAATAAAACGCCAATTCTTCGACTATCCTACCTTTCGTTACACAAGCGTTTTCACTCCAATGGTCATCATCTCGCTATAACAGCATTCATACATGATGCTTACTTTACTTGGCACATACATTTCGGACATCCCTCCCCCCCCCCCTCGTTTTGCTTTAATCACTGCGATTATATTTTGTTTGATTATGGTCACGAAGACAAAGTTATGGTGTATTGGTATTATTTGGTACTTGTTACTGTGGAAACGAGTGAGTCGAACTTGCTTTCCCCTGGCTTCAGTTGCTTCACCACGAATAATAAATCTCGTTTCATTATATCCAGCATGATATGTTCATATGTCCACCAACCTTCGTTGTTCATTTAGTAAAATGTTTATTGACATCTGCTCTCTATCTGGTGGAAATTGTACTAAATCATCTTATCTCAATAACATCAAAGTTGATTAGTATTTAATGGAATGTTGCATGAAATATCATTTAACGTACATTTCATCACAGATAAAGCAATTCTTAGAAATTACCATATTTTCTAAGAAAATTTCAGTTTTATAACCGCAGATGTAGGGCTTTCTTTATTTTGTGACATTTTAAAAGCAAGGGATGAATGGAAAGGATTAACCACAATTTTTCAGATGAATCGTTCTTAGAAGTTTGATATTAAGAACGCTCGCAACTGACAAGAAAATGCCAACACACACACACACACACACACACACACACACACACACCACACACACACAAAATTACCCCCCCCCCCCCTACATCCAAATGGACGCATGAATGCACGCACGCATGCACGCACGCACACACACACACACACACACACACACACAGAGGAAACTGCGTAATTACTGAGCCTCACTTTGCTACAAACATGAGTGAAAAACGTCTGACCGACCAAGCAAATAGCTAACTTAGAAGAAAAAGAACTGACTGTAGGTAATCAAGTTTCTAGGACACGACCGAGCAACTTAGTTCCCAGCTAGCTCAGCACTAACCTGCACGAATCCCGGGAAACAGCAGAAAATGGCAGGCAAGCCACAGAAACAGGGTCACTGTCATCTTGTCTCACCCTGTGACATCTCTCCTGTTCCTTGGCACTCCGCTCAGCAGCCGCTAGGCAATCGGTATCTTTATTCCTGCCACAAACATGAAACCCGCTCAGCAGCCGCTAGGCAATCGGTATCTTTATTCTTACCACAAACATGAAACCCGCTCAGCAGCCGCAAGGCAATCGGCATCTTTATTCCTACCACAAACATGAGACCTGCTCAGCAGCCGCAAGGCAATCGGCATCTTTATTCCTACCACAAACATGAGACCCGCTCAGCAGCCGCAAGACAATCGGTATCTTTATTCCTACCACAAACATGAAACCCGCTCAGCAGCCGCAAGGCAATCGGTATCTTTACTCCTGCCACAAACATGAGACCCGCTCAGCAGCCTCAAGGCAATCGGTATCTTTATTCCTACCACAAACATGAGACCCGCTCAGCAGCCGCAAGGCAATCGGTATCTTTATTCCTACCACAAACATGAGACCCGCTCAGCAGCCGCAAGGCAATCGGTATCTTTATTCCTGCCACAAACATGAAACCCGCTCAGCAGCCGCAAGGCAATCGGCATCTTTATTCCTACCACAAACATGAGACCTGCTCAGCAGCCACAAGGCAATCGGTATCTTTACTCCTACCACAAACATGAAACCCGCTCACCAGCCGCAAGGCAATCGGTATCTTTACTCCTACCACAAACATGAGACCCGCTCAGCAGCCGCAAGGCAATCGGTATCTTTACTCCTACCACAAACATGAAACCCGCTCACCAGCCGCAAGGCAATCGGTATCTTTACTCCTACCACAAACATGAGACCCGCTCAGCAGCCGCTAGGCAATCGGTATCTTTATTCCTACCACAAACATGAAACCCGCTCACCAGCCGCAAGGCAATCGGTATCTTTACTCCTACCACAAACATGAAACCCGCGCAGCAGCCGCAAGGCAATCGGTATCTTTACTCCTACCACAAACATGAAACACTTCACAAGGATAGAGTTTTATGTCAACATCTTCATTCACACCTGCTACAAACACAAATCATACAAAACATGCTGTTTGGGGTCAACACCTGTCACACACACACACTTCAAAACGAATACAGTGTGGTGTTTTCTGGGAACACCTTCATACCTGTCACAAACACAAAGCACATGAAGTGTGGTGTTTTCTGTTGATAAGCTAGTCACAAAAAGTTGAGGGCCAGACAGAAAAACTCTCACCAAAATAAAACGACATAATGCACAGGAAAACAGCTTATACCGTATTTTATTTCATGTCTTTAGCTTTCATGTCAATGCCATTGCAATTGTGTCAATTCAATTTTTCTGGACAAAATCAAGGATCAAACATCATAACCCCTCTTTTTGAAAATCACAAAATTGACAATTCACAAGAAAGTTTATTGAAAAGCTTCAGTAGTGCGTATGTCCGCCATTTGCATCCACACATTCCACGCAACTAGGCCTCATGGACTGGATCAGAGTCACAAGGGTCTGTTGAGGCATGGCGTTCCACTCCTGCAGCAGAAATTGGAACAGTTGGTGGAGGTCAACAGGAGGAGGGTGGTTGTCATGGACGCGGCGTTCCAGATGGTCCCAAAAGTTCTCAATAGGGTTCAAATCAGGCGAACGCGATGGCCAGTCCAGTCGTGGAACCTGCTGCTGCCTCAGGTAGTCGTTCACCACACGGGCGCGGTGTGGAGTGGCGTTGTCGTCCATGAGGGTGGCACCGGGTCCCATGGCTTGCAGAGTGGGGATAATCAACGGCCTCACGATTTCATCTCTGTACCTTACGCCAGTAAGTCTGCCTGGCACAAGGTGAAGGGGTGTCCTGCCATGAAGGTGGATGCCTCCCCATACCATCAGGGAGCCACCTCCATAGCGATCGTGCTCACGAACACAGCCATCAGCAAGCCTCTCCCCTGGACGACGCCAGACGCGTACCCGGCCATCATTTCGGGACAGGGAGAATCTTGACTCATCGGTGAAGAGGATGGTGCTCCATTGCTGCCTCGTCCATCGCTGATGACGTCGACACCACCTCCTTCTGGCCTGTCGATGGTGCTGTGTTAGTGGGAGACGAACGGCGGGCCTTCTTGAGCGGAGGTTGAAACTGTGAAGGCGACCTCGGACGGTCTGGCGACTTACGTTGATGTTAGTCGTTCTTCTCAGCTCCTGTCTCACAGTGGTTGCATTGATGGTTCTGGCTGCGGACTGCTGTCAGCATCAAGTAGCGATCGTCTTGCCCGTTGGTGATTCTTGGCCGCCCTGAGCGTGGTTCGTTCCTCGGCTCTTCCAGTGTCTTGGTATCGCTGGTGAAGGCGTTGAATGACCGAGTGGCTCACTCCCAGACGTCTTGCCACCTCTCTTCCAGAAATGCCATCTTGGAGCCATCCCAGAGCCCGGTCGCGATCTAGTGTTGACAGTTTTCGTCTTGGAGGCATGGTTATTGCAGCCCCGATTAGCGGTCATTTTATACCCATCGCAGGCAAATTGTCATTGAAAAGTGTTCAACATAGGCAGGCCTTGCACGTGCACTGTGCCGATTTCTCAATTCAAAACTGCTGTGTAATCTGCGCCTGGCCAAACTTCATGCATTATTCACGGATTTTGGTGTTTTGGCTGAGCGCATATTCTCGACCCGAAAAATGCGTCGTCTGAATGATTATTTCGGTCATACAGTGTGGTGTGTGAGCTGTCAGAATAGCTCAGAATGAAACACGCTGCGCTTTGTTTTACGAGCATTCAGACCCATTACTTAGAGTACCCCAAAATCTAAGGCGGCCCTTAACTTTTTGTGACTAGCTTACATTAACTTTTGCCAACGCAGAGCATATCAAATACAGTGTTTTATGCTGTCCTATCACAAACATGACACACATAAAGCATGTTGTTTTCTGTTCACACCCGCACCTCTACCACGAACACAGAACACACCAAGCATGGTGTTTTATATCTTCCTGTCACGAGCACAATACACAAAAAGCGTGGTATGTTGTGTCAACACCTTCATCCCAGCCACAAACACGTTGAACACACGAGGCATTGCACTTTCTGTCAACACATTCGCGGCTTCATTCCTGCAAAACACACAAAACATGGCGTTCTAGTTCTGTAAACAGTCATTGCAACAAATACAAACATATCATGCATGGCGTTTCTTGACAACCTTTCATTCCTGCTACATGCACGGAAGATGCCAGCATGGCATTTTCAGTACACACCTTCGTTCAAGCCATGAATGAGAAACATAAATCTTCATTCCAGCCTCTAAAACAAAACACTTATCTTCATTCCAGCCTCTAAAACAAAACACTTATCTTCATTCCAGCCTCTAAAACAAAACACTTATCTTCATTTCAGCCTCTAAAACAAAACACTAATCTTCATTCCAGCCTCTAAAACAAAACACTAATCTTCATTTCAGCCACAAGTACGAAACACACATCTTCACTCCAGACAAAATACGAAACATGGCCACTGAAAAGTTTTTTTTGTTTTTTTTTTGTTTGTGTGTGTGTATGTGTACACTTATTCCTGTCACAAACGCTGAACAAATCAGGCATATCATTTTCTGTCAATACCACTATCTCTGCTACAGACACAAAACACGCAAGGTATGGCGGTTTTTTTTTTTTTTTTTTTGTGTGTGTGTGTGTGTGTGTTTGTCAACACCATCATCCTGTAAGACCGCACACAACACTGAGAGCAGTGCGTTTAGTCAGCAACGATTCTGCTACAAATACATAGCACATGATGCATGGGAGTTTTCTGTCAACACTCGTTTCTGCCATACACACGACACAGCAAGCATGATGTTTTCTGTCCATGTTTTTATACCTGCCATCAACACAAGATACATAACACATCAAATTTTTGGTCCGCGTTTTCATTCCTGAAGCATACATGAAACACAGCAAGCATGGTGCTTTCTGCCCACACCTGTATTCCTGCCATAACACACAGAACACACAATGCACGGAGTTTTCTGTCCAAAGCTCACTCCTGCCAGCAACACCAAACGGACCATGCGTAGTGTTTTCTGCCAGTGCCTTCATTCTAGTACCAAAAACGCAGAACACGACGTACGTAACTGTGTGTCAACACCACTGTTCCTAATACACACATAAAGCACCAAAGATGGTGTTCTCTTTCAACATGTCTATTTTCGCCACGAACGCAAAACACACAAAGTATGTTCTTTTCTGTAAGAAATTTCATTTCTGGCATAATAAAAATCTGTTGACTGATTGACTGATTGATTGATTGAGAGAGAGAGACAGCAAGAGAGAGAGAGAGAGAGAGAGAGAGAGAGAGAGAGAAGAGAGAGAGAGAGAGAAGAGAGAGAGAGTTCCTATTTATGCACCTGATTTATGAAGAAAACCAGCTGAGATTGTAACTATTCGCAAACGTTAAAAATGAATCCATTTATCAATCTGTTTATAACATCAGGATATTGCGGACACTTGGTCAGAAACATCTCATACACACAAACCTCTGACCCAAACAAAATGCTGTCTAACACTGCATAGTATATATACCACTTGATCCTGAGAGTGTTCAGCAAGGGAATACACACAAACGAACACCAACAAACGAAAGATTGAAGAATCATATGGCACATAAGAACTCATGATTAACTACCTACTGATGGAAAATACTGGATTCCTTCTACTAAGTGTACAATAACCTCTCTCTCAGTCACCATTTCTGTTTGTTTGTCCTGCCCCTGCCCACCCACCCAATTACTCCCTCGCATCCGCCATCACCATCCACTCCCTCCACCCACCCCCTCTCTCTCACTCATACCCACTCCTCTCTCTGTCCCTCCACCCCTTCTCCCTGTACATCCCTCCCTCCTTTACCACGCACGAACGTCAAACTATAAAGAGGACTTAACTGGGACACAACGCGAAAGAAAACCACTCGAAAACACACACACACACACACACATGACAAAAACCAATAACCCCTCACTCTGACTCGCCCACCCCGTAAGTAGATTTCTTTGGACGTTAGGGCGTCGCAAAGAGCCTTGACAAACACTCCGGCCTTTGTTACCATTTTTTAGAACCGTCGGGTAGCAGCCAGCTGATTGTTCAAGATTAGTTAAAGGGTTAGGTTCAAGGAGGAGGGAGGCACTTGGTGTTGGCTAACACAATGGCTAAGACAGCGGAAAGACAACGGATCGCATGTCAGGTTTTGCGAAAAGGTGAATGGATATACTTGAATGAACAAAAACGGGCCAATATAGCGTAAAGATTAAAGGCAGCCGACTGTAAGTGCATGTCGGAATCTTGTAGAATTGTTAATGAATAGCTTCATAGATTGTTTGATCTTTCGCTGTTGAAAGAATGAAGTGTGTTGCGTGAAGCGATAGCGACACTGAAACGAAAGACGTTTACATCTGACAACAGAGCTTTACCGAAAATGTCTCGGCACATTACATCAACGCTCGAAGTCCATCGACATTTAAATCAAAATGAAACAGACTCTGTTGTCTCCTCCTCCTCCTCCTCTTTGTTTTAAGATACTTTCCCGTTCGTTACCCCCGCATAAAAACAAAACAAAACAAAACAAAAATGAAACGTGTTTTCAACCACTTCTTTTGCCTCTTTTGTATGTTTGTTCGACGGTGAGCACCATTAATTAAAAACCACTGAACCCATCTGAATAAAACTTGCTGGAAAGATGGGATATGGTCCAAGAACGAACACAAGCTATTTTAATTCGAATCCGGATAAAAGGGCGGATCTACGGGGTTTTTTTCTTTCTTTTTTCTATCTTTTCTCATCTTCGTTAACATGAAAGGATAGAGCATTTATCAGTATTCTTGAAATTGTCTCAAGAAATAGTTCATAGATCTCAAAGGAAAAAAAGAGAAGAAAATCAAGCTTATCAGATGTATTGATATCTACAAAATTGCGCGGGTCGTCGCGGATCTAGACCACAACACTGGAACCAGCGAACAGGAGTCAAGGACTGACATTGGCAGATGTATGGGCTCTCCCAGGCACTTTTCTAGTGTTCACTGTGTGTGTGTGTGTGTGTGTGTGTGTGTGTGTGTGTGTGTGTGTGTGTGTGTGTGTGTGCGCGCGCGCGCGTGTATGTATGTGTGTGTGTGTGTGTGTGTGTGTGTGTGTGTGTGTGTGTGTGTGTGTGTGTGTGTTTGTGTGTTTGTGTGTGTTTGTCTTTCTGCATTCTCCTCCTCATCACACAGATGAAGAGTGAAAAGGATGAATATCCCGCCTCGTTTTCCCACCAGTCACCTTAGTCGGAGTCCTGTTCGCATGCACAGGTCACTAACTACTTCAGGACACCACACAAACACCGCATGCCCCGAGAGCGGAACAGTTCAGTTGGTAAGGCTGCCCGCCCTCTCACATAACCATTAATGCCACATTTTTGTCCGCAGTTCAGCAAGGGCGACCCACAACTTGAACGCGAACCACAGTATATATGAAACTTTGCTGTTTGACACCACTGGTCAGTGGCAGAGTGTGCTCGAGGCGAACTGAGAGCCAGCTTGTCAACAGAACGCAGACAGTCATATCAACAGGAAGTGACGAATACCTTCGCCATCGACAAGCACAATGGAACACTAACAACCAAAAGGCGACGAAAACGTGTTTCTCCTCCCTCTATCTCTCTGCTCAGCATTTCGCTTCTCTGCTTCTGTTTCAGTCTTCTCTTCTGCCTCGGGAGCCGTAGCTTCAGACTCTTCGTTGAGGAATTGTTATGATCTCTTTCAGCCTCTTCCTTTATTTTTCTGTCTCTTCTGTTGATTCTGCTGTTTTCTTGTCGGCGGCTTCGTTTTGAGCCTTCCCGTCCTCACTACCGTCTTTTCTTGATCTCGGGGATACTCCATGCCAGTTTCGGTGCTCTCGACCGCGGCTTTTTGTATCGCAGAAGAAGATTGAGGCCAGAGTGCTTGTTGAAAACGGAGCAAAGTTCATTTTGCTGATAGCCCAGTCTACCGAAAAGGGCAATATTACTCGTCACTCGTGGAAGTAACTCTCGTCCCCACAGATTTTATTAAACCAAACAAATAAACGAACAAAAAACTGATTTGTTCATGCGCGCGGGCGCACGCACGAACACACACACACACACACACACACACACACACACACACACACACACACACACTTGCATGAAAAAGGTTTGAGTACACACACACACACACACACACACACACACACACACACACACTTGCATGAAAAAGGTTTGAGTACACACACACACACACACACACACACACACACACACACACACACACACACACTTCCATGAAAAAAGGTTTGAGTACACACAACTCTTTTTTCGGGTAGAGGGAGAGATTAAAGTCTGAGCGATAGATGAAAATTGTTCTTGTGAGGATGAGACTATTCATCACCGCTACAACTACTACTATTACTACTGCTGCTGCTACTGCTGCTGTCGCTGCTGTTGTTGTTCTGCTGCTGCTGCAGCAGCTATTCCTGCTGACGTTCCTGCTGCCACTGTTGCTACTAACTACCGATGGCCGTTATGTATTGATGAAAGCAGCAGCAGCAACAGCGGGTGTTGCAGCAACGATAATGATGATGATGATGAAGATGATGATAATGATGATGATAATGATGATGACGAAGATGATGATGATGATGATGATGATGATGATGATGATGATGATGATGATGATAGCAGCGAAAAGAAATCATTATATAAATGACAAACAACAACAACAACAATACAGATGACTAAAGACTGAATTGACCCGAAGTCCTCACATTCCAGAGTACCAGGCATTGACCTACTGATTGCGGGTGTCTCTCAGGATTGACCTGTTTCTGTGTTTGTTGTTGTTGTTGTCGTCGCTGTTCTTGTTTAAACTGCATAGTATGTGCGATTTGTTGTTGTTGTTGTTGTTGTTGTTGTTTTAAATTGCACAGATTTAACCTATGCTCAATCTTGAAAACGCTGTGTTATTAACGAGCACATAAAGACAAAGATGGCCTGCGCTAATACATGATGTTAATTGGGAATGTGTGTGTGTGTGTGTGTGTGTGTGTGTGTGTGTGTGTGTGTGTGTGTGTGTGTGTGTAAGTGTGTGTGTGTGTGTGTGTGTGTGTGTGTGTGTGTGTGTGTGTGTGTGTGTGTGTGTGTGTTTCAGAGAGAAAACGAACGAACGAACGAACGATCGAACGAAAATTTATTTTACCAGGGTAATGAGATAAGCACATTGCGCATGCTTTTTTCCACCCAGCCCTGGAGAGAGAGAGAGAGAGAGAGAGAGAGAGAGAGAGAGAGAGAGAGAGAGAATCAGATGCTATGCATTTATGGGCAGATATAGCACATCGTTAAGGTTAAGTTATTGTGATGTGAAATTAATTTAATTTAACAATAAACTAAGCAATAATGAGAGTTTTCTTCTTAAGAATATACGTATTTTGAGCAGACAAGTTCTATTATTATTATTTTTTATTGTTGTTGTTCTTGTTATTGTTGTTTTGTTGTTGTTACTTTTGTTGTTGTTATTGTTACTATTATTATTATTATTTTTTACTATTGTTATTGTTATCATTCTTATTTTGTTGTTGTTGATGATGTTGTTGTCGTCGTTGTTGTTCTTCATCATCATCATTGCGGCGGCTTTTGTCAAAATTTGTCTATGTTGCTTTTTTAATTTAAAAAATTATATATATTGTTGTTGCTTGGTTTGTTTGTTTCTTCGTTGGTTGGCTGTCCAGCACGGCTGTCCTATAATCAATGATCAGTCAAGAGGAACACCAATCCATTATACATACCTTACTCGAACACAGCCTAAGACCCGGCACCGAGAACTCTTCCGTCAAAACTCAGCTCACGCAACTTCAACAATGAGCCACTGACGTCTCCACTACCCGGCAGTCAAGGTTAGATAACTGCTCCACAGCAAGGCGGGCCCACACTGGATCGTGTTCCTTGCCTGATTATTCGCCCCGCTCCAAACACGCTGCATTAGCTCACAACCTACCCTCTGATTGTCCCCCTTTATCGGAAATCTGACACGCTATCGCGAGTCGGTTGATAATCTACAGCAGACTGCAGAGGGGATCACGGAACAGACACGGGGCATAACTCGCAGAATCCGATTCGCCATTAATAGTAACCCTAGAAGTTCCCGGTGCGGTAAAAGGAGTCTCTGTTCATTGTACGTCGTCGTCTTATTTCTCTCCTTCCATGGAGTCCGACCTCACTCGTTGTGTTGTTTGCGCAGAAGACTTGCTTGTCTGCTGGCGCTGTCACAACGCCCATACGTTTAAATGAAGCCAAAATGAAATAAATCAACAACAACAACAACAACAACAACAACAACAAAAAGAAAAAAAAAGAAAAAAAGAGCAAATAGGCCTACACCTTAAGTAATGAAGAAAGAAAAAAGTTCAAATAATGCCAGGTATAAGGGCGGAAAACGCATTCAAGGCATGCACACAGTTTGCTTGCCTTCAGTTCTGTTGACTGAAACGGACTTTTTGTTTGTTTGGTTGGTTGGTTTTCTCTTACGGCTGCCAGGATATCAGCAGAAAGAAATGACCAATCATGGTGAACGGTTTGAAAATAATACGCGCGAGAAGCTGATTGGTTGGAACTCGCCTGAAATCATGAGACACATGACAAAGCAATCCACTGGCATTCGATGATGAATATTCAAAATAGCTGAGAGAGAGAGAGAGAGAGAGAGAGTCAGAGACATAGACTGACACAGAGAGAGTCTTTTACAGTAAAGTATTGAATTCATGTAACCTCACCTGCCATACCTACATTATCATGCAACCTAGTTTCTGCGAACCATTACGCATAGGATTCTATTCTATATTGCTAGCTTGAATTCTATAAAGGTTCAATAAAGCTTTGCTTCATTTCAAGCTGTGTATATGATATGACCCCATAAAACAAGATTATTGTCATAACGTCTAAAGCAATTGAAACAATTCAAAAGTAAAAGCGTGTGTCGTGTGCACATGTTGTTTTGTGTGCAGTAACAGTCTTAAGATTGAACGTCAGCGGTATTGGGGTATTGAGAGAAAAGAGATCATGTGATTGTACAGCGTCGTTCTGTTGGTAGTGGCCCGGGTGAGTACTGCTTAGGAGCGCTGCGCGCGTTATTTGACTTAGCTAAAAAATCTTATAATCACTTGCTCTACGCCAGCCAGGGGAGTCGCATGGTCTGTTTGATTACGGCGATTGAAGACCGATGCAAGTATGATGCATCGTTGAGGTTGCCTGTCTCACGCCGGGCCACGGGTGGGGGTATTTGAAGGTGGTGGGGTGCCAGACCTGACCCAGCCTGGGACGGGTGGCGGACCTCGCCCGCAGTACCCTTACTCAGGGAGGAGGATTCCAGCCAGGCAGCGCCCCTTTAGGCCGGAGAGGGCTGTTTTGGTGGTATTTACGGGGGACTGAAGAAACTTGGTAAGAAGATGTCGAGGGGAATTTAGACCTCATAATTTGACTAATTGAGAGAGGAGTGGATACCTCCTGAATCGGTATCAGAAGACAATAATCCATGTTGCTGAATGACTCTGGCGCATTTCCCCAGGTGGATGAGGAATGTCTTTGGCGCATTCTCCCGTGTTGATGAAGAATGACTCTGGCGCATTTCCCCATGTGGATGAAGAATGACTCTGGCGCATTTCCCCATGTGGATGAAGAATGACTCTGGCACATTCCCCCACAATGTTATCACTCTACTATAATTATAACCTCAACTGTTGTGAATTGTGATTTGATTGATCTCCTGTGTTGAGGTTATAAGATAATGGTTTATGGTATAAATACGGTGATGATGGATAGTGACATGTCCCCCATGTTTTATGAACGTTTCAATTGAAGTGGAAACAGTACCAAGCGTTACCTCCTTGGTGGAGAGGAGGTGTGTTTGTATTTATTTGGTGTTAACTCCTTGGTGGAGAGGAGGTGTGTTTGTGTTTATTTATGTTGTGTTGCCTCCCCATTGGAGAGGAGGTGTGGATAAGTTGATTTGAGTACGTATGTACTAATTATATTTGTTCTCCTGTAGGAGGACAAAAGCCAACTTTTCGGTGTTGTGTATTTATATAACGCGCCTTGGGTGAAAGGAGTAATTGCGCGCGTTTGCGGAGTCTGCTTTGGCGGTGGTGCGTGCGTGTGTGGCACGACTCCGGGAAGCATGACAAAAAGCATAGTGTACAAACAGATTCATTGCTACAATCAGTCAGGAAAGCGAAAAGCAACAAGAGAACCCATAGATAACGGATGACATAAAGCCACAGATATGAAAGTTCTGAAGCAGACTCTGGTGATTTTCATAATACCGTAAAGACGCTACAATTAAGTCAACCTGAATGACCAGAAAGGATCGCAAATACGATGTTGGTTACGGCACCTTTGTAACATAGTCGTCCCCAGACTATAGAGGTCCTCAACCACTGCAGGGAAACTGTCACTCTGGCAAAATCCTGGTGAGAGGTTACCATGTTCGCTGAGTACACAAGGGCAGGCAACCAAATAAAGGCTGTACAGTGAGCTTTGTAAGCTGTTTTGTGCTTGTACAGACTGAACAGGATCATGGAACAGCGCCTGCTTTAAATATATCTTGAGCTGGAAAACATTCTAATTCCTGAGCAAGCACGTCATTCCAACAGATCAAAACAGCACTGAAAATCGAGTCACCTGTCTTTTCTCAACAAGCTGGGGGGTACATTCAAGGAAACACAATCTCCTCTTTACTGTCAGGAATGATATTTAAAAAAAAAAGGGCCTTGGCAGCAAAAAAATGTGGACTGTTAGCCTGTTAAAACATCAGAGGTATGGTGTCACTGGCAGCTTGCTGAAGTGGATCTGATCCTTCCTTCAGAACCGCAGGGCAAGTTCCACAGTCAATGGCAAGCATTTGTTAGAGTCTCATCCTGTCAAAGAAACAAACAAAACCCGAACACCCAATCTTGATGAAAGTCCTCTGAAAAATGAAGCCGTCACCTGTTAAGGAGTCACTTTTGGTGAGGAACAGGCGTGGAATTTCACTCCCCCAAACTCAGAAGAAACAAAGCCCAGGAGAAAGCCGAGCACCGTCGTCTTCTTACCGGATTCCTCACCTACAGAATAACTGCGCCCAAGTTATTAATCTCACAGACGACCCTGTCTGTCCTCTAAGTCCTGGCTGAAGACAAATTGCTTGTAGTGAAAGAGAAATTCCACGACGTAAGCTTACAAGACAACAAAGAAAAGTCTTTCAAGGACGAAAAACCTTAAGAAAGTTTAGCGATCACCTACAACATGGGATGCATATCACCTCCTTGAACAATGCCAGCTAGGCATTGACTGAGACGATAAACTGCCCACTGCCCACTTAACACCACATGTTCAAGAAACTGAAGCTTGCACCTTCACCACTGTGCTTCCGAGGGCTAGAAAAAAAAAAAAAAAAAACAACCAGCACCAGACCAGCCCTGTTCCGACAGGTGTAAGAAACAGCGCGTAACCACAGCAACTGTCAGCTTACATCTGACAACGCTGTTGGGCACCAGGCTCTTTGTTTACGCCGTCAGAGACAGCAGAGTGGCAGGTGCGATGTTCGGCACCACAGTTTGGATGCCATCCAGGACAGCACGGTGACAGATGTGAAATGTGATATGATACGGCTGCATTCGTCTCCCAGACTGAACTACCATTAACATCATTAACCTAGTGAAGAAGGAAAGTTTGAAAAGTATGAAAGAATAGACCTTCCCCCTCCTCTCTCTCTCTCTCTCTCTCTGTCTCTCTCTCTCACGCACACACATGCACACATGAGAGAGAGAGAGAGAGAGAGAGAGAGAGAGAGAGAGAGAGAGAGAGAGAATCTCTCTCACCTACGCACTTATACCCCTAAAAATTCACTCCCTATAATTTACACACACACACACACACACCCACACACACATCTTATATATATATATATATATATATATATATATATATATATATATATATATATATATATATATATATATTTGTTAAAATAGGTTTTTAAAAATAGAATCTACAAATTTGTTTCGAGCGCGTTGCGCTGTCATCAGGATGGTTTTTGGTTTGCCCACCGCCGATGTTATATAGCGTGTGGGCTCCCGTTTGCGGTTGTTTGCACGTGCGGGTTGGCTCCACGTGTTTTTGGGGGGCTTTCAGGTTTTTGTTTTGGGTGTATTCACTAACAACGATTTCCATTTATGCCTGCAGTTGTTTACTATTTCTGTTTTGGTGTTTAAAGTTGCTAAGTGTGGTTTGCATAGTATTAACCATTTTTCAGTTAAACATAGGTTGCACCTTTTTGAAACATTGCTGTATGGTGATGCTCTTTTTATGATTTTCCAGGATATATTGTAGCTTGATTTTGCGTCTTTAAGTTTCCAGATATATTTGCTCAGTTCTGTTTGGTTTTTATATTTTTCTTTATTAAATGACTGTTTGTGGTTTGCATATCTGGTTTTGAAGTGGTTTTCAGTGATCCCTATGTATGTTTTTTTTTCATTTTCTGATGTCACAGTGGCTTGGTATACAATGTTGTTGTGAAGGCATTTATTGCTCAGGGGGCACTGCTCTTTTTTGATGCAATTGCAAGATTTCCTTTCTTCACCCTTCTTTGCTGTGTTGGTTTTCATTTTTTTATTAGATGCGTCAATTAAATTTTTGAAGTTGGGCATGCATGAATACGATAGTTTGACAGTGTTTTTGTTGAATATTTTATATAGTTTGTGTTCTTTTGGGAACGAGGTTGTTAAAATTTTAAAGAATTCTTTTCCTATGTTTGTTTTGAGTTTTCCGTCGTATGGTGGGTTGTACCATGTGATTTTTCTTTTCCTGTTTTTCTTATTTCTATTTGTGTTATTATCTGGATTGTATTGTAGTTTGTAGTTGTACCCACTTTTTTGCAGTGCTTTTTGATATTCTACTGCTGCATTGTTGAATACTCTTTCATTGCATGACAGGTTTGATAGTCTCTGATTTATGCCATTGGGTATGGCTTTTAATACAGATGGTGGGTGGTTGCTTTTGATGTTTACATAGATAGGTGTGTCATTGGGCTTCTTGTATGGTTTATATATGTAGTTGAAAATCATAAAAAGAGCATCACCATACAGCAATGTTTCAAAAAGGTGCAACCTATGTTTAACTGAAAAATGGTTAATACTATGCAAACCACACTTAGCAACTTTAAACAACAAAACAGAAATAGTAAACAACTGCAGGCA
>CM031610.1:16551811-16581811 GCA_018398815.1 Conus ventricosus
ATGTCTGGGGTTTACCTTTGTACTGTATTCACCTGTCAGCGGAACACAGCAAGAATATTTTGTGTTCCATGCATTTAACTTGAGTTTTGTAACTATCTTGGAAATGTGACGAGGACAAGTATTTACATGTTTGAGATTTTCTCCACAATTTCTGTTATAAACACAATTTTCTAATTTTAGCAAAATTTCTGATGAAGATGTTTTCAGTGAAGATAATAAATTACAATCGAGGCAATGTTTAGCTCCAGATTTAGCAAGTATATCTGGTGCTTCGTTCCATTTCAACCCACTATGAGAGGGAACCCAGCAAAAGTCAATACATATTCCATGAATCCTTAAACAGTGCATGAGATGATGAATATCAAAGGGTAATTCTCTCCGAGCCTTACCATCCCAATGTTCCAGAGACTGCAAGACAGATTTTGAATCAACACACATGAGAATATTATGTTTTTTTGTACTTCTGGTAAGCCTACTTGAGTGCATCATTTGTTGACAGAATGTTCTGTCTTAACTCCAATTTATAAAGAAAATTCTATTGATATCAACGTCCAAGATATCAGTCAAATATTGTCCAGCCCTTCTATCATAAACATTGCTACTATTATCGCACAATCTGATGCGTGTTTATTTTTACCACTAATTCAAAAAGTTATTGTTGTTATTTTTTATGTTTGAGGTTAAGCTTTGTTAGTTAGAGATGACGTTTTAAATTATTTTTCGTCTAATATCATCAATGGTGAACAGACGTTAAATAAACCACTGAACTGAACTGAACCGGAACACAGCAATGAGTGAGGCTACGGGCGGCATGCACGTAACAGTTGCTTCACGGTGCTTTTTTCGCCGGTGGGTTCTGCAGTCATACTGGCTGATACACCCATGGGAACGCTCCACAAACATACACACGATGGAACGATTGAACGCTCTCGTGAAGGTTCTGTCGTGTCACATCCAACAGTCATTACACAATGTCGTCTGCCAGGGAGCAATGATTATGTCCCTTGATACACCCTGACCCTATGTGAACGCCACGCAGGCTTCTAAGGGTGGTGCAGGATTGCTCCCAGCTGGTTTGTTCGTCAGTTGAGGACAAATACTTCTCTGGGTCCCACCCGCACCTTTGGGTGTACTTTATCTTTTTCTTTTTCAATTATGGATGCTCTAACTTGTATGAGATCTACAATATATGTATGCATCAGTTGCTTGAGCACCTTCCTCTGTGATGTGTTGAAGCTGATAAACACTAATGCACAGATCTGAACTGTGAACATGGACAGACGGTATAAACAAACAAAATATTTTTGAAAAGGTGAAATCATACACATGTATACATTCAATAGCAATGCTGCACCGAGAAAAGTCTGCTGTAATTTTTGTTCCACACTGAAACATGCCAGTTCTCTTATCATGTATAATAGTGTGCATGTGAGAGGGAAGAGTGGACAGAATGAGCAGACATGTACGACATCCCTCTGTCACTGTACATGGAAGAGGTGCGCGCGCGCGCGCGCGTGTGTGTGTGCGTGCGTCCGTGCGTGCGTGCATGCATGCGTGTGTGCGCGCGCGAGAGAGCATGTGTGTGTGTGTGTGTGTGTGTGTGTGTGTGTGTGTGTGTGTGTGTGAATTGGTGCGCTATAATTGGAGCAGGCATTTGATAGAAATTGTGCAAATTTATTCATATTCCTACTACCAAACACTCACTCTCTCGCACCCCCCCCCCCCCCCCTTGGTCGTTCACACACACACACACACACACACACACACACACACACACACACACACACACACACACTCACACACACACACGCGCACGCACGCACGCACGCACACACACACACACACACACACACACACACACACACACACACACGCACACACATGCGCGCGCACACACACACACACACGCATGCACGCTCGTGCTCTCTCTCCTCTCTCCTCTCTCTCTCTCTCTCTCTCTCCTCTCTCTCTCTCTCTCTCTCTCTCTCACGCGCGTACATGTGCACGCTCTCGCGCACATACACAAACACACACATAACCTACACACACAGAACACACACACACACACACACACACACACACACACACACACACACACACACACACACACACACACACGCGCGCGCGCGCTGGGATGACATTCTTTCTGGAACCGAAGATAGGCTACCATTAGAATAGCATTAAGGGAGATAAGACATTACAGAGAGCGCTCCATTCCCCCCTCCCCCCTCCAAGGGGCTGTCTCAAGGGACTATCTAGGATACTGAAAGGTGCTCGATGGACATGGGACTCTGAAACATCTCCTGGGGGACTTTTCAGATGGGTAATAACCTGAGGTTCACCGGTAACCTCGTCTAACATCTGAAGCCTAACAGCGGTCAGAGTTGAAGGTTACAGTGACCGAGGTCCATGACCTCGAATGCTCAGAATCTCATTGTTTAAAGTGGCCTCCCCTTACATAGATGTACAGAATCGTTTGAATTCGCGAAACATGTTGCAGGCAGTTGTTATTCGTAGCTTTCCGATCTCGAGTCGGGTGTTCTTAGCAACATGTTTTCAGACAAACGTGACTGCAAAAAGGCACCTATCCAGGTATTTTGTACCTCCTTGATTATTGACGGCATTTAACCGACATTTGAATTTACAGTATCAAATTGACTGACTGATACGAGTGACAGTAATCAGACTCACAGACTCACTGAGTGTCTTTTAAATATAAGAAAGTAGGATAACAAATGCGCACACCCGAGTCACTTAGTAGTAGTAGTAGTAGTAATGTAGGGACGTAATCAATTACATAGGCCGTTAAGCCTTTCAATGTCCCCTCGTGTTATTATACTTTTATGACAGGGTTGAAAATGCATGCAATATAAATTTTCCTTCTTATTCATCAAAGCTTCTAAACTGTACTTTAAATTTCAAGTCTTCATCCAGCAAATTCTTAAAAACATTAGTATTTTTAGCAAATTTAAGTGCAGTTGGCAAACTGTTCCAGTTAGTAATAACTCTGTTACTGAACTTGAATCTCCCCATATTAGTATGAAACTGCTTAACAAATATTTTGCCTTCCGAATTTCTTGTTCTATCTGTTTTAACAGCCTCAAAAAAATAGTCCCACTGTATGTCCGTTTGCTTGTGAAATATTTTGTACACTTCAATCAAATCCCCTCTAATACGTCTACCTTTTAAAGAGTACAAATTTAAGTAATTTAATCTATCTATATAAGACATCTTTGTACATTCTTGCAATATTTTAGTAGCTCTTCTCTGTACTCCTTCGATTGCTATTGACTGTCTTTTCAAGTGTGGGTACCAGATTATATTTCCATATTCAAGATGCGGTCTAACCATAGCTTTATATAACTTTAAAAACGTTTCTTTATTTAGGTAAATAAAAGTTCTTTTGATTAATCCAATCATTTGGTTTGCTTTATTTATACACTTATGAATGTGAGTATCAAAAAGTAAATCTTTATCAAAGATTACACCCAGATCCTTTTCTTCCTTACATTTCTGTACCAGCCTATTTCCACCATCTATGGAGACGACGTGACGACTGATTTAAAGATTGATTTGAAGTTCGTGTGTGTGTGTGTGTGTGTGTGTGTGTGCGTGTGTTGTTTCCTTCTTTTTCTTTTCATTGTTTTTGTTTAAAAAAAAAAAGTTATTCAGACCTAGTTTAGAAGCCCCCCCCCCCCCCCCCCTTCCCCCATACCTTCTCTCCACTGTTGTGTCGACCTAGTTGATTCGGGCTCAGGGGCGAGGGTGAGGTTTACAGGATGAGAGCGCCAATCAATGACCACGGCACGAAGGGGGCATCTAATCGTTCTCAATGACTCATACTTAGCCTAGTGGATGGTGGTCAGTAGGGCCTAGTTAGTAGGCAGTACAGACGAGAACTAGTTTGTACACTACGTCTGGTTTCAGCTAACTTGATCAAACAGAATTGTCGATGAATTGAGCGTTAGCTAACTGGACACAATCCTTGTGTTTTAAAACTCACACAATCTTTCTTACATGTTTATTTGCTTTGTTGTTGTTTACCAAATGCAGCCAGGAAAACCCCCAAAAAACAACGTAGGTCATAGTTTTATTTTCAGAAGCGAACAAAAGAAAATGCCAAATTATGAAACTGAACTATACCAGATCCAGAAGTTTTTTTAATTCTGCAAGATGAAGTCTGAATTAGAAAACGCCCTAAATATTCTTTTGATACAGAATAACAGAAAGATTTCCATTTTTATAGACACTTTCCAACAAATAGTAAAGAGTTTCAGGTTACAAAAGAGAATACTTGACATGATCAGGGAACAGGCAGTGTCATTAAAAAAAAGTTCAGTCTTGAGTGAAAAGCTCATATTCAGGACTAGGGTACAAAAGAAAATCTTTTCAAATGCACACAAGTTGGCATACATACAGATCGGTTAAGTCCATTTGAATATGAACAAATTTCATAGCGTTTTTGAAAGTAAAAGTCATGTAGCAAGTTTTGGAGCCCATTAGGGGCTCATACAGTAACTGAGGATCTCTAGATGTGTTCATGTGTCTCCCATATGGGTTGCTTTTAAATTCAGAACTGTTTGTGTCACTCCCTTTATTTTTCTACGTGTTGAGATTATTGTGGTACAATGTATCTTTTTATAGAAATAATGATGAATGTGCAAACAACCCCCCCCCCCCCCCCCCCCCATCAGCACCTTATTAGTATTCATTGGTATATTCTTGAAGTGCGTGCATGTGTGTGTGTGTGTGTGTGTGTGTGTGTGTGTGTGTGTGTGTGTGTGTGTTAGTGAGTGAGTATTCTGTGTGTGAGTATACTGTATGTGTGTGTGTGTGTGTCAAATAGAACAGGGCATATTCTGTTGCTTGGTTCCTGTAGGTGAGTGCAGATCGGCAGGCAAGTTGATTTCAAAGCTGCATAGTAATCCTGAAGGCAGCTTAAAATTTGCCTTCCATACTGATCAATTCTCTGAATATTTAATGATTTAATGTCAATCTGAAATAGCAGTCAACTTGATCATTCTTGTTTGTTGCACACAAAGCTAAAATGCATAGTTATAGTGAGCTAGAATTGAATAAACCTGGTTACAGTCGTTTTAAGATGTACACTAGCCTCTAGTCAACATTGTTTGGTTGGCTCTATTTTGCCCGTGAGCTCAGTTGCCACTTCATCATCTTATTTGTCATTTTGTTACTGAAGTCTTCTCTCCAGTATAATGAAGTGAAATTGTCTCTGCAGAAAGCTTATGAGGGAGAGGATGATAAAGGTTAAATGACATAGACCCAGAGCATTTGGTTATTGTAACATCAGCACTGACTGTGCAAATGGTGTGAAAAATAAGGCTGCTAGGCCAAGATTTCCAGCTAATCTTTTGAACTCAGTTTGATTTCAGTTTGAGTTCTTGCTTCCTGTCATGAGGAAAAAAACGAAAGACAAGCAAAGAAAGTTGTGATGATGTTCATAGGCTTGTGGAATTTTTGACTCACTAACCTGGTTGGTTAGCGAACGATTCAAACTTCTACAGTCCTGTCAGATTAAGAAGTGATCCAGGTAGAAAAGAAAACTGTTTTGAAATTTGGTGTTTCATTCTATTATGTGAACAGACTGTTAGGATTTCAAGACAGAAGGTAACTGGTGCAAATTATGTGCTGGAGACTGCAGAAAGAACCGTTTCTTCATCACAAAATTTGTTAGAGTCAGAAAGCGTCTTTCTTTTCGGTTGACATTTTGAGTCAATGAATGGTAAATTAATAGCCCGATATGTCTTAATTAGTTAATAGCAAAGTAATGCCCATATCCAGCAAGAAAACTTCAACTCATTCAGCATTCCCATTGGATATAAAATTATGCCCATTGCTCAATTTCTAAGGGTTATATTCTAATTTCAGAGGGTCAGGGTTAACAGATTAGTCAAAGCAGGTGGCATGTGGGGTGGGGTAGGTGGAGTTAGGAGGGGATGTGGTTGCCATCACAACTTAGGTGGCATTAAATCTACTGACTGAAGCATAGTCAGTTTCTTCTTCTGTTAAAGGGTCAGTTGATTGGTTTTTGTTGTTTTCATTTATTAACCAACGTTTTGGCAGTAGTAGACTGTATGTGCATTGATCAGCAGAAAAAGGATAACACTGGATTTTTCTTGTTGTCATCTGCTAAAGTGCTATGCCTACTGCAATTCAGTATGACTATCAGGCTGGTGAACTTGATTTGAAAAATAGTATATGTCATAATGACACACTCAGTGAGATTTTCATGCATTCAAGTTGAAAATCTGTGCTTTGTTTATGCTCATTTGGGAACACTGTCTTTTACTGTTCTAGTCTTTTTCAGTGTAGCACAGTGTCTCTCCTTGTGTTCTGTTTTACAGTGCATCTTATTTATGTTCATATGGCACTCTGTTTGTGTGTGTGTGTGGAGAGACAGAGGAGAGAGAGAGACAGAGAGAGAGAGAGGGGTGGGTGGGAGAGGGACTCTCAGAGAGAGAGAGAGAGAGAGAGAGAGAGAGAGAGATGTGCGTGTGTGTGTGTGCATGCGTGCGTGCGTGCGTACGTGCGTGCGTGTGTGCGTGAGAGAGAGAGAGAGAGAGAGAGAGAGAGAGAGAGAGAGAGAGAGAGAGAGAGAGAGAGAGAGGTATGATACTACAGCACCAACTGATCAGCATTTTGGACTTTTCAGTGACCACTAATTGCCTGTGCTATTTGTCATATTGTATGATAGACTCTTTTTTGTTGTTGTCTGATGCAGTAATGTTGAAGTGCGGTCCATGGTTGGTCGTGATTTATTGACCCTCAAGCACTTCCAGCCTGAGGACATTAAACAGCTGCTGTGGACAGCCAACGATCTGAAAACACGGATCAAAGTCAACAAAGAGGTAAAGACAAGGTTATCGACTGAGTGGTCGACTGGTTCATTGGTTGATTAGAGTGTAATGGACTAAGTCCCTGGCTGTTACTGGTTGACAGATTGATTGACTGGGTGATGGAAAAAACAACAACAGTCATGGATGAGTGGTTTAAGTTGGCTGATCAGTGACTGTACAAGTGGTTGACTCATTCTGTGGCTGGTACTGGTCTCTTGGTTTGCTGGGTCAGTGGTTGGTGGGCAAATCAACTGATAAAAATTGAACTGTCAGAATGACAAAAGTTTTATTTGATTTTTTTTGTTTTGGATTTTGACTGTTGATGTGCATTCTCAGGGCTGTCTTTTAAAACTGTGAACCACACAGTTAGGGGTTCTCATTTGACTTTCTTTTTTATTGATAGAATATACCTTCTATATGAATAGAATATACCTTCTATATGAATAGAATGTACCTACATTTTGAATTCAAAGGCTGCTTCCATTCTACTGTTCTGAAGATATAGTCTGCTGGGACAGTTGCCAAAAGTTTTGGAGGTATTTCGACCACTAAGATATCTACAGTATCTCAATTAATTTGATGTACATGAATTTCTCACAGAGCTATGTTTCTTTTCCATTAAGCTCTGATTAGTGGCAGTTACTTGCATTTGATCAATATGAAGGCACCCTGTTGTTCAGCAGTTGATGTTGGATGGGTGTTTCAGTATGCTGCTGAACACATCAGGTCAAATTTCAATTTTTCAATTTTGCACAGCTCCTTTTTGAATTTCACTGTGTTTGTATTGGTATCATTACAAACTTGCAGTTTGGGGAGCTGTATAAATTTTAAAGCAAGCGGTGACTTCTTGCATCACAGTTCTTATCACTGTACTTTGCTATTTACACTTGCTACTGTTGTTCATGTATTGTATACCATTTTTCTCTTGTAATTCAAGATTATTTTTTGATGAATTGAACTCCTCCAGGCCTGCTGTCATTTTTGTTTGATTTCTAAGGTGTGGCAACAGTAAGCAGTTGACTGACAGAATACTTATCTTTCACAGAAGAAATGTTTAAACATTACAATTTATACATGAGGAGAAAGTGTTAACGTTTCCAAAGTCTTATGATCCACTAATGGAGTTGTAGCGCTGAAATCGGCAACCACACACAATTCATTAAAAGATGTGAATGTCTAAAGAAAAAAAAGTGATTAGGGAGTAAGCTGCCTCGGGGCAATGATTGGTGTCGCAGACTTGCAGGCTGGGAGGTTGTTGGTTTGATTCTTACTTTATTTGTGGGATTTGATTTTCCGGCCTGGCCAACTCCTGTTCAGAGATGTGTGTGCTTTGGGGTCAAGTGGGAAGACTGGAACCACTCAGTGGAGTTTCATCCACTCCGTGGATGCGTCTGAGTGTTGCTTTATGTAATCGCTTGACCAACACTGCGGGTGTCTGTAGGATCTCTTTGGCCTGATTGTGCTGGAATGTATTATGAAAGGATGCTAAGGGCATAGACTTGTTCTGCATTACTGTAGTGTCTGACTTGAGTGGACCATCACTGCATCATTTTCATCATCCTCATCATCACAGACAGTAATAATAAAATAAAATAAAAAGGTTGGTCTCTGGGGCTGTTGATGTCCTTGGTTGGTGAATTAATTTCCACAACCATGAGTTGAGTTAGTGACAATGTCGTCAGCACCAGCAAGTTTTTGAGGTGTTGGATGGACATGGTGGTTCCCCCTGAAGGGGGAATTCTTATTCCCGCTGCATTTATTGTTGTCAGTAAAGGGACATACATTGTGTGTGTATGCTGGATCAGTACAGGCGCCAGTGAACAACCCCAAAGTCACTTTGCAGCAGTGCAGTCTTTCCCCTGGTGGCTGCCTTATAAAGACTTGGTGTTGACCACTGCCTGTGACTGTTGTGGCTTGGGCTGCAAGAAGACAAACCTGGTTATGGCTGTGAACAGTGAGCCGGAATCAGTGGCTTGTAAAGTTGATGGAAGGGGCAGGGTTTGGTAGGAGGTGGAGAGGGTGTGTGAGGACTTGCGAAATGAGGTAGTGAAACAAAAGAACAACAAACAAAAGCAATTGATTAGAGAGATATAAGCATAATGAATTACTGCAATGGATGTGGCTACAAAAATGAGTTTCGGTCAAAGGAAGGTGGAAAGATATGAAATTCAGGAGACATAAAATTTCCTATTGCTTTTTCCTTCATGTATAACATCCACACCCGCAAATTTAAGGTGAAAGGGCAATCGGGATAAATAACTGGCCCAGAAGAGTGGGGATGAATGACCTAACACCACACTCACTCCACCAGAAAGACAAGACGTTAAATTTGGTAATGAAGATAGCCACACTTGAAAACTAACCCCATGTTTTTGTGAAGCCCCATGGGAATGACTGTACCCACGCCCTTTCCTCACTTGTTAGTGGGGATGTGGAACAAAACAAACTGATTTTCAATGGAAAGTGAAAAGTTGGTCCAAATCATTTTGAGGTGTTTTTGCTCTTCCAGTTTACATTTAGAATGAACAATTTGTAATTTTTCAAACATGAAAAGCAGCATTTTTAAGACTGGAGGAGTGAAAATGCCCACATACTGTAATTCAGTACGTAAGCGTCATGCATGATGTTGTTCTCTTGTTCAGGTGTTGTCTGTCTCTAGCTGTCTGTCTGGATTTTGGATAGCAGTGAGGTTGTGACTGCTTCATGATTTCTTCTGGACACTTCTTTTTAGTTCTTTTTCCTAACAGCTGCAGATGCAGTACATGGACCAGTGAAAAGAACAAATCATCGCTCTTTGTAGGCTTCTTTTTAGTCAGGTTTTTTTTTTTTTCATTTTAAAGATCTGTAAGTGAAGTGCATAGACCAGTTAGAAAATTGTTACTTTTTAAATGAGAACTGCAGAACTTGAGAGTGAATAATTTAGGGATTGAAACTGGGTAAGGAAAAGAGCAAGAGGCAGACACTGAGACAGACAGACAGACTGGGTCAGTGAGGTGCCTGTTGAGCGGAGTTGATGGGTCTTTGCAGATAATGACTCCATTAGCAGGGAAGAATGCCTCCATGATTTTCCAGAAACGAAGCACGCGCACTCGGGTGTCCGCAGAGTCAGGTTAGTCTGCGTCACAAAACAACTTGTTTGCTGTAAGGGTTAAGTGTTTCTTATTGTCACAGTGTACTTATGCATGCTCGCAGCCCTTGCATGAACTTTCACCTCTGCCCCTCTCCCTATCCACTGACCTCCACCCCCCCTCCTCAACCACTCTCCCACCCCTACCCACATGCACACAACAGAAGGAAGTGTCTAGGCCAGAGAATGTTAATGTATGCTGAAGTATTGTCCCGGTGTGTCTTATTACCTTACAGACTTTTTCTTTATTGGTCATGTGTTTAAATCATAAGTACTAGTTTGCTCACACATACACGCAGACACACATGCACAGACAGACACAGACACACACGCAAACACATACACACATATGCTCAATGTGTTCTCATGCACACAGACGTACAGATGTACCCTCAAACACGCGCACATGGGCACACACACACACACACACACACACACACTGCATGCATGCACACACTCTCACACTCACACATACTCGCACACATGCTTGCACACACTGTCTCACACACACACCAGGTATTTTGCAGTCATGATGATAGATCAGCAGATATTATACTAAAAGATCTGTAAAAATCATCATACAAATGTCTGTTGGAAGGAACCAACAGGTGGTAATGCTTAATAAAGATTGAAAGTCAGGTTTTTTTTTTGTTGCAGTGGATTAGCCTGATGGCAGATGTCAACATGTGGCAATGCCATAAATCAGTTTGTATGTTGAGTGTTTGTTACAAGGTTTCAATGTGATTTTAGTATGAAAATAGCCAGTAATTGACTTTTTTTTGCTGTCTCACAGTGAATTTCAGTTGATCTAGTTGGCTTTACAAGGTCTCAGCATGATTTTAGTCTGGAAATAGCCAGTAATTATATTTTTAAAAAAAATTGTGAACCAAAACATGCCTATTTGTTTAGGCACTTCCATTTTGGCTGCTGTTCATTAAGTTTGATGCCATACCCATGGAAAACAATCAGAAATCCTGTTGCATGTGGGGGATTCAGCTGTTTGATGGAATGTGTGGATTACGGGCAGGCATGGCGGCCCTTGGTGGTCACGCACAGTTTCTAGGTCCGGATGATGTTCACATTGGCGTCAGTGA
This sequence comes from Conus ventricosus, assembly GCA_018398815.1. Classification (NCBI taxonomy): domain Eukaryota; kingdom Metazoa; phylum Mollusca; class Gastropoda; order Neogastropoda; family Conidae; genus Conus; species Conus ventricosus. The sequence continues at coordinate 16,562,890 of CM031610.1, forward strand.
ATCTGTCAAGGATACTGCAAGGTGATTTCTGCTCCTCTAAGATCTTTGTATGATTTCTTCTTCTTTTTTTTTTCTCTTTCTGTTCACCTCTCTCCTTGCTGTAAACTTCTATGTTACATATAGCAAATGTTGCTGGAAAACTGATTGATGAAATTTTCTTTGGAAACAAGACCGTGGAAATGATGTATTCATATGGGCAAGATATCCAGTGTGTGTGTATATGTGTGTGCATGTGTGTGTGTGTGTGTGTGTGTGTGTGTGTGTGTGTGTGTGTGTGTGTGTGTGTGTGTGTGTGTGTGCATGAGTGTGTGTGCACATGCATGTGCATGTGTGTGTGTTGCATCGGTTGTCTCCTCTTTTTAGGCATTTTGTTCTTTTTATGTGTGAAAAGTTTCTTCTTTAAGTGATAAGGATTGGGCTGTGACCCCTTTTGACCCTTGAGGAGGGGTCATCAGGATACCTTCCTTCCCCCCTCCCCTTCCCTCCCCGATTGGCAACCCTCAGGTCTGCCACAGTTGTATGAGAGCTGCTTGAGAGCCCAGTCCCCTGCCGTCACCTTTGACCTACACTATTGTGATGCTCAGTCATCGCTGAACGATGTCATCGTCTCTTGTGTGCAGGGTGCTGTCCAGAATGTCTGACGTGATCGTGGCCCGTGTGCACAGTCAGGAGGACCTGGTGGTGATGGCCGACGAAGCCTCTGTGCCGGTCGTCAGTGGGCTGAGCGATGTGTACCATCCACTGCAGATCCTGGCAGACTTCCTCACACTGCAGGTCAGACATTGCTCTAGCTCACACATGCAGGTCAGACATTGCTCTAGCTCACACTGCAGGTCGGAACTTTGTCTAGTTCTCTGGGCATCAAAGGGATTTTGAATGTACATGATGAAATGAGGCAAGTGGTGTGGTGGGGTTTTTTTTTGCCCCTGTTCAATTGACACATTGAGTGAATGGGGATTTTGTGAGTTTTTTTTTAAAAACAAATTTTAAAGGAATTTTAAATAACTCCACGGTTAGCATGGACAAAGAAATTACAAGACAAAACGCAACGCGTTTCGACCTCGTAGGTCTTCTTCAGGCAAAATAAACAACATTTTGGACAATGAAAATGAAGAACGAGCAATCACTTATCTTCTCTAATTGGGTGCCAGATGGGTGTTGAATTAAGAATTTGAGAAGATAAGTGATTGTTAGTTCTTCGTTTTCATTGTCCAGAATGTTGTTTATCTTGCCTGATGAAGACCTAAGAGGTCAAAACGTGTCATGTTTTGTCTTGTAATTTATTTGTCCATATTAACCAGCAGAGTTACTTAAAATTCCTTTCAAAATTAGTTTCAATTTCCGCCTGTTGTCACCTCATTTTGAAACTAACTTTTTTTTTTTTTTTTTTTAAAGTCAAGTGTCATGTTTCCATACCAACCATCTACTACAATTTCTCTTTAGCAAACTTGAGAAATGCGCTCTTGCCTCAGAAATGGATGTTGGCGATTTTCATGTATGATTAATCCTTGAGCTGTTGAGTCAGTTTGACTATCATGATGTCTGTTTTCTCATTAAGGGCATTTTATGTTTTTCATAAACATTTACCATTTTGCATTTGGAGTTCAGGGGCCCCCTGTTCAAAGCCCCTTGTAGATAATTTCCATGTTAATGGAAGCTGTCCATCAAACATTATAAGTTTATTATCTGAACAATGTCAATCTGTGTTGTTATTTGACATTCATAGATCATTGAGGGTGATTTCAGGTTTATTATCTGAACAATGTCAATCTGTGTTATTATTTGACATTCATAGATCATTGAGGGTGATTTCAGGTTTATTATCTGAACAATGTCAGTCTGTGTTATTATTTGACATTCATAGATCATTGAGGGTGATTTCAGGTTTATTATCTGAACAATGTCAGTCTGTGTTATTATTTGACATTCATAGATCATTGAGGGTGATTTCAGGTTTATTATCTGAACAATGTCAGTCTGTGTAATTATTTGACATTCATAGATCATTGAGGGTGATTTCAGGTTTATTATCTGAACAATGTCAATCTGTATTATTATTTGACATTCATAGATCATTGAGGGTGATTTCGTAAAACTGAAAGTTCCTGAAAATCAGGTGCGTTTTGGAAATATTAGAAGTATATTTTGCAGGTAACATTCACTGTGTTAAACATGTTCTTGGTGTGTGTGTGCGTGTGTGTATGTGTGTGTGTGTGTGTGTGTGTGTGTGTGTGTGTGTGTGTGTGGTGTGTGTGTGTGTGTGTACGTGTGTGTGTGTGTGTGTGTGTGTGTGTGTGTGTGTGTGTGTGTGTGTGTGTGTGTGTGTGTGATATGAATAACATGTACAACTTATTTCTTTGTAGCTAACATATATAGATATTTAGAAACATTCAGTATGGGCAGGATGATTTCTTGTCACCAAAGGCATTTCTAAAAGGAAATTTATTCAATCATAAATAACCTGCATGATTTATTTCTTTGTGCCTAACATATATACATATATTTAGATACATTGAGTATGGGTGGGATGATTCCTTGTCAGCAAAGGCTTCTTTAAAAGGAAATTTGTTTAGTGTGTCGCTGTTTGTGTGCTGTTCATGCAGGAACATTTTGGGTACCTCAAAGGGCTGAAGATTGCCTGGGTGGGGGACGGGAACAACATCCTCCATTCCCTCATGATGGGCTGCACCAAGCTGGGCATTGACCTCAGTTATGCCACCCCGCCGGTAAGACTGGGTTGTTTTTCTGTGTGTGTGTGTGTGTGTGTGTGTGTGTGTGTGTTTGTGTGTGTGTGTGTGTGTGTGTGTGTGTGTGTGTATGTATGGGTGTGTGTGTACGTATGTGTGTGTGTGTGTGTGTGTGTGTGTGTGTGTGTGTGTGTGATGTGTGTGTGTGTGTTTGTGTGTGTGTGTGTGTATGTGTGTACATATGGGTGTGTGTGTACGTATGTGTGTGTATGTTGTGTTTTGTGTGTGTGTGTGTGTGTGTTTATTAAAAAAAAAAAAGAATTCCGTAAACATCGACAGCTTCCTGTTTTATGTGAACACCACTATATTTAAATGCACATCATTATGAGACCTCACAGTAGGCCCAATCACCACTGTGTTTTAAATGCACATCATTATGAGACCTCACAGTAGGCCCAATCACCACTGTGTTTTAAATGCACATCATTATGAGACCTCACAGTAGGCCCAATCACCACTGTGTTTAAATGCACATCATTATGAGACCTCACAGTAGGCCCAATCACCACTGTGTTTTAAATGCACATCATTATGAGACCTCACAGTAGGCCCAATCACCACTGTGTTTTAAATGCACATCATTATGAGACCTCACAGTAGGCCCAATCACCACTGTGTTTTAAATGCACATCATTATGAGACCTCACAGTAGGCCCAATCACCACTGTGTTTTAAATGCACATCATTATGAGACCTCACAGTAGGCCCAATCACCACTGTGTTTTAAATGCACATCATTATGAGACCTCACAGTAGGCCCAATCACCACTGTGTTTTAAATGCACATCATTATGAGACCTCACAGTAAGCCCAATCACCACTGTGTTTTAAATGCACATCATTATGAGACCTCACAGTAGGCCCAATCGCCACTGTGTTTTAAATGCACATCATTATGAGACCTCACAGTAGGCCCAATCACCACTGTGTTTTAAATGCACATCATTATGAGACCTCACAGTAGGCCCAATCACCACTGTGTTTTAAATGCACATCATTATGAGACCTCGCAGTAGGCCCAATCACCACTGTGTTTTAAATGCACATCATTATGAGACCTCACAGTAGGCCCAATCACCACTGTGTTTAAATGCACATCATTATGAGACCTCACAGTAGGCCCAATCACCACTGTGTTTTAAATGCACATCATTATGAGACCTCACAGTAGGCCCAATCACCACTGTTTAAATGCACATCATTATGAGACCTCACAGTAGGCCCAATCACCACTGTGTTTTAAATGCACATCATTATGAGACCTCACAGTAGGCCCAATCACCACTGTGTTTTAAATACACATCATTATGAGACCTCACAGTAGGCCCAATCAAACCCATATGATAGTACAAGGAAGCAAACCAATAGTGGCAAAGGAGAGCAACTGCTACAAAACAGTTCCACGAATGAAAGGATTGTATAATTGGCTTTTAATTCATTAATGGTATATAAGAGGAAAAAAGGGCAGTAACTACTGTTTGGAATGATGGAGAGATGCTAGAAATGTGACATACTTGCTCTCAAAGGTGAATTGATGTCTGGAACCGATGTTTGATGCACTTAATAGAGTTATTGTCCCTACCCCCCCACCCCCACCCCCCGCCCCCATTCGGTTCATCAGACAGGGATAATTCATAATCATCACAGGACAGGGAGAGGAAGAGGGGGCAGGTGGTGGAGGAAATCTGTCTAAATTTATACCTACTCCACCAAATTGAAAACACACTTGTTAAGATGGCTGTGGAAATGTCCATTTTAATGCAGAGCACACTGCAAACCCCTTGGTTATGAGTTAGTTTAAAAAGAACTTTCATGAGTTAGTTTAAAAAGAACTTTCTGGTGCCCCAAATAACAGAGAATAGTGCTGGCATTCTGATATATTGCGAGAGTAATTTCTGTAGTTTTCTAAGCGCCGCACCTGTGCCAGAGTGACTTTGTCAGGCAGATCTCTTTCAGTGTGTTATACATTGTCGATGACTAGCAGCGTTTCATTTGTTGGAGACAGAGGTACCATATTTCCTTGTACAGTAGCCTTTTTTTTTTTTAGTGAAAATTTAACAGGTTGAAAAGATGCTTCTCTACTGGTAGACCTTCGTCAACTGTACCTGATGTAAGTGTGCCAGAATGGCTGAAGCAGGGGAGACATGGCTAGTAAGAGAAAATGAAAGGACACAGATCCCGTGCTCTTCTCCAGCAGTAGTTCCTCTTTCCCTGAAACCCGTCAGCCTCTCTCTGCCTCATACCTGCCTCTCGGCCTTCGTCTGGCTCTGAAGAAATGCGGAGAGAGGCTTACAGTTCCAGTGGTGTGCATCAAGAACCGTTTGTCTGTGTCCTGCCTCGTTCAGCCCAGCATTCTGTATCTGCTCTTTGTCAGAATGTGCTCATCCATACACTGAGAGAATGGAATAGACTGTGATCAATATTTGAACATTAGACTAGAAAAGTTCCAATGTGGTTTATGTTTGGTGGGAAGTAGCGCTTTCCAAATGTTTTCTGGAGCGAATTAAAAAAAAACTGTTTGAAATCTGAAGTGTTTTTGATTTTTTTTTAATCCACACTGGTAGTCTGTCTTCATGAAATGTGATGCTGTTAATTTGCAAACAAAGAAATATATGACATACAGTTTAAGGTAATGACAGTCTTTTTTCCCCTGTTCTCTCAGTTAATCCCACTGGCACTATAACATGTATCTAAGAAATCACTCCAGGGTAGAGATTTAATAATGAACTCTTAAAAGTGAGGTTGTTATTTGATGTGGAATTTTGCTCCTTGACGGTGTACGTGTGTCTGCATGTTCGTTCACTTCACTATGTCCTTCTACAGGGCTATGAAGCTGACATCAATGTCATGCAGGATGCTGTCAAGTTTGCTGCCATGGTAAATCAATGTTTTAATTTCTGTAATGTAGCAGGCATTACCAACTTTTAATTTTGTTGCGGTATACTATTCCCTTTGTGTCATCTTTCATGTCCTTTTTTTCGCTGCATCTACCTGTTCTGATTTATGAGTGTAAAAGTAAGCTATTTTTAAATTCATGCTTGAAAGCAAATCTAGTTTTACACTGTTGTGTTACATTTAAGACAAAAAAAAGATACATCAGTTAGTCATACCTCTACATCTAGGGCTTTTTTTATATTTCCTTTCTCAGATTTTTTTCATACCTTATTTAATATTCATTGTACATATACATTCATGTGCATGTATATAGACATGCACGCATGTGCATAAATATTAGGCCTATAATGGTAGTGTAACTCGGCAGTTATTGCCATAAAAGAAGGATTAATTCAGATCCAGAAGAATGCTCTGGGAGACCGTGACTGATGCATGACTGCATAGGCGTCTTACACTCTTCAGAGCATCATTGAAGTCCTTATGGGGTAAAGGTGACATACATTTTCCAAACTTACCGAGCTGTAAAGTATAGTGTTACTATGGCTAGGGTACTGTACACTTGAAAGATGGCAGAATAAAGATTTACTAGTCAGAGGCAATCGGAGCCATCTTTCCTAACATTGTGAAGAGGAGGAGAGGGAAGGGGGAGATGGAGAGGTAACTCCCTTAGTGAGTTTACCCCTGGACACATCCTGCATGAACTCAGTTTTTCCAGGACTTTCTTGGGTACAAGGTTTGTTCACTCAAACTTGTCAAATCTTTCAGTTTTCAACATATTGGGAGAAGAAGAAAAACTATATGCCTTCAGAAGCCTTTGAGTCTGACTTCTCCAAAAACCATCTTAATGAAAGGAAATGGAGACCATTCACCCTGTCATGTTATGCACGCCTGACTTATATTGCAAGAAGCAAATTTGTTACATTTAAGAGGAGTCACATTTTTCTTTGTTCTGATTACTTCAGCCAGGGCTTAGAGCATACTGCATAGTCTGAAAAGTTTTACAAACGTATGTTAAGTTGGTAGGAAAGAAAAATAAAATTTTCATGCATGGCCAGATGGCACAGTGCACAAATAATGTATTTTGACATGTTGACTTTTCTGTGTGGTCTTTTTCACGTCACTTTGGAAACCAGTCGATGATTGTTTTCTGTGGGTTGCGTCCAACAGAGCGGATCCAAAGTGACCATCACCAATGACCCCCTGGAGGCTGTGTACCGTGCCGACGCCGTCATCACTGACACCTGGGTCAGCATGGGGCAGGAAGAGGAGAGGCAGCAACGCTTGAACGATTTCCAGGGCTTCCAGGTGTCGCGCAAAGTAGGCGTCATTTTTGTGCCTTGTTTCAGTGCCTCTTTGGCTCAGCAGTAAAGCATAGAATTTGTAGCTCTGTAGTTTTGCCACAGGTTTTTATTAACTTATACAGCAAGTTAATCTCCATTTTTTTTTTTTTTTTAACTGAGGCTTGTTAAATCACTTTGCATTGATATCATTAGAGAGTGAGCAGTTTTCATGTAGATCTGGCTATATCAACATTAACCCATGTAAAAGAGGATGGTCAATGATGGAAAGCAGCTTTCCTCAATTATTGTTTGAGCTTCTTCCCATCACTGAGTTATCTTCTTGTTTTGGTGGGAATATGAATGTGGCCCTTGAGCTTTTGTTTGTGGATGATATTGATTTTTATGCGTTTTCAGCCTGATGATGATACGGTCTCAGTTGTCAGCTGTGTTGTACACAATGGCTAGTGCCTTGTGTGTCACATGACTTTACCTGCCTAGGGAGACTAGTGGTTAAGTAAGGTTCAACGCTTAGTGTACTTTTGGTTTTTATATCACCAATTATGATTTACCTCTTGATTGAGAAAGCATTGATTCTGTATTGATAAAGCGCATAGGTGATAGGGAGGGGTGATATATCAGTGAGAGTTAATGCTAGAATCTAGTTATTTTGTAACAGCTTTCTTATGTGATTTCATATGATAACAGTGTAACAGTGCAATGCGTGTGTAAGCGTGTTAGTGTACGTGTGCATGTGCATTGTGTGTGTGTGTGTGTGTGTGTGTGTGGTGTGTGTGTGTGTGTGTGTGTGTGTGCGCGCGCGTGCATTTTGGCAGGAATGTTGCATAGTATGTGTTTAGAAATTTTACTTATTAATAGTTAACAGACATCATATCTTGACACAGTGCCTGCGCTTGCTTTTTTCCCCCCACTATTAGATTGTTCGTCTATGTATTTGTCTGACTTTATTCAAGTTTAAAAGGCTGTGCCAGTCTTGAATAAAAGTTACTCTGTGTTAGGTTTGGGAGCAAAAGTTACCCCTCTTGTTTATTGTTTACTGTTCCCTGCCTCATTTCATTTCCAACAGTGTTGTGTTGTAAATATGTTTGTATGCGCTAAGAACGTGTATCCTCAGAATCTACGGATAAAGAATCGAGGACATCTAACTACATATTTGTTGACTCAAAAACATTTGGGGGAAAAACTTTATTCATTTTATATAAGTTAAAGTATGTTTATGCAAGAGCGTGTATGTGCATGAAAGTGCTGCGTATGGGAACAGTTAAAGAAAGGATTGCTGTATGATAGGTGGCTAGCTAGCTTGCCAGCACTCTGAAAGGATTTCCATTTACTTCCCTCTCCTTTCGAGGGAGGGCCTCTTTCCTTTAGGGCTGGTCCAGTTGATCAGGGTTTATTCCAACCCTCCCCCTACCCCTCACTTCTCCTAGTGATGTGGTCCTCCCTCATATCTCTCTCCTGCCGCCTCCTTTTAAATTTACCAGTGTTGGAGGAATTGTTGGGCCAGTGTAGAATTCTTGGAGTTCAGATTGTTTTTCCTCTTCCCTGATTCCCTGATGTGTGTGTGTGCGTGTGTGTGTGTGCGTGCGTGTGTGTGTGTGTGTGTGTGTGTGTGTGTGTGTGTGTGTGCGTGTGTGTGTGTGTGTGTGTGTGTGTGTGTGTGTGTGTGTGTGTGTGTGTGTTGGAGGAGTTGTTGGGCCAGTGTAGAATTCTTGGAGTTCAAATTGTATTTCCTCTTCCCTGATTCCTTGGTGTGTGTGTGTGTGTGTGTGTGTGTGTGTGTGTTTCATGTGCACACACATGTGTGTGCATGCAAGCAATTTTTGATCATAACAAGACTTTTCATAGTGGTGTGGTGAGTGGCTTCACTAGGTAGAAAACTATACAGGTGTGGTCTCGGATGTGTACATTACACGCCTATGAAGGACGTTTTGGTTTAAGATTGAAGGGTTTTCATTTTGCTCAGGAGTTTATTTTACTCTCTTATGTTATTGTGACATTGGGCTTTATTGAGGTGTTTGTTTCTTTCTTTTCTTTAATCGTGTTGTTCAGTTTTGATCTAGTGTTTCGTTTTATTCCCTTATTTCATTGTGATTGTCTTATTGGTTTACTTTATATTTATAATGTTTACTATGTATTCATTATATTTATGATGAAAGACCAGCAGCTAGAGGCGGAGGTTGGCTGTCTGACCACAGATGCTGAAGGAGGCGAGTGCTGACTGGGTGCTCCTCCACTGTCTGCCTCGCAAAGCTGAGGAGGTGACGGACGACATTTTCTACGACAGGGACCACTCTCTGGTGTGGCAGGAGGCGGAGAACAGAAAGTGGACTGTCATGGTATGCCACACGTTGCTTTCTGCCTGCACTGTGCGTGGGATCACTGTTTGTGTGGCCTGATTTTGTGGGTTTTCTAATATTGTATCTGCTTGACTTAAAAATGTTGTGGCTTTTGTATGTTGTCTCTGGAACCCATTTTTTTTTTCTCTTGTCTTACATGCCCCGTTTGTAACATTCCTCTCACTCTGTGTTTTTGGCTGTCCCATACACAGCCGTTGCTGAGTTTAGTCCTGTCGCAGCCTCATCGGTGAGGATTCACAGAGAACAATTGATGTCAAGTACTCTGTGAGGCAAGCCACCTGCTGAAGCTGCGCAGCTGTTGAGTGACTATGGTGGTGGTATTCAGTGGTGCTTGTTCTAATCCAGCATGTGCAGGACATCCCCTGCTGATGACGCAAGTTACCTAGTCACAGAGCCAGCACGACTGACCGTCGGGTCCATTTAATGGCAGTCCCCATCAAGAAAGCGAAATTGAAGTCTCCTCAAGAGCAGGGCATGGAAGGCCACCCATTTGTTTTTTTAAATCTGTTTTAAAGATAATGAGGATGATGAAGGTGAAGCTGCGGAGTTCCAGTCTGATCATAGACTACATGACTGGGGTGCACTGCTTCCATAATGCATCCCAGCTACTACCATGGCCAAGAGGTACTCAGTCCTGCACAGCCTTAAGTGCATGAAACTCAACTGTGAACTCGGCTGTATTGTTCCTGTCTTTCCATTTTAGCCCACAACACACTAAGCAGCTTAGCTCCTGTCTCCATTTGACTCTGTCTTCTGTGTCTACTTATTTGAGTTTGTCTCTTATTTCTGTTCCGTTGTTCTGTTGTTCTTTTTTTCAAATAATTTATTATGTTAGCTGTGTCTGCAGTCTCTGCTCCTGTGAATTGAGGTATGTTAAAGGTAATGAAGTGATAGATCTCCAGGAAAAAATTGTTCTTACAGGACCAGAATCTTGTCGGTCAATGTGGCAAAATTTGTGGCATTGGCAAACATGACAGTGACTCTTGATGAGGTAGTTTGTGGAAGTTGTTGAACTGATTCTCAGATCTTACAGTTGCTGGACAGGAATTGTGTGTAGATGAAAATCTTAAAAGGGTGTATGGAATTGAAAAAAAAAAAACCCTGAAGGAGTTGTACCAAATTTTAAGGTTTCTTATGTAGAAGGCCATTTTTAGATGGTATACATTTTATTTTTCACTTTTCTCCCTCCTTTCCATCCATGTAGTGCTCTGTTCCTTTTCCCTCTATCTGTTTTTGTTTTGTTCTGTTTAGCTGTCTGATTTGCTGTGCCTCAGCCTGGCCTGGTCTGCCCCAGCCCCAGCACCAGCAATCCACAGGGAGCAATGTTAGGTCCTCATGAGGAAACCCACCAGAAGAGACCCTACATGCTGCTGAATCACTTTGATGATATGTTCAGTGGTTCTTGTTCTGATCCAGTGTATGCAGGACACCACCTACTAAGCTCCCAACTGACAACAACGATTGCTTAGTTGTGTGGAGGCAGTTAAGTGAGCTCTCCTTCCAGAGGGCGCCACTACATCTGTCTGACAACAGTCATCATGAATTAGCTGATACCGACGTCCCTGATGAAACCCCAGCAAGGGATAGACGTGGAGAGAAAATCAAAACTGAGATCACCGCAAGAGCAGAAGATGAAGGGCCTCAAAATGTGATCATTTATTTCTTTTGTCTATTATGCTGATTGACGAGGATGATGATGGTTAAGAGAGTGTTATAGAATTCCAGTCTGGTCTGAGACAGGGTTAAATTCTGTGCTCACTTTCATAATATACAAACACCTGCTGCGTTAGTCAGGAAATCTGAGCAGCACTCTGAGGCACTTCTGTCAAGTGGAGGAAACTCAACTGTTTGGCACTAGTCTGACCAGTTGATCCCATAGGAAACTCAACTGTGGATGGGACTAGCTACCTCCTGGTCCGGGCAGAAAAATTCCAGACACAAATGACGCTGATGGGAAGTGAACCCACAGGCCCCCCTGCCTGGAGGCTGCAATACTATGTACTTTGCCTCCGTGGCTAGTCATCTGTCTTCTTTTTATTTATTTATTTATTTTTTCTGATCTCCTTTGACCCAAATACTGATGTCTACATCCTGGACAGTGATATATAAATATCAGAAAAGAAAATGATTGTGGCAGCCCAGTCTGGAGACGTTTTGTATGGGACTAAAACTAAAATTTGGATGGGCTGGCATGAAGATTGTGTGCGTGTGTGTGTGTGTGTGTGTGTGTGTGTGTGTGTGTGTGTGTGGTGTGTGTGTATGTGTCTGCGCGCGCGTGGGTGCGCACATGCACGCGTTGTACAGTTCTGTTCAGTCCAGTTCAATGGTAATATCAACTTCTGTTCATCATCAGTGATTTTAGACGATATTTAAAGGCAACAGAGATCGCTGAGAATGTCAGACCTACTGTCTCTTGTCATTTTCTTTCACCTCTCTCCTTCACATATTAGAATCTAGACAGTCCACTAAGAATATATCTGAAAATACTTTGGAAAAATAATCACAGCAGCCTGCCCAACTCTGACTGGGCAATAATGTGTGTAATCTCCATAATACATGTGTCATATAAAATCTGGTCAATGCTTTCAAAATGTGCAGTATTTATACCTTTTGATTTGTATCACCCTGTTGAAAATGGACAGTCTAGTAATATATGACAGACAGAAAATTTTCCTTCACATATACACCTAACACTAGGAGATAATTTTGTGTTCCATGTTCCATGTGCGCGCATGTTGCATAAACTTTGCTCGGAGATTTCACTGACAGTTGAAGTGTGTGTGTGTGTGTGTGTGTGTGTGTGTGTGTGTGTGTGTTTCCCAGGCGGTGATGCTCCACCTGTTGAAGGAATACAGCCCTCAGACCCCCAGACCTGTGTTCATGCGAGGGGAGGATCGACGCACCTCCTGAGGCTGCAGTGTCTCCTCCTCTCCACCTTCCTCTGTCATTTCACACAGTGTTCTTTTTCGTTTGTTTTCAACCATTCTTGTGCTGACTGGAATCTCACCTATCAGTGTTTGGTTATTGCTCATGGACATACTCGCTTGGATGAAATATCTGACTTCTCAGTATACTGAACATGTGCGTTGTATTTATTTAATAAATGATGAATTGAATATTTTTGCTTGGAATGCAAAGGATTCAACTAAGAAATTTCTGTTGCCCGTGCAGAGGACTGAAGTGAAAATGCACGCAGTAAATTCAGGATTAGAGAAAAAGCAGGTATCGCTTTCTGTCCAACATCCCTTGGTCTTGAATGGAGCTGAACATTGCTATCTCTCAGACAGTGTCGGTCAATTGTCTGGCATGGAGTGCTCTTTCTGCTGTCATGCAATTGGAGATTTTGAACATTTTTTCACATCGTGATGTTGAGAATTGTTTTTCCCCATCTTGTAACTCTCTACTGGGGATGTACATCTCTTACCTGCAATCTTTGTTCTGAGGATGCCACCAGTAGCTGCCTGATTAGAGACAGCATCGGTGGTGTTTGTTGATGTTGGGAATTGGCCATGTGGGCCATCCCTTTCACGTGCTTTACCTGTCAGACCATGAACTTTTTCCATGACATATCAGCTCTTGCTGACAGATAAGGCAATGGCTCCCTTGGGGTGAACTGCTGCTGTGTATTGTGAATGCAGCAGGAGCATGCATCCAGCGCAAATATGAAAAAAATTCCTGTGTTGTGGTCTTATTTAAAGGGAAGGAACTGCATTAAACACCAAGTGTAAAGTCCAAGCTAGTGGAAAGAAATCGTTTCTCTTTGTTAGAGAGATGACCGTTAGGACATACTTTTTCAAAAGGTGTTACTGCTCATGGGTAAGTTAATACGCAATCTGATGCCAACGTTAAGCGAGCAAGAACAATGAGACTTGCTGACACTGTCCACGAAGTGAACAAACGGTTAATGGTGATTAGATAAAGCATAAACCGAAAAAGGAAAGGTAATGACAAAACTTAAAACTAAGGACAGATATGCATGCATTCATACACACCCGATTGCATGTACATGTGTATGCACGCACAGACGCACGCACTCTCACACGCTTTCCATCCAGTGTAGTGGAAAGTAAAGGAAACCCCACATCCTCACTCGGATCGCAGAGTATATTCGCGTTTCAAAACTACATGAGAATTGTTTAGTTAGAAATTTCATTACTGCTCATTCTCTGAGATAGAAATTTACTTACACAGAGTATCTGAGGTCAATGAACACTTTGCTTAAGAATGCGTTTTGCTCAGTAGACACAAAAATGCAAACCACAATTAATTCAAAATGTTTGTCAGGAAGCGCAGATGTGGTGAAAGAACAAATATTGACATTCTATTGGAAAAGGAACCACTGCTCAGGGAGAAGTTGATACAAAGTAGAGAGAGAGTGAGAGAGAGAGGGAGAGAGAGAGAAAAGAGAGAGAGAGAGAGAGAGAGAGAGAGAAAGAGAGAGAGAGTATGCATGGTGATAAATATGAAACAGTTTTTGGTGAATAGGTAAAAGGAAGAAACCAAGCATGGAAAGATGGTAAAACTTGAAAGAAGGACACACGTGCAGACACACATTTGAGCAATTACAAGAATGATTGACACAATACATTTAATTGGAAAGCTGAATGCTTTGGGGATTTTCTTGAATTTGGGTTTTTTCTTTTGTCTTTTTTTTCAACATTTTTTTTTTTTTTTACATTATTTTAATGTTGAGCCATCTCGGAATATTGAGGAATTTCCTTCCCTCTCTCATTCTGTCTCTGTCTCTGTATGTCTGTCTGTCTGTCTCCATCTCTCTCTCTCTCTCTCTTTCTTCATTTTGTTGTTGTTGTAATATTGAGCTATCTTGGAATGACAAGGAATTCAGTTCAGGATTGGCACTCGCATGCATTTTATTTCTGGACCTCTCAGGGGAAAATTTAAACTTTGGTGTCGGGACAATTGCTTACACATGACCCAGAAAATCGTACCTCACTTAGTGATTGTACATACTTGCAGCTAAATGAATTAAATAGCAATCAAAGGATGCTTTCTACAGAACAAATGTAGTTTGCCTGCGTTTGGTCTTTTTTTTTTCTTTGTATCTTGTTCTGATAGAAACTGAAAATTTGAGGTCATATGATGATCTGTTGTCGATCTGAAACTCATGACAAATCATCAGTGAGTGAAATCAAACAGGAATGTCAGCTGTTTTTTGTTTGGCAGATTTTATCAGTTTTTTTTGTGTAACAAAGAACATCTCCTTTGAAGACAGACATTACTGAAAACTTTGTGAAGAACTATTCGGGAACAGGTGCGCTTCATCAGTTGTGCAAATGAACGGAAGCAGAAGTGTTTGATTAGAATTTTTTGAGAGAACAGCACCTGCTCCTCAGATTGTTGTTTGACATTTCTTGCTCTTACCCCTCCCCCCAGCTCTCCCATTTACTCTCCTTCCCCACTACCACTATATCTCTCTCCCCTCCCCATTTGGTCAACAGTGTTCCCTCCCCACCCTACACCTACTAACTCTTGTCCCCCCTCAATTTTTGGTCATCAGTATTTACGGGCCCTGATGGTGCTTGTTAGTACAGTTATACTGGAACTGAATGGTGGGGAATGAGCTTGGCCATGTTCTGATTTGTCTCTTGCAATGAGTGTTATAATGGATGCAAGATACAGAATGTGGCTTTACTGTGTTACTTTGTGATAAAGCTTTTGTGGTTGATGAAATGATGATACTTTCATTGCATTGAAAATGTGTCTGCTGAAGTAAGTGAGCTTTTTCAGTCCAGATTTGTGATTTTTTTTTACTATTTGTGGCCATTAAAGAAAGACATAAATCTTACCTGTGCTTTTAAGTATTTTGAATTTAGTACATCTTCATTTTTTTTTTTTTTTTTTAATAAACAATATAAGAAAAGCATAATGACACACCAAATACATCTTAAAATCTCATTCCACTTCATTCACACATCAGTTACTCAATGCATGCATTTTTGCAATAAAAAAGAAAAAAAATTCATTGAAAACAAGAGAAGACAGATCGAGGATGACTGGAAAGTCGCAGGAAAACAGATGGAACTTTTCTGACTCTGGTATGGAGAGGGGGTGGGGGAGGAGGGGGGAGGGAGTTTTCTGTAATGGCTGATATACGATTGTTGGTGAAAGAGGAAATCATTGTGTCTACTGTGTTCAAACCATATCCCCAACATGTGGGTATCCTGTGCAGGTAACTTCCTCTTTTTTTGTCATTTCGTTGGACTCTTGCCTTTATGTATGTAATATTACTGGATGCTGAATGAACATGACCCAAAACCAAATGAATCAAGTAAACTGTAATGTTCATTAATAAAACTTATTATGAAATAGAAGAAAAAAAAAGGCATGAACAGGGTCTTAATTGTAGTAATGATGACCAGAACGCTTGCTTTCTGTGTCTAATTGACCATAGTAAAAATATTCGGGGAAAATGTCATCTGCACACTTATGACTGACGTCATATAGAAGCCTTTCTTTGGGGAGATATATATCTTTCCTACAGAAATGAAAAATGACAGTGCATATGACGTGAATGTTAAAACAATGTAAATGATGTGATAATTTTTGTCGCACAAAAATAGTTTAACTGTTAACTTTTTAACCGTTAGCTACTTCCAGTAATTCAAAATGGAGCCAACTGTAGCAATAATAAGGCGGAAGGTCAAGCACTGTTGTCGTGTTTGATGTCCGCGACACCCCCTCAGAACAGTTGAGATGGCTCATGTGTCAAACACCAGAGAAGCAACTATCCACATCACAATATTATGGCTTGTGTATGATACGTTTTAAAACATGACCCCAGCTTAGAGATCATATATGTAATTTCCAGCTCTTTGTGAATGTGATAATCCCCTTCCGGCATCCAGACAGACAGCTCATTTGTGTGTGTGTTGCTTTTTGATTGAACACTTGCTTTCTTTCTCTTCGTATGATAATGGCCCTAAAAGTCTCCCCCCCCCCCCCCCCCTCCTACCCCCTCCCCCATGTGACCCGTTAGGCTGGTAAGGGAAGCAACTCTGTCTAATGTCCTGTCACACATAGATGATTGTAAACATCTTATTAAGACAATTACCACAAGGTTAGTATTTTGCCACAAAAAGAATGGAAATAAGGATGTGGAGGGTGGGGGGGGGGGGGGGGGGGGGGGGGGGGGGGGGGGGGGGGGGGGAGGTAGGAGAGGAGGAGGACAGTAGAATGGAAAATGATAACGGGAGTGATCAAAGATGAACAAGACGAGAAATCTAAGAAAAGGCAACAGTGAGATAATTTTGTTTGGTCAAGAGGTTTTGATTGGAGAAAGCTAGATAACAACACACACAACACAGACACAGATACACTCAGACACAGAACACACACACACACACACACACACACACACACACACACACATACAAACACACACACTCGCGCGCGCGCACACACACACACACGCACACACACACACACACACACACACACACACACACACAAATTTGCCCAAACCAAAGTTGGGGATTATTCATGAACAGCTCCTTACTGCTGGACTCTTGGCAGTTTTATAGTTTGTCCTCTCTGTGTAATTTGAAGAACAATAACCCTTTTGAGTTAGTCCAACATATTGTGGCATGAGTTATTTCCCATTAATTATGAATGCAAGTCATGTTTGTCGCGAGACAACAGATGCTATATTGGTATTGGTTTTACAACATGTCTAAAACACATTGAGGAAAATCTGTTAGAATAGAAAACCAATGAAAATTGATATCCTCCTCCCCCTCCTTCCTTCCACCATATAGCGTTTCATGTACGTGGAAGCGTTCGTATCCATGGTGATGCGATAATTCAGCATTTAGAGCATTACGATTTTCATCCAGTGGGCCTGAATTAAATACGTCTATGAAAAAAAATAAAAAATAAAAAAAAAGAAAAAGAAATGAAAAAAAGAAGTGGAGATTGTAGCTGGCAATAGCATTACTGAAAACAAACGAAAATGCAGATAAACACGCACATTCTGTGTGTGTGTGTGTGTGTGTGTGTGTGTCTCTGTTTCTGTCTATGTCTCTGCCCCCCTCCTCTCTCTCTCTGTCTTCGTTTTTTTCTTTCCATTCAATTTCTTTTGTGGAGCATAGTGAAAACCACTTTTCATCTGACCTCTTTACCCGCAGTGAAAGATTTGCGTTCCTTGTTTCTCTGTCTCTCACTGATTTTCCGTCTGTCTGTCTCTTGTGTGTGTGTGTGTGTGTGTGTATGTGTGTGCGTGCGTGCATGCGTGTGTGTGTGTGTGAGAGAGAGAGAGAGAGAGAGAGAGTGTCTGCCTTTCTTTTATCGTCTCCATATTATTATCTGTCTCTCCCTGTTCTCTGTCTTTCTTTCTCTCTAATTCATTCATTCAGGCAGTCCGCTTTTCACTGTGACACAAAATTAACACCACCATTAACATGACGTTAACAGGCAAACAACCTTAGTCATCATGAACATCATCATCATCATCATCTTTTGCTTTGCTGGTGAGATTAACGTCCTATTGGCCTGAGGCCCTTAAGGACAAGGTTCATGCAGACAAAGGTCTGCATATTTGTGGCAACTGTTGTCGCCTGGCAGTAGTGGGTAGTTTCAGTGAGGGTCGTCGCATTTGTCTCCCAGAGCTCGTGTTCCTCTTGAACATTGGCTCAATTCTGGTCATTATCTTCTTGAAAGTTGGTTCAAGTTTGGTGGAGTTGGTCTTGAACGTTGGTTCAGTTTCAGGATCTTGGTCGACCGACGGTAGGCGTCGGTGTGTGTTGCCTGCTGTCCCCCAAACATCAGGCTGTCTTCAGGACCACCGGCGGCCTTCGTCATGCTCGGGTGGCGATGGTCCTGTGCCGCGTGAGGCCGCCTCAAGGAGGGAGCAGGACGAAAGTCGCTGGAGCGCTGCACGAGTCCCTAAAACTTGGCGGGCACTCGCTGACTGCGGCCGAGAGGGCAATTTTTCAGCCCAACCCCGTAAGGAGTGCCCCCATGTCTGTCACCCCTTAAAACAGCACGGTATTCCAGGCCACGGTAGTCGCAGTCAGGCAGCGCTCCTTCGTCAATCGCCCCACACCTCCAGGAGCCGTCCCACGGCGATACAGGCTAGACCCGTCGTCACCCACATGGCTGGAAGGTTGTCTGTGCCGCCCAATGACGCTGGCCTCTCACGTCAGCATCCTTCAAAGGAGAGCTGCCACCTCTCCCCTGGTGTCGACTGCTATGCCACACTCATCATCATCAGCGGGTTCGCTGTAAATGTACAAGCCCCATCTGCTTGCATGCCAAATCATCCCTCCATTACCGCTCTCTCCTTACGTCAGGTCACGTGGGATCGACTGCAGCGCCCTCTTCCTGCCTCCTCCTTCACATTTATCCCCCTGCCGTCGGTCCGCATCAATCACTTCACGCCCTCATAAAGCAGCAGGCTATACACATAGTCATGTATCGGCCAGATTTGTGGCGGATGCGGCCATTCCTGAAATGGCCAATTAAATCATGCCTCGACTCATTCCTATTCCTTATCACTCGCCCCCATCACTTCTCGTGATCCCTTCCTCCCCTTTCCCCTTTCTACCCCCTCTCCGTCCTCCCTTCTCTGGTTCTCAGATAATGAAATAAAGCAGAATGGAAGATAATC
>CM031610.1:16594311-16596811 GCA_018398815.1 Conus ventricosus
ATTTTGCCTGTTGCACTGTTAGTCCATGCCTTTTCCATGTGGACATCTTTTAGATGGAACAGATTGTCTACTACCACGGAAATGATCACGTGACTTCCCATGCAAACATTTGCAGTTGGTGAGTGGGTCAAGGCCATTATGAAGTTTTTAATTTTTTTAATTTTTTATCAAACACTATTTGTACAATACATGACAGGATGAAACACACCAAACTCCCTAAAATTGCAGATATGCTACTAATCAGCCAAAAGAAAATTCTAATCATTTCTGTCCGCATAAGCGCTGTACACAAAGGAATGTGGCATAAGGCGCGAAACACTTGATGGTATTCGACGATTTAGGAAGAAAAACATCACAGCAAAGCCGATAGTTGGATGAAAAAAGAGTGTTCAAATTGTTGCAACTTGATAGTAAGTCCTGATAAGTTCTTCTTCAACTGACAAAGATATATAGCAGACAAATGTTAAATAAATGTTAACGAACCGCAAAAACCCCCCAAAAAAACAAAAAGAAACACACACACACACACACACACACACACACACACACACACACACACACACACACACACACACACACACACACACGGGGATAAACGAATCACAAGACAAAATACGACGCGTTTCGACCTCATAGGTGTTCTTCAGGCAAGATACAAAATAAACAGTTGTCCTAATTGTTTTGTATTTTGCCTGAAGAAGACCAAAGATGTTGAAACGCGTCGTGTTTTGTCTTGTAATTCGTTTGTCCACGATTGTTTTGGCGGTTCGCTAACATTTATTTAAGATTTTTTTAAAAATTTCCGCCTGCAGTAGTCTCACCTTGCAACTAGATATAGCAGACAGTTAACATTAAAATTTACAATTGAAAGAAAAAAAACAACACGCGAGTTCAGAGAGAAAAAAAAGTGATTCTACGAGACTATTTAGTAGTTTGCATGAAGAAGGATGACGCTGACTTTGTTTCACACCGTCTTGTTCAAGTGGAGTTGCTCCATTATTAGAACACTGCTTACTACGATTAATAATCATGACATCGTTCAGAAAACAGCAGTCGCCGATAAGGACAAACCTTTTCTTCCCCCACCCTCTCTCTGTCTGTCTGTCTGCCTTTCTCTCTCTCTCTGAATGTGTGTGTGTGTGTGTGTGTGTGTGTGTGTGTGTGTGTGTGTGTGTGTGTGTGTGTGTGTGTGTGTGTGCGCGCGCGCGCGCGTGTGTGTGTGTTCATCGAGAATAAATTAAAACCTTTGTTACTGCTTTATTGTGTATGCTCCTTTGTCCGGTGCTGTTATATTATCAGTCTTGAAAAGAGCATTCAATGTGCAGTATATCAGTGTCTTCATTTTTTCTCTCTCTCACTCTCTTCCCCTCGATAATTATGTCATGTATCGAACTTTGTTTCCATATTTCTCTCTCTCTCTCTCTCTCTCTCTCTCTCTCTCTCTCTCTCTCTCTCTCTCTCTCTCTCTCCTCTCTCTCTCTCAGACACAGACAGACAGACAGACAGACAGACAGACACACACACACACACACACACACACACACACACACACACACACACACACACACACACACACAAGGGCACGCACGCGCGATCAATTGTGAAAACACATACGTGCATCAGCACGCAAATTCGGATGTCACTTAAAAGCTAACATGCACTTAAGAACAGTATTGGTGATTGATTGGGAACGAGCGTCTTGTGAAGCTTACGTGTCACGTAAAAAACAGTTTTTTCCACAGGAAAAAGTAACTTTACTGCATTTTTTACATTAAAAAGCGTGCAACAGTGTTTGGCATGCGTGGTTACTTAGCAAGAAAACAGAAAAGAAAAACAGAAAGGAAAAAGGCGGGGGAGGGGGGGGGGGATTATTTCTAGCAATACACATTCTTACATTAAAAGTTTCTTAAATGGCATGTACATATTGGTCATTATATGCATATAGATATGGGTATTTCCCAGGGATCAGTTATTGCACCAATTTTGTTCGCAATATTTTGTTGTGGTCTTCCAAGTGAGTTGTCAATGAATAGCCATGTGGTTTAATATGTAGACTACATTGCTAAATAAATGAATGCTAGTCTCAGAAAACAACGACATAAGAGGTCAATCATCCATGTTGAGAAGTTGCATTAACACGAATTGAATAACATAATTATCTGCTTGTATTAAAGAAAAATGGAGTAGAATCATCAAGGGAGGAAATCTTTTAATGTTGCGTAATAATGGAGAAAATGCTTCAATACCGCCGTCTTTGAACTTAGATGACACGATGCTAAAATACCAACGAAGTGCACAAGTTTGAGGGGTTTCTCAAAATTCTGAACTGTCAATCCTGATGACAGAATAGTAAAACCCTTTTACATATGTCCCCTCAGAAGTAAGATATGGACAAAAAGTGTACTTTCCTGCACCAAACTATCTTTTAAAAAGGTAGATGGATAGGCAGACAGACAGAGGATAGATAGACAGACAGATAGATAGGTAGGTAGGTAGGTAG
>CM031610.1:16611811-16616811 GCA_018398815.1 Conus ventricosus
TATATTTTCGTATGGTTTTTTTCACATTGTGCTTGCTGTTGTTATTTCAGTTGATCCTTTTCTTTTTTTTTAAAATTTAAATTCCTGTGTGTTTTTTATTTTCTTTCTCTTTCCTGTTCTTTTATCTCCACCTACTACTACTCCTCCTTACCATGTATTCTGTTTTCATTTCATGCACAGAGTTGTAACCCCTCTGCCTCTTCCTCTGCTCTTGTGTGTAGGTATTCCTCACAGTATATTAACCTTTGTCTTTTTGTCACTTGCACCCTGTCTTTCTCTCTGTAAGCCTCAAACTTTTTCCTTCTCTCAGGGTCTTCTCTCTCTCTCTCTCTCTCTCTCTCTCTCTCTCTCTCTCTCTCTCTCTCTCTCTCTCTCTCTCTCTCTTTCTCTCTCTGTGTCTGTCTGTCTGTCTGTCTGTCTGTCTCTGTCTCTATCTCTCTCTCTGTCTATGCGCTTCCCCCCCCCCCCCCCCTTTGTCTCACTCTCTCTATCTGTCAATCTCTGTTTGTCTCTTTCTATACCTTTCAACCCCCCCACCACCCACCCCCCCCACACACACCTTCTCTCTCTCTCTCTCTCTCTCTCTCTCTCTCTCTCTAGCAACCTTTCCTCTCCCCCCTCCCTCTCTGTCTCCCTTCGAGCTCTCTCCCTCTCCCACTCTCCCTTCCTCTCTTTTTCTCTTACAAATTTGATTTATCTGTTTCACTTTCTTTTCTTTTCTATTTCCCTCCTCAGTCTGTATGTCTTTCTTTCAGTCTGTCTGCTCTTTGTCCGACCCCCCCCCCCTCCATCTCTCTCTCTCTCTCTCTCTCTCTCCT
Organism: Conus ventricosus; assembly: GCA_018398815.1. Taxonomy (NCBI): domain Eukaryota; kingdom Metazoa; phylum Mollusca; class Gastropoda; order Neogastropoda; family Conidae; genus Conus; species Conus ventricosus. The sequence goes on from CM031610.1 coordinate 16,612,630, forward strand.
CTCTCTCTCTCTCTCTCTCTAGGCTGCACGAACTTGCAGTTTCCCCCATCCACCTCCCCCCTTTAATCACAAGCACATCCCAGCACTTTTCTCAAATCTCTTTCAATCTCCGTTTGACAGACGAAGAGGGGAGGCATGTGGTGTGGCAGTGCAAAGAGCGGACTGGACGTTGAAGAGAGGGAAGGGTGGGAGGCGGGAATAGTGCCGGGAGCTTCGTTTCCTAGTGATTAGAAATCTCTTGGCTTCAAAGACACTGATTAGTGCTCCTTGATGGAAGGCATGACACAACATGCCACATTCAGCATGAGAAGGTACACCACCAGATGACACACCCCACAACACAACACGACACAGTACGCCAGACCACAAGACTAGAAACACGCCATAAGGTGGCTGGACATGCTACAACATCACGAACCACACTAGAACACATAACAAGCCACGCCACAACACATGACACGTCACCGCATAACCAGCTACGCCACACCACAACATAACAAGTCACGCCATACCACAGCATAACAAGCCACGCCACACCACAGCATAACACGCCACGCCATACCACAGCATGATGTGCCACACCACAGCATAACAAACCACGCCTTACCGCCACATAAGACACCACACCACAGCATAACAAGCCACGCCTTACCGCCACATAAGACACCACACCACAGCATAACAAACCACGCCTTACCGCCACATAAGACACCACACCACAGCATAACAAACCACGCCTTACCGCCACATAAGACACCACACCACAGCATAACAAACCACGCCTTACCGCCACATTATATGCCACACCACAGCATAGCAAAACCACGCCTTACCGCCACATTATATGCCACACCACAGCATAGCAAACCACGCCTTACCGCCACATAAGACACCACACCACAGCATAACAAGCCACGCCTTACCGCCACATAAGACACACACCACAGCATAACAAACCACGCCTTATCGCCACATAAGACACCACACCACAGCATAACAAGCCACGCCTTACCGCCACATAAGACACCACACCACAGCATAACAAACCACGCCTTACCGCCACATTATATGCCACACCACAGCATAGCAAACCACGCCTTACCGCCACATAAGACACCACACCACAGCATAACAAACCACGCTTTACCACCACATAATGTGCCACACTACAGCATAACAAACCACGTTCACCGAAACACACCAAGACACACCACATCACGACAAGGCATCTCTTGCATCTTGAGTCGTAATTTCCGTGACTAAATGTCCAAAGCATACCACCAGTTTTCACGCCGGAATCAATCGGAAACGCCCTAATAGGTGCACGACCTGACTTCAAAGAACAATTACTGGTGCAGAACAAATAGATGGGTTCCGGCACCAATCGATTTATACAATGCCCTCGCTTCGCTGCTCGCAATCGGAGCTTTAGGTAAGAGAGGTCTGATCGACACACACGCGCGCGCACACACACACACACACACACACACACACACACACACACACACACACACACACACACGCACGCACGCACGCACGCACGCACGCACGCACGCACGCACGCACGCACGCACGCACGCACGCACGCACGCACGCACGCACGCACGCACACACACACACACACACACACACGCATGCACGCACGCACGCACGCACGCACGCACGCACGCACGCACGCACGCACGCACGCACGCACGCACGCACACACACACACACACACAGATAGACAGACAGACAGACAGACAGGGGGGATAAACAGAATCTGTCTTCTTTCAATCATTCTCTCTTTCTGTCTTTCTTTATTGAACAAATGAAATGTACAGAGGGGAAAAAACAACAAGTGCAGGCTAACAATTCCTCCAACATCATAACACTTACTTGGCAAAGATTTAAAACAAAAAGAAGAAAAGGAGTGTCAGGCAGTGTGGGTGGGTTTATGAGAGAACGAAAACAGAAATAAAAATTCAGCAGGGCGATGGATGATAAACATGAAATCCTTAAAGAGCAGCATTTGGGGATCATCTAGTCCATCTTGAAAACAGAAACATTCATATCACCTGCTCAGAGGCCTTTCGTCCGCTTTTTTTGACTCATCAGTGGGACATGGCTGATTGTGTCGGTGCTCTTTTGGCATTAAGTGGTGATATACCGCAGTATAATTCATAGGCGTTCTCGCCATCAAGAGTTCAAAGAAAATCCAACGGCACCCCCAAAGCAGCCAGCGGAGGGTAGAAAGGTAAAGCGAGAAGAAAGTGCCGTAAGGAAACAAAGCTGGGGAAAAATAAAATCATTATGTAAAAAGTATAAACATGTAGAGAAATCTTTGAGCGTATGGTTGAGGGTCCATTTAAATTTACAACAGAGGTCAAATAGTGTCAAAAAACAGTACTCAGCTCTACTGTTAAATATCTCAAGCATTGTCAGCCATATAGATGCTAACAGCAGCTAAGAAGTGCACAGAATAGCCTTTACTTGGATCTCCTGAGAGATGCAATCTCCCACAGATTGACCAAACAATACGCTGAACAAATTAGAAGTGGGAGAAACTAGGTGCAGGCTAACAATTCTATCGTCTTTACAACACTAACTTAAAAACAGAGAGAAAGAAAAACACGGGAGGGAGAGGGTGAAAGAAATAAAGCAGGAATTATCTTCTTTCTTTCTTTCTCTCCATTACAACCTTCGGTGTTTTTAATTTTTCATTCCCCACTCGGTTTTTTTTTCATTTAAGATACGACACAGCATAATACAAAATCTTTTCATTGATGCAAATGCATAATTTAAGATAGATAAAACTGACAAAAATCGGATTGCAAAGTTAGAACGATATCAGAAGTAACATGACAACGGAAAAAAACACCTCTCTCACTAATAAATTTTGAAAAGAATTATTAGTAATTCCACCAAACAACAGGGACAAACAAATCACAAGACAAGACACGACGCGTTTCGACCTCTTAGCTCTTCTCCAGACAAGATAAACAAAGTTCAAGACAACGAAAACGAAGACCGAGCCATCACTTATCTTCTCAAATTTGGCGCAAGACCATTCAACACCCATCTTGCGCCGAATTCGAGAAGATAAGTGATTGCTCGTTCTTCGTTTTTTTGTCCTAAATGTATATCTTGCTTGAAGAAGGCCTAGGAGGTCGAAACGCGTCGTGGTTTGTCTTGTAATTTGTTTGTCCGTGTTATTAGGGGTAAATACTAATGATTCTTTTGAAAATTTGTTTCTGTTTCCGTCTGCAGTCCAATTACTTTGAAACACACTCTGACTAATATACAAAAGAAAAGGAAAAATCGGAAACGAAAGAACAACGGCTTCAGCAACAACGACAAAAAGAGATTGTAACCCACTGTGTCATACCTGGAAACAAGCCAAAATACGATTAGACAAGCAAAGGGAAGTAGCGCACTTGACATACACTGAAGAGACCAGAGTGAAGATGGATGGATGTGTTGGTAGAGCAGAAAACAACTCTGGCTCTGGAGAGTACGTGTGGCAAATCGGAGAGAAAGACAGGTTTTTCAGACAGAAAGAAATGCAAAAATGTAAAGATGTGGAGCATAAAGTGTAAATGTTAAACACATAGGGTGTACAGAGCAGACCAAAAGATAAGCAGACCCACCTACATGACAGTTTTCCTGAAAACAAACCAAAATACAAATAACCACACAAAACAAAGTGCAGAAAACGTCTTCTTTAACAAGCATTGATTTACTGCTTGTTATTTTGCACTAGGGATGAAATAAACACGTCGTTTTGCGTGTTCGTTTGATTGCCTTTTGCTTAATAACAACAAATGTTGTCTACACGCGTATGCTGGCTGTTTGTTTTCGAACGTTTTAACAACAATATGAACATCTACTTCAAATTTACTTACTAAATGTTGAATTAGCTGGAGGTAGTAACATCCTCATGCTATCATTTTTTTTCAATGACTGTATCTTCGTCTGTGTTCCATTAGATAATGTCCAGCAAACATTGCCTTTCCCAAACTGTATATTTGGAACTATGATATTTTTTTCCCTCATTCGTTTCTCATCTTCCAGCAACATTACGTACGCCGTTCATTCCAACCACCCACTAACCAGCCACACCCAAGTCGTTAGGTCCAAACCCCAGTGCCAGCAATCCACACAGCAAACTATCAATAACAGGTCGACAGAAGCTTAACCCAC
>CM031610.1:16635089-16640089 GCA_018398815.1 Conus ventricosus
GAGAGAGCGAGAACAAGACAGGACACAGAGACACAGAGAGAGCGAGTGAAGCACTGCCCTGTACACCCTGCTGCTGCCCAACAGAGCAACAATCGAACGTAGTGACGGCAAGTCTACCAGACACGCGCCGAGCGCTGTCCACGCTACAAGCCCTGCGCCGTTACTGGCCGCTTGTTGTTTTTGTTGTTGTTGCTTCTACTGTTGCTGCTGCTGCTGCTGCTGCTGCTGCTGGTGCTGATACTGTTGCTGTTGCTGCTGCATCAGCTGTGGCGTACTGCCGTGGCGCGCGCCGCAACAGGCGCCGTACGCCGCCAGGTCTTTTATAACTCGCCGGCATCGGTGCCCAACGTGGTGGCATTGTTGTGGAGGGGTGGGAGTGGTGGTGGTGGGGGGGAGGGGGGGTGGGGGGGTGGAGGGATGGAAGGACAGAATGGTAAAGATGGGATGGGAGGTTGAGATGTGGGGGGGGGGGGGGGGGGGGTGGAGAGACAGAGACCGACGAAGAGACGGACACACAGACACACATGTTGTCAACTTGGGGGAGTGAGGATGGGGTGGGCTGTGGAGATGGGCAGAGAGTGGGGGAAGGGAGGGAGGGGGGGGGGGGGCGGCGGGAGGGAGGAGGAGTCTGGAACTTGCTGCAGCTGCCTGGACTGCGTGGTGGTGTCTTAAGACTGATGCTGTGGGGAAAACCTCCTCCTCCCTTGGGAATTTTCACCTCACATAAAATGACCCCCCCCCTTTTTTTTTTTAAACACACACACACACACACACACACACACACACACACACACACACACACACACATATATATATATATATATATATATATATATATATACACAGAGAGAGAGAGAGAGAGAGAGAGAGAGAGAGAGAGAGAGAGAGATGAGGAGAGAGAGAGAGAGAGATTCGTTACCGATACACGTTTAGCGCGAGGAACCAAACACACAGACGGACAGTGTGACGAAGAGTTGGGGATGGGTCGGTGTATCCTCTAGTGGAAGGACTTGGAATATGTTCTCAGTGAGAATTAGGTTAAAATTTCACCTCCACCTCTTACTAGTGATGGAAGGAGCAACTTTCCCATACTAGTCATTGAAGGAAATGTTATTCACGGGACTGTTAAAATACTCAATATTGGATCAGGGATAAGGTTCCTTAGGCGTGTACTCTTAAAAGTACTTGTAGCTCCGAGAGACAGAATTAGAGAGAAGTTCAAACATTCAATACTGACTGAACAACAAAGAACTGACACAAGCTAAGTGCACTTTCACACATCAACGTTACTTGTTTACACACGGATAAATAGTTAAAGTTATTTCACAATAGACAGGTCTGTTCTTATAGACTCATTTTTGGTTCTCACTGTTTCATCATTAAGTGAGGGGAAGTTCTGGATGAGTTGAACAGGAGTCCACTTGGAACATCAGCACTTACCTGATGTCGGACAGGATGGTTCATCTCTCTCTTGTGGCTGGTGACTAATCCTGCTGTGCCGACCGGTTGCTATAGTGCTGGGCTGTGGTGTTTCTTCACAAACAGACCTGTCCAGGGTAGGGTAGGTAACGTCCATTGCTGGGCTGTGATGTTTCTTCACAAACAGACTTGCCCAGAGTAGGTAGCGGCCATTGCTGGGCTGTTAGTGTTTCTTCACAAACAGACTTGCCCAGAGTAGGTAGCGGCCATTGCTGGGCTGTGGTGTTTCTTCACAAACAGACTTGCCCAGAGTAGGTAGCGGCCAATGCTGGGCTGTGGTGTTTCTTCACAAACAGACTTGTCCAGGGTAGGTAGCGGCCATTGCTGGGCTGTGGTGTTTCTTCACAAACAGACCTGTCCAGGGTAGGGTAGGTAACGTCCATTGCTGGGCTGTGATGTTTCTTCACAAACAGACTTGCCCAGAGTAGGTAGCGGCCATTGCTGGGCTGTTAGTGTTTCTTCACAAACAGACTTGCCATGGTAGGTAGCGTCCATTGCTGGGCTGTGGCGTGTCTTCACAAACAGACTTGCCCAGAGTAGGTAGCGGCCATTGCTGGGCTGTGGCGTGTCTTCACAAACAGACTTGCCCAGAGTAGGTAGCGGCCATTGCTGGGCTGTGGCGTGTCTTCACAAACAGACTTGCCCAGAGTAGGTAGCGGCCATTGCTGGGCTGTGGTGTTTCTTCACAAACAGACTTGCCCAGAGTAGGTAGCGGCCAATGCTGGGCTGTGGTGTTTCTTCACAAACAGACTTGCCCAGGGTAGGTAGCGTCCAATGCTGGGCTGTGGTGTTTCTTCACAAACAGACTTGCCCAGGGTAGGTAGCGTCCATTGCTGGGCTGTGGTGTGTCTTCAAAACCTGTCTTGTCCAGGGTAGGTAGCGGCCATTGCTGGGCTGTGGTGTGTCTTCACAAACAGACTTGGCCAGGGTAGCCAGGATCCCAAATTTCTAGAACACATAGAACCTGGTCTGTAGAGTCCGGTTTGTTGAGTTCACACTCTGGCCCTCTAACTTTCAATGGATGTGTGAGATCTCAGCCAACAAAGGATTGGCCTAGCCTAGTATTTCTGCTATAATTATCAATCTCCACTGTTGTTTAGATGTTGAGTGAAGTTTACAGAAGGGTAGGAGACAGTAATACAATGCTAAACAATCTTAGTCAAGTAACTCTTCAATGCTTCTTATGAATTAAATTACACTAACTTGGGGTACACTCAGCCCAAGTACACATGTGGTGTAGACTTAGAGTCATACACTGCAAAGCATTCCAACAATCACCAGTATTCATAAATCAACGTAGCAGTTTTCACCTAGTACAGGCATACTGTTTTTCTGATCAAAATTTATCATTTAGTTATCATCTTAACAGATAGAAGTGCATACTGGCAAAAGTCAGATTGTATACAAAGAATAGTGGTTAGATTGTTAACAAAAATCTTAACCACATGGTAATAGCTTTCACCACATGGTGGCAAGCAAACTATTATAACATAATACTCATTCATCATTTTGATAAATGTCCCCAAGCATTAGCACAAAGTTACACTGTTGAATCACATGGTATACATACAATCAATGCATAGATTCAAAATGTAGAAACATAGTTTCAAGACGAAAAAGAAACACCCGAAGGTGCTGGGGAGGACCCAGAGAAGCACTGTCCTCACCTGCCTTTAGAGCAGTCCTGTACCACCCTTGGAGGCCTGCGCTGTGTTGAAGATGGGTACAGGCACACGCAGGACAGTCCATCACATGGTATACATGCAATCAATGCATAGATTCAAAATGTAGAAACATACTTTCAACTTACATTTCTGGGAAAATCAGTAACTTAGACTGGGCTAGAGTAGAAGGAGATAACTGAGCCTTCTCTCGGGTTTTCCCCTGGTGTCTTTCTTGTTACACTGTTCTGATCTACAACTGGTCTTGAGGAATCTGTGAGTGTGAGAGACTACGTGTCTCCTATTTATCTGCTAAACTGTCAAATCCGATTTCTGTTCGGTTTGACAGGGTGTCACTCAAGACAATGAAATGTATATTTTTTACATCGTTTTAAATGGTAAACTATTGTATTCCATTGTTTTGTCAAGTAATTGCATTATATTACTTTGTATTGTATTGTACCACATCTCTGAGATAATTACATTTTATTCCATCGCATTGTATTGTTCTGCATTTGAGTTTGTTTCCTTTTGTATTTTTGGGGGGTATGACATTGTGTTATGTTATACAATATTGCTGTTGTATTGTATTTTGCATTGCGCTTCCGTTGTTTTGTACTATATTGGGCTGCATTGAAAATACTATAATGCGTTATATTCCATTATGTTGAATTCATAATCCATTTGATGGTATTGCATTTTTCCGAAGTGTTTTGCCATACTGTACCCTACGGACGTGCACTGCACTGTGCTACATTTAGTTGCATTGTTATTAAAACATTTTCTAGACAGAGTGTTGGATGTTCTTTGCAGGATGAGAGTGTTGCTAAAGTATTATTTCCTTCCTGGTCTTACCTCAGTGTATTTGTTTGTTTGTTTGTTTGTTCATTTCAACACATATTATTCATACTGACAATTCAACATAGCGACACTGTAGTGTAATTCTACAATGACAAGCAGACTATTCAACAGACAAGAGAGAGAGAGAGAGGGAGAGAGAGAGAGAGAGAGAGAGAGAGAGAGAGAGAGAGAGAGAGAGAGGAGAGAGAGAGAGCAGACCAGATATACAGAGACAGACAGACAGACAGACAGAGAGAGAGAGCATAACTTTTTGCAATATTATTATTACAATAATTATAATGAATACTTATATAGCGCCTATTCTTGGCTAGAGACCAAGCTCTAAGCACTTTACAATCCACACTCACTTACACAATGGGCTGCCTACCTGGGTAGTGCCGACTGAAGAGCTGCCAGCTGGCGCTTCATTCAGTCGTTTCCCGTGTCATCCAGGCTATATCGTTCAATATTGTCCACTCAATTTCCTTACTTCCCTCATTCTTCCATTTCTTACGCAGGGTGCATGCTATGTGTAACGTGTCATCCATACCAACGGCCAAACTGGCCTACTCTTCTGAAAGTTAATGATGGGATGTTACATGTGTGCATTCACACACGGAACCACGGTTTATAGTCTCATTCGAAGGACTGCATGGGAAATGGAGTCAGAACCAATGTTAACTCTGAGGGGAAAATCCCCTGTACCGAAACGGCCCGGCGGAGATTCCAACCCACAACCCTAGGATTACCAAGAGTGCGAGTCGGGCGCTATTCCAACCCAATACTCCAGGACATTTCCCGATGAAGAAGGAGAAAACTTGCTCTTTAAAAAAGTAGTGCCCATTCTGAAAGGAACAGACATGATGGCCTTGTCACAAACTGACCTATCGTCATCGTCACCGGCACAAGGCCATGGGGTGGAAAGTCTTCGGACCTAGCGGAAGCCTGGCGCCCCTGGCTGTTTAACACAGCCAAACAGGTCTACATGGGGTACATACACAAACACACGCACCCCCCCCC
>CM031610.1:16645089-16647589 GCA_018398815.1 Conus ventricosus
TTGCTTGTAAGAGAGTGTTGCGGAATGTTGTGATGTGATGGGCGTTATTGGGCGTTATTGTTGCACTATCTCCTGTCTCCGCCTGTGGGCTTGGAGGGTGGGGTGTGAAGGGGGGAAGGAGGGAGAGGAAGGAAGATTGGTCATGGGAGTTACTTTAGAGTCTCTTGTGTGTGTGTGTGTGTGCTTGTGCGCGTGCGCGCGCGTGCGTGCATTTGTGCGTGTGTGTGTGTGTGTGTGATTTTTTTAAGGGAGAAATTATGTACAATTAATTTTCAAAACGTTAATGCTAACTCTAAGGGTTAAAAAAACGAACGATATAATTGCAATAGGTCACACTGCTCGCTCACTTAGAGCTCTTTCTTTTTTAAAAACAAAAATATATAGTGTACAATTCCAAAACGTCAACCTCGAGGTATAGAGACAAACGCGAACGAACCGGTGTGATTGTCATAGATCACTCTAGCGACGCAATCACAACTTTTCATTTGCTTTATAAAAAAAAAAAACAAGAGACGTGAAAGCATGCTTCAAAATAATATACATAGCTTTTTTTCTTTGAAGAAACTAGATGTAAGGATACTCCAAAGCGTGAATAGTTTAAAAATTGGTAACAGAATTCTCAGAATCCTATACATGAGGCGTAGGGAGTGAAAACAGGTGTCGGACGAAACCTTACGGTGTGATTGAATAGGTCACACTGAGTACAACGCCTGCGATTTTGGTTTGAGCCATGGGGACAGCCCATCTAATCATGCTCATCAGTCAGGTGGTCAGTGTGAAATCTCGGGAGACTCTGCAGCGGATCACTGTGAATGGGGGGGGGGGGGTGGGGGGGGGGGAACACCGTTTTCCCGTGTATATATATAATTATGAGCACGTGCAATAGCCTGTCAGTGATCAGGGACCATGTTTGCGTTGCATGCACGCTGCTGCTTGTGATGTTGCTTTGCAGGGTGTGTTGCGGAATGCAGTGATGTGTAATGCTACCGTCTCGCCTGTCTCTCTGTGACTTATTTCTGGCCTGCTGGATGGAGAAGGGAAAGGAGGGGGGGAGGTGGGGGGGGGGGGGGGGGAGGGGGGAAGGGGGGTTGGTAATGGGAGCTGTTTTAGAATCCATTTTTTATTTTTATCTTTTGCTTGCATTGTGTGTGCTTGTTTGTTTCTGTGCGTGTGTGTGTGTGTGTGGGGGGGGGGGGGGGGGGGGTGCGTGCGTGCATGTGTGTGTGCATGCGTGCCTGCGTGTGTGTGTGTGTGTGTGTGTGTGTGTGTGTGTGTGTGTGTGTGTGTGTGCGTGCGTGTGTGTGTGTGTGTATGTGTGTGTGTGTGTGTGTGTGTGTGTGTGTGTGTGTGAGTGTGTGTGTGTGTGTGAGAGAGAGAGAGAGAGAGAGAGAGAGAGAGAGAGAGAGAGAGAGGGCGAGAGAGAGGGAGGGAGAGGGAGAGAGACAGCGAGAGAGACACAGACAGATGGACAGACAGACAGACAGAGACAAAAGTATTTTGTAAGCATGTATCATGTTCAGACATATGGTGTGTGTCTTTGCATGTACACATTCTCTTCACATGTTGTCAATGTTGTTAATGTTGTCCCCTTTTTTTAACAGCCCATCTGTTGTTCCTTTTGTTTTCGTCTGTCTTTCTCAAATTGCTTTCTTTCCTTTTCCTGTTTGACAGTCGAGTTCTGATTCATTTTTACGGTGAATGTAGATGAATGTTTTTATGTTCTTGGTTTTAGTTGTCTCATCTCTTATACGTTCTCGATGGCATTAACCCGACGCCTCTCACTGCAAACACACCCACACCCAGACGTATCTTATCACAGCCTCAGCCCTGGAAAAAAAAGAGAGAAGATAAACAAGAAAATGGTAACGACGTCGATAATGCCCACGGTGAGAATCATTATGATAATGATGATGACGACAATGACAACAGTAGGATTACTATGCCTGAGAGTGTTTAAAATAGGCTAACAGATAAATGATGAAGCGTTGAAATTAAATGAAGAAGCAGTGCGCAGATTTTTTTTTTCTTGAGATCAAACAAAAAGAAAGAACTAAATAATAACAAAAGGAACTCACAGATGCCATGGAGATGGCCTTAATTTTGTTGATGTGCAGCATTCCCCATTTTCTTACAGAGAAAATCAACAACATGCAACAACAACAACAACAAACACAAAGGCAAAGGAGATGAAGAGGAGTTGGAATGAAGTGGATGGAGGGGAGGGGGGTTGGGGAGTGGAATGGATGATAGAATGATTTGTTGTTAAGGCCATTCAAGATGAAATGGAATCGCCAAGTAGCCAAGTATATCTTGTCATTTCCTCTTGAGATCTGGTTTCCTCTCTCCCATGCACCATTCCATTCTGTCCTTTTAATGAACAAGAATTAATCAGGAATAACTGCGTTAACTTACGAGTCATAACTGACCGTACTAACACATGAAATTGTGTTTCTTCATTAGGGACTTGCCTTCAGACATTGACTCAGGAAATTCAGCCCTA
>CM031610.1:16651130-16661130 GCA_018398815.1 Conus ventricosus
TCGCGGGGGTTCTGTGTATTTATATCCTTTTTCCCCATTGTTTCTTCTACCTTTTTACTTCTACTTATCGTCCTCTTTCCCCTTCTCCTCTTCTTCTTCTCCTTCGTCTTTTTGTTCGTCTTCTCCTCTCCGTACTTCTCCCCCCCCCCCCTTCTCCCTCTTGTTTCTTCGTCTTTTTCTTCTTCTTCTCTCCCGTCTTCTTCTTTTCCTCTTCCTGCCTCTGCCTCTTCTTTCCTTCTTATTTTTCCCTCTTTCCCAAACAGAAAGCCTGCTGGCATCCCGATGTAGCAATTACAGAAAGCGCTCTTTGGTTGCAGGTGTATCGTGTGTAGTGAACGCAGCGGTCTTCATCAGTGTTAAAATGCTGTTGTGTTTACACAAGAAATGAATGCGAATAGAACACTACTACGTATTCACACACACGCACGCACGCACGCACGCACGCACACGCACATACACACACACATATATATATGCACACACACACAACACACACACACACACACACACACACACACACACACACACACACACACACGCACACATACACACACACACACACACACACACACACACACACACACACACACACACACACACACACACACACATGGACAGGGGATTCACCACTCATCTTACAGCATGCACTATCTCACAGAACGTAATCTCACAGAACGTAGCAACATAATCTAAGGACGTCAGGCAAACGAATCAGACACGTGAAACAGGGAATGGGCAGAAGATGTCTTTGATGTGCTCCGGTTCCAAAGCAAGGCCAACCCAATACAGTCAATCAGTTCACAGACTCGGGGCGAAGAGTGTAAAACAAACCGTTGGATGGGGAATCAATGACTGCCAATCTCCCCCCCCCCCACCCACCCCCACCCCCACCCCTTCTCTAAACCCCACCCTTCCCGCCTCCCCAGAGTGGCCTGGGGCAAGGTTTTCTCTCCGAAAACAAAACAGGATCGACTTGGGATGGCACGTACACAGACTTTCTGGCACCCGTGGATGATCAGGGCGAAGGCTGTGTTTTGATAAGGAGGGATGCCAAGTATCGACTTGCAGGAGCCGGGCAAAACAAGAAGGATGAAGGGAAACCCTCGTTTGTTTTCCCATGCACCAATCTCCTTCACAGGCCCGCCAAGAGTGCTAGAGTCTGTGTGTGTATAGCCTGTGTCGACCTATCAAACGGGATCCAAACACACCCCGTATTGCTTTCTTCAAGCGCCCTCCCCCCTTCCCCTTCCCCCCTCTGCTTCTTTTCATGACTGTATGGAACACGCCCACAAGATAACTATCGTGTATAACAGTGTTAGCTGGAACAGTTTTTGTTTTTATATTAAACTCGTTTCGTCACTGAAACTCGACTGTTAAAACATTGTTTTTGTTGGGTTCCCGAGGCCACGAAGGCATCCTAGGTAATGAAATAGTTAAGGATTCGTCAGATATGCCACAGGAAAAACAGGATGTCTAAAGCATCCAGTCCTTATTCAGTTCTGAAACCCCGAGCACAAACTTGTCTGTAACGCCCTGGGCAAAAGAGGTGGAACTACCAGACAGAGATCTCTTGCAGATCCTCCCCGATCGAAAACTGTTCCTGCCACCTGTTCTTAAGATCTGCAAAGAAGAGGAGTTTTCATGCAGTTTACACACGGGGACACACGTTCTACAGCCATGCGTACCTTTCAAGAGATGAAGTTGCTCTGTGGTGCATACTGTGTGATGAACCGTATAGCATAGATCATCTCGTTGCAACCCGTTTTGTCCAAAAGCCCATTTGCCCGCTTTCATTGCGAACGTTCAGACAAATCGGGTAGACATGCTTCATCCATGTCTGTCTCTGCCCGTCTCTGTCTCTCTCTGTCTCTGTCTCTCTCTGTCTCTCTCTGTCTCCTCTCTCTCTCTCTCTCCTCTCTCTCTCTCTCTCTCTCTCTCTCTCTCTCTCTCTCTGTCTGTCTGTCTGTCTCTCTCTCTCTCTGCTTTTCTGTTTATCAAATACTAATACTGAATCACAAATATTTTTTCCGTCTGTTCTCTCTGTTTTATATCTCTCCCAGTCCAGCTTTCCCTCTCCCTCACTCTCTCTCACTCCTCCACCCCCCCCCCCCCCCCCCCCCCCTATATTTCTGCCCCTCCCCCGTTAATCTCTGCCGCAATTTTTCTCTCTTCCTCACTACCCTCTGATGTCTCCCTGTCTCTCTGTTTGTTGTTGTTTTTCTCTCTTTGTCTCCGTATTGCTGTGTCAATTTCTCAAAACTTCCCCCCCCCCCCTCCCCTTCTCTCTGTCTCTGTCTGTCAGTCTGTCGTCTGTCTCTCTATTTTTTTTTCTCTCTCTGTCTCTGTCTGTCTGTCTGTCTGTCTCTCTCTCTCTCTCTCTCTCCTCTCTCTCTCTCTCTCTCTCTCCTCTCCTCTCTCTCTCTCTCTCTCTCTCTCTCTCAGCGTTTCAGTCTATCCAGTGCTCTGTTTACCCTTTCCCGCGCTCTCTGTCTCCTGAACCTCCCTGTCCCACCCGATCCCCCCACCCTCACCCTCTTTTGGGTTTATCCCATCCCTGGGTCTCCCCTTTGTCTCTGCTTCCCCTCCCAGTTCCATCCATCACCCCCCCCCCCACACACACACACACACACACACACACACACACACACACACACACACACACACACACACACACACACACATGCACACACTCACACACGCTTACCTCTACGCCCCAAACATAAATTGAAAGCATCCTGGAGTGGGGTTAAGTTATCCATTGATCTTTAATGCGCGTGGAGTTCCAGGGTTTGTGGAAAAAAGCAGTGCCGCCATGGGAGGCTGCAGAGTAAATGCGTTCAAGTATATAAAGTCATGTTCAGCAAGCACAGCTATGGGACCTAGGAAGAGCGAGCGACGAAGTAGAGTGATGCGTCGAGGTCAATAAGGCGGTCGGACACGAAGTTGTCAGAATCACAGTTCTGAAGACAGAAGCAGTTGCGATGGGCAGAGGCAAGTGATGGATACAAGCGATCGTGTGAGTGAGACGATAAGTATATGATGATGTGATAGTGTGTGTGTGTGTGTGTGTGTTGTGTGTGTGTGTGTGTGTAAGTGTGTGTGTGTGTGTGGTAAGTGTGTGTGTGTGTGGCCGGGTCCGTAGCAATGTCTTGAAAGCTATGCGTAGATTTTCGATGCAGCAATGATGATAAAGACTTGCTGTTGTTGCTACACTCCCAATCTTCTGTGCCATTTGAGTGCGTTACCCCCGCGCCGCTCTTTCCAGCTGCCCGTCCACAGCCACACCTTGGCTTATCCCACCGAAGCCCTATCACAGTAGTCCGTATTGAGCAGCTAATATCAACTCGTCATGAGGCAACCCACCAAACGAGACACTGCACTGCTGCCAAGCCACGTCGGTGGTGTTCGTTCTGATCCAGCATATGCGGGACGCCACCTGTTCACTCACCAACTGACGACAATAACGGCTTATTCGGGGAGCCTGCGTGAGTGAGCGTTCCCTCCAGAAGGCGCCTCCACATCCACCCAGCGACTTGAAACCGAAGTCGCCATGAGAGCAGCGCATGAAGGGCCGCAGAATTTGTACGCTTTGTTATGCTGGTCGATGATGATGAGGGTGACGAAGATGATGCCGTGGAGTGTCATTTCGGTCTGACTGGATGACAAGGCTGTACTCTGCGTTTACTTTCAAGATCAATCCCGGCGTCATCCAGGCCTGAGAGATACAGACACTTGCGATGTTGGTCAGGAGACCTGAGCAACTCTCTCTGAGACGCTTCCGTTTAGTTGATGAAACTTGGCCATGTGGTTCCAGTCTTCTCACTTGAGCCTACAGCAAACTCTACTCTGGTAGGAGCTGGTCGGGGCAGAAATATCCCACAAATGAATGGCTTTGCTGGAATCGAACTCACAAACTCCCGGCTGGGAATCCGCGACACTAACCACTGTGCCGCGGCTCCTTTGACCGTGTTTGAAGGTCATAGAACAGATTAGAGCGATTTCAGGGCAGCGTAAACATTCAAATTCGTCCACTATAAACCCGTCTCGAAAAAACTGAACAGTGTTGAACGCATCACCCTCTCAAACACATGCGCTGAAGAATTAACATTCTGTGCGAGCAGAAACTTTCCAGAGCTCTCACAACTTAGTGATCCAGATGAGATGCCTTCCTCTCTTAATTCATGCTGCCGCCCCTCCCCACATCCCCTCGCTTTCTCCCTCTTTCTTGCTTCCTACTTCTTTCTGTTTTCTCCCCCCCCCCCCCCCCCCCCCCCCTCCTCGTCGTCGTTTCGTATTTATTCCTTCTTATCTTTGACTTCCATAATTTCTCATCGTTTGTAAATCTGGTCGCACAAACAGTACAGAGACTGGTTTGGCCTTGCCCTACCCTGTGCGCTTCATTAATCCTGCCTGACGTAAAATGCGACACAGATTATTATGCTTCACGGTTTCATTATATCCGTGCACTCGGAACACAACGTTAGCCGTTCACGATTTTGTACATGTCTGGCAGAAACAAGCGCTCGCTCGCTCGTCTCTCCGTTTCTGATTGTCAGTCAGTTAGTCCGTCAGTCTCAGTTTGGCTGTCTCCGTCTGTCTGTCTGTCTGTCTGTCTCTCTCTCTCTCTCTCTCTCTCTCCTCTCCTCTCTCTCTCTCCTCTCTCTCTCCTCTCTCTCTCTCTCTCTCTCTCTCTCTCTGTGTGTGTGTGTGTGTGTGTGTGTGTGAACAATGGCTGCAATACTTTGCTCGATGCAGCAACACTGGATTGATGGGAAATGACCCGTGAGAATGAGCGAATCGATCGACCCCCCCCCCCCCCCCCCCACTTCCGCCCATCTTCATCGCCATTCCCGCTCTCTGTTTTCCCCACCCTTATGTACACCCCCCTCCCCCTCCCCTCCCCGCTTCCCCCTCTCGCCACCCCGCTCCCCTTCCACCCCTCCTCATTCTCAGCAACCCTCCTCCCCATTCTTCTCCTTTGCCCTTGTGTCCCCTCTCGTCTCCGCTTACTTCTTTACCCACTCTATCTCCTCCTCCTCTGACCAACCACTTGTTCTTCGGTGGCAGAGGATTCAGCATGGATGGCAGGGTTGGGTTGGGACTGAACAGGGAACTATTGATTTTATTTCGCCCTCTCCAACGGACTGCTGTTTTCTTTCTCGTTATGCACAAGATTTCCTCCTGTCACAGCTGTGATGGGTTTGGCTGTTTTTTGTTTATGTTGAGTATTTCTTCTTTATTTCTATTTCCTTATCGTTCTTGACGTGTGTACGGAGAGAGGTGCTTTGTTTGTTTGCTTGCTTGCTTGCTGTGTTGTTGTTTATTGTTTTTTGCTCGCATGTTTTCTATTTAAGGACAAGAGAAGAAGGAGGAAAGAAAAGCGCTAATATAGGGGAGCCACACACACACACACACACACACACACACACACACACACACACATACACACACACACACACGCACATACACATACACGCACGCACATACACACACACGCACACACGCACATCCACACACACACACACACACGCACATACACACACACACACACACACACACACAAACGCGCGCCCCCACGCCATCCCGTTTCCCCTCCCCCCTCCCTCCCCAACCGCTTCCACCACTCTTTACCACCACCTAGTCCCCCATCATCTCCCATCCTCCTATTTGCCCGTTATTTTTTTTGTAAACGGTTGCGCATTAAAACCTTCTAATAAGGGGATATTTAACACCACTATGTCAAGAATACCCCCCATACCCGTACTCCCTCTTTCTCCTTCAAACCCTTTTACCTCCTTCCCGTCTGTACACTACCCGAAACCCCCATACCCACCCTGTTTCTAGCTCTCCCCCCCCCCCCCCCCCCCCCCCCCCCGTCCCTCTCATTCTCTTCGTCCCAACCTTGCTGTTAAATATAGTCTGATATCATTTCTCTCTTCCCCCCACCCTCTCCCCCACCTTCCTGTCTCTGTCTCTCTCCATCAACAATTATGCAGCAGCAGCAGTAGTATTGCTTCTGTAACTTCCACTGAATGTTTTTCGACACCCAAATTCATACGCTTTGCTCCCACGTTCACGGACTGTGTCCCTTTCCCCCACCCCTCCAAATCTCCCTCCACCACCCTTCACCTCCGCACTGTTCCCTTCAGCCATCTTTCTCTCTCACACAGAACATGCATGCACGTGCAGACTGTACTTCACATGAGCTGAAAACAACACAGCTGTGGCTTACCTCCAATGATTTCTGCAGCTTTGTGGTGGTTCGACTGATCCATTACTTTAATAAGAAAAAAAAATCATTCTAAGTGAGTCTGCCAACCATCAGGGACAAACAAATTACAAGGCAGCTTGTTTGTCTCTGTTTGTTTGCTGGACTCGCCAAGAATTCATTTTAAAATTTGTTTCAGTTTTCGTCTGCAGTCACCTCACGTTGAATCTAACTGATCGATCACTGTTAAAGGTACCAAAAGTCTCGTACACTTACTTGCAGACCGATGTGCGCTGCAGTTTTGATGTGTTGCAGGCACAAACAGTCCCTCAGTGTAAACACTACTTGAAAAGTTCGCATTTATGCGTTAGGTTCTGTTCCACCATTGTGTCCCGATCAGCCAGCCATCGGTATATACCTAAGAAAACCGTGACTCGGCCAGAAACCCCACTGAGTGGAAACAGGCCAGGCACAGCAAATAGGCAATGACTTCGGATTCGAAAGGACGCCTCTCAAGACGGCCCTTTTTTTTTTCTTCAAGGGCCTCAGCAAAGTTTATTTGGCCCAGACTTTTATGAGCACTGGGAGAGGAAGCAGGTCGCTGAGGTGCGGCGGCCCCGGGGTCTTTAACTCCATCTGGAATCGGTTGATTGTGGCCGTTATGGCCTCCACGTTCTTACACTCAATTTCTAACTTCCCCCAATACCTTCACCCACCCACCCGTCTCCCTCTCTCTTCACCATCCGTCCTTCACTTCCCCCACTCCCTCCCCACCCTCCATATCCCCCCCCCCCCCCCCCCCCCCCCCCACAGCGGCTAGGATGACAGGAGAGGGCAAATCAAGTCAACTGCAATGAACGGGCTGGGGAGCTGGGAGAGAAGGGAGTTGGGGGATTGGAGGGAAAGGGGTTAGGTCGTAAAGACGAAAGCGAGTGGCCTTTGAGATGTGTGTGTGTGTGCATGTGCGTGTGTGTGTGTGTGTGTGTGTGTGTGTGTGTGTGTGTGTGTGTGTGTGTGTGTGTGTGTGTGAACAAACGTGCAGGTAGTGTGATGTAAAGTAGACCATCTTCCTCCTGTTCTTAGTTCGCTGTCTTGAGTGCTTTGGTGACCTAGTTTGTGTTCCAGTTCCAGATCGCCTTTCCATCTTCATGAGACTCGGAACTTCATTGACTGCTTTTCCCGTGGGGAGGGGATGGGGGGTGGGGGCAGGGGTGGTCCTTGGGTTTATAGAGGCTGGGGAAAGGCTGGGAGAAGGGATAGGGGTGAGACGTCGGAAGGTGTATTGTCGGGAAAGAACTGGTAAGGGGAGGGGGGAGATGTTGGAAGGTCTGCTGTATCTTTGGAGAGCATCAGGGTTTCCTTTTTCAACTTATAACAGCATAAGGAAAGAAAGTCGTCTTTTGGCGTTGTGTTCATGGTCTGAATGTAAGTTTATCCGAATGGATTCTTTGCGAATGTTTGTGCATTTTTTCCCCCTTTTCCTTGCATTGGAAATGATTTATTTTCTCTCTCTCTCTGCATCATCATCGTCATCATCATCATCACAACAATAACAACAACAATGATAATAGTGATATCAAGTGCTATACAATGCAACATGGCCAGTTGTTAGTGTAATGCTTACGCCTTACATAGGGTAATATGGGAGTGGGGGAGCGGTGAACACACAGATTGACACACCAGCTTTGATTAATTGAGATCCTTAAACAGTTTCAAGAGGTTATTGAAAGACACAGATAGTCAATATTATCACAATTGTATAAACCAAATCCTGACATCCACCACAAGACTCAATTAAACAAATTAGAAAGTCCGATATCTAGAGAAGTAGTAACTTTAATTCATAGGATGCGTTTAAATTCACTTCGAACCAAACACAGCAAAAATGTTACATGTGTGTGTGGGGAAAGTCTTTGTGTACGTCACTTATTACTAGATCGTCCAAGAGCTACGAATACAGTGCACAAGGCGGGTAATAATATTTTACATGACAGATCGACTCCACTGACATTACCTAAAATGTTAAATAATTTTGCTTTTCTTTGTTCGCTATGCCCACATCTATTACGCAGTCCATTTGGAATTTATCTTCAACTTCTAACAACCCCTCATATACAAAAAGAAATTACTTACTTACACACACACACACACACGCACACATACATATGCGTGCGCGCACACAGACACACAACACGCGCGTACACACGCACACGCACACACACACACACACACACACACACACACACACACACAGAGAGAGCAGAAGCACACACCAAATGAATTGTTGAAGATTATGTGCAAAGAACAATCTATTGGTTATAAAGCTAGAAATTCGAAATGTTTGTGTGTGCCTTTTTGATAAAAATCAAGGGAAGGGGCTTTGCGAACTTGATACAGAACAGATTTTCAAACCTGTGGTGCGTAGAATGAAAAGCACCGACGATCTAAAAGTTGGACCCTTCCTTCAAATGCTAATCAAAGAAAGAAAGAAAGAAAGAAAAAGAAAGAAAGAAAAACACCTCTGTTGTCGGAAGAAGACCTAAGACTTCGAGACGGAACTTGGTGAAACTGGAAATCAGTCCTGTAAGCTGGGGAGGATGCCACAAAAAAAAACAAAAAAAAGTGAAAGCGCAACAGTGACAACTTGCAGTAGTTGATTCTAGCTTGAAAAGGGAACCAGTGAGTGTTTGAGGAAGAGGCTTAGTATGATCACGTCTGTGCTGTAAGCACCCAATCTGACTTCTGAAACGCTGCATCTGGAAACGGTTGAATGTGGCCTACCCTCTCTCTCTCTCTCTCTCTCTCTCTCTCTCTACTGCCTCTACACACACTCACGCACGCACGCATGCACGCACGCACACACGCACACACACACACACACACACACACACACACACACACACACACACACACACACACACACACACACACCGCCTTCCCTCTCCACCACTAACACACAGCGGTTTGAAGACACAAGGGGCAAATCAACTCAAATGCAGGGAACGATTGGGTACGGGAAGTGATTGGGTATGGGGAGCGGAAGGGTGGGGGGGGGGGGGGGGGGGGGGGGGGTAGGGAGGCGGATGGCGAGGGAGAGGAGAGGAGGTCGTAAACACGAAAGGCTTATGAGATGGTGTATGTGGGGAAGGAGGGGGGGGGGGGGGGGGGGATGAAAGGGGAAGAAGAGGCGGGGGCGTGCACGCTCGCGCGGGTTATGTTTGATGTAAAGTAAACATCTATTCTCAGTTCAGGTTCGCGAGTGTTTTGGTGACCTAGTTTGTGTACCAGATTTCTTGCCGATTTTTATGAGCTTCGGAACTTCATCGAATGATTCACCGGTAGGGAGAATTCCTCAGAGGATTCGAGAAGAACTGAGTTGGAAGGGGTGGAGGGAGGCTGTGTGTGTGTGTGTGTGGGGGGGGGGGGGGGGGGGGCGTTCGCGAGAGGAAGGTCTGCTGTTTGTTCAAAAGGCATCAGTTTTGTAAACAGGCATTCCTTTCTCAGCCTGTGTCGACACTAAATGTGAAATAGTTCAATCTTTTGGCTGTGTTTTCATAGTCTGGATTTAACGTTTCGCGAGTAGATTCTTTGCAAATGTGAGGCAGTTCTTTCTCTTTCATATGATTCACTCTCTCTCTCTCTCTCTCTCTCCTCTCTCTCTCTCTCTCTCTCTCTCTCTCTCTCTCTCTCTCTCTCTCTCTGTGTTTTCGTCGTCTTCTCTTAACCACGTACTTTTCCCTCCTCCTCTTCCTGTCTCTACATAGGCCTGTCTTCTCTCTCTCACTCGTGTTT
>CM031610.1:16666130-16669127 GCA_018398815.1 Conus ventricosus
CTTCTGACTTCACTGAAGTCTACGATTTGCTATTTTTACTTCATGAACCAAAATCAGTTAAGCAAACCTGTAGTGATTCTGCTGTTGTCCATCAACAACTTTTGAAATATCTCTCCCTGAGAGCTGATTCCAATCCCTTCTAAAATCATATCCGGACCACAGAGTATTTTCGCCATCCTGGCAGAAAACCTCATTATTCCAATTACTAAGCCCGGTGGAGACGACCAACCCTTCTAACTATCGCCCAGTCGCTGCGCTCAACTGCCTTTGCTAATTAATGGAAAAGATAGTCAACTCTCGTCTGATGTGGAAGCTGGAAACCGATGGCCTTTTGACCAAAGAACAGTGTGATTTCCGCTAGTACCATTCTATCATTAGCCATTGAGTCCATCTCGAAAGCACTTTCCGCAACGCTTTCATTAACAAACAACACGTGGCTGCTATTTTTTTTAACCTGGAGAAAGCTTAAGGCACCACTTGGAAGTCTGGAATTTTCGTGGATCATCACAGTCTAGGTTTTCGAGGTCATCTCCTCTTTCTGTGAATTTTTTCTGGCTGATCGATTGTTCCACGTTGTCTGACATCCACGAGCAGGACTTGTGTGTACCCCAAGGGAACATTCTTTCACCCGGCCTCTTCACTATCAATCTTGATTAATTAGGTTGTCAGTTATGTACACTTAGGTTCCAGGTCCTCTGTTTGTTGATGACTTTGCACTCCATGTAGTAGGAGCCACGTATGCTGGCGTACAATGTCGACTCCTACTCTGCATGAATAAGATTCAACAGTGGGCCGAAGAAAATAGGTTACTTTCCAAAGTACCAAAACGCTGTGTGACCACTGTCACATTTTTCAGCAATACATTACTGACCCTGAGGTTGGTCTAGATAAATCGATTCTTGCTGTGAAGGAAGGTAGATTCGGGAAAGGCATTTGCAACCAAAAACTGAACTTTAAAAGTCACATCAGCACTTGAAACCTTCTTGTCAGAAAGCAGTAAACATCCTGAAAGTTGTGGCACATACGAATTGGGGCACTGATCCAAAAACTCTGGTTCATCTTCACAGGACTCTGATTTGCTCAGAACCGGGCTACGGCTGTCTTATCTATGGCTCTGGAAGACCATCCTACCTGAAAAGTTCGGATCCCATCCATCATCAAGGGCTTCGACTCTGGGTGCATTATACATACAGTCTGTATGCAGAGGCATCGGAACCACCCGTCTCAAATCGTTGACAGCAACTTTCTTTCAACAGTTGCTTGAATCTCCTCTATGGACCCCCAAATCCTGCTTGTGACTGTGTTTTTGACCCGAAGTTTCTCAAGAATTGTGAAGACAACACCAGTTCCATTTCACATTTGGGAATTCGTATTCTTGCCCTGTGAACAGAGCAGACACAGACCTTGGATTTGTGTGATTCACCCAGTGTCCTGACGACTTCACGTGGACTTTCCTCACGCGGAGATCCGCTTTGATCTGGCCATATATTGCAGAGTCCACAACTCTATAATATACAAGACGTTTTGGGGCGGGGGAGGGGGGGGGGGGGACCTTTGCTCTAACTTTCCTTTTTTTCGAAAGTGTAGTTACTGATGGCTCCAAATCTGAAGAAATGGGTACTTCTGCTTCGTATTGCGCTACAGCTCCCTCTCGGAGACGTTCTTAGCACATTCCCACAGACACCTCCATCAACACTGCTGAGCTAGGCCTGGTACTTCAGATGGTCTCTGCATCAAAACAAAGACTTCCTCATCTCTCTCGGACTCCCTTTCTGCTTTAGAGGCCATTGCTGCAAGTATACACAAGCGCCCTCAATGTCATGACTGAATTTGTTTGAACGTACACTTTCTGAAATCTGATGAATACACTTTAAGTTTTAGCTTGGGTTCACGGTCATGTCGCCGTTTTAGGCAATGAGGTGGTTCTAGTTGCAAAGTGAGACGACTGCAGGAGGAAGTCTAAACAAATCTTAAATAAATGTTAGCGAACCGCCCAGAGAACGTGGACAAACGAGTCACAAGACAAAACACAACACGTTTCGACCTCTTAGGTCTTCTTCAGGTGAGACAGAAACGAATAAAACAACGAAAATCACTTAGCTTTGATCGCTTCAGATCACTTCACAGAGTTCAGCGCAAGGAAGAAGGCGTTGAATCAGAACCAATTCTTCCTTGCAAGATTTCCTTTCTTCACCCTTCTTTGCTGTGTTGATTTTCATTTTGTTGGATGCGTCAATTAGGTTTTTGAGGTTGGCAGAGAACAGTATTTTACCAATCTGGCTCACTTGCTACTCCACCACGTTTTTGGGCGAAAGTGCCCTAAAAGCCGCCTATTCCTGTTCTCTGACAAGTAACCAAAAAATAACGACCCTACAAACAAACATACTGTGCAGGGTTATCCGTTTTCAATACTAATTTACTAAACTTTTCAGATTTTAGTTTTTGTTTAAATCCTGTGTTTTTCCTGATCGTTTTCAATAACATCATTTTCACGCAAACATTCTTCAAATGAGTCTCGGTCTTTCATGTGAAATAACACTACAGTCTTTAACTGTTCTCTAAAGTCTTTTAAAACTGGTTATATTTTTGACATAAAATCCACACACTTATTCCAGCATGTCTTCCACTGAAAGCTAGTTTCGACAAAGTGTTTCTCTTTTTAACTATGTCTCTTTCTGCGAACAGTCATCTATAATAAATAGTGTCTGCGTTCCTTCAAACAGTCTATAAAAACTGTTCTAAACACTCACTAAGTTTATTGCTAGGATTAACTAAATATATGTCATCATCTGTCCATATAAACCTTCTATCATGATATGCTTTGTTCCATTTAAGTGTTGGACAGAAAACCACAATATGATTAAAATTATAACGATAAACTGTTTGTAACAGGTCGAGGACAAATATTGTTTTTCCACAACCGTCGTCCACAAATTAATGAACAATGAGGGGTTTTTGTCATTAAAATTTAACTGCTCCTGTTTTATACTAGAATTT
>CM031610.1:16669227-16681727 GCA_018398815.1 Conus ventricosus
AACCCTGAAACTAATCTCACTACACCACACACCTCAATGGCAATACAACCCGCGCTAACGACACCTGGCGCGCTGTCAACCTGAAAGAATACACCCCCCCCACCCCCACCCCTCACCTGGCAAGCCAGTCTCTCGCTTTATTGATTTTTTGGTCGCTTGCCGTGCGCTGTGTAAACAAGGTCGCGCGTCTCGCTGTGTCAGCCTATCTGTTACACATAGTTTTGTAGGTTGTAGTACATCCGTCATTGTATATTTGAAGCATTTATATAAAGATAGTGCTAGCCACACACTACTCCTCTCCATACTGGTAGATGTACTAAGGTCTGCCTAACCCTATCTAGTTTGTTTTGCCAGAACATTCAAAATCGCCATTCATTGCATAGGGCACACTTACAGCAGATGAACTGGTTAGAAGTAGAAAAGTATACACATCTTAATACACAAATCAGCTTGCCCCATAAACACAGAATCTGTAGTTAACAATCAATCAAGTCACGAATCAGCCGTGTTTACCTTCGCCTTAAGAAATGAACGCTGTGCGGGCAAACATGTGAATAGTTAGCTTGCCTTCACTGACTAACTCAACTAATTCTTCAACAAATACTCTAACATGCAGTTAAAATAAAACTATGCCTCGAATAACAAACCTGTTCTCAGTAACGTTTTAGCCATTTTAAAATAACACAATTAAAACACAGTGGTCACACCAGGGCGCAATCAAAACACAGCCTTCTTGTGCAGTATCTCCAACACAATGACGGCCCGGGTCGTGCCACGTCGACAGCCTCGATCTCGAATTTCTGATGCAATGTGGCGCAACCCAACTGAGTGTGTTTCGTTTACACAGGACAGGCTAGGTGCAAACTGCCGCGAGCCGTAAATTAAGTGATCGAGTTTTAGCCCCGTGTCTGCCTGTCTATGTACAAAGTTTGTAGTTGGAATTAGTCAGAAGAAGTGTGCGGATTTTATGGCATTTAATTGAGAGAGAAAGAGAAAGAGTGTGTGTGTGTGTGTGTGTGTGTGTGCATGTGTGTATGTGTGTGTGTGTGTGTGTGTGGTGTGTGTTTGTGAGTGGTGCATTTTTGTGTGTTTGTCCATGTGTGTATAGTTTGAAGTCTTACTTGTCAGAGAACAGGGAAAGGGCATTCTGGTTACTTTCGCCCGAACTGAGTGAGGGCGGAAGTGGCCCAGAATTGGCCCCTTTCCTGTTCTCTCCTCTCAAGGCTCAAGGACATAGTACATAAATATTCAGACAAAAAATCTATTGTTCTGGGTGATTTCAACTGTGTTATAAAATAACAATGAAGACATCATATCAGGTCGTCCACACTCCAAGAGAGAAGTAGAGTGCTTTAAACACACAATTCAGACTCTTGGTATTACAGATATCTGGAGAATTTTTCACGACACAGACAAAGAATACACTTGGTGTCGTCATAGTCCATTTATAGCCCGCAGAATAGACTACATTTTCGCAAATGAAGATATTTTACAATACCATGTCACGTGTGATATTTTTTCTGTCCCACATACCGATCACAAAGCAGTCGTAGTCGACCTTCATAATGCTAGTTTTGTACGTGGACCAGGATACTGGCGGTTCAACAATTCACATCTAAAAGATGATTTATTCGTTAAACAATGAATGAGTTCCTTGATCGAAACATATGCAACAATGCAGCTAACGGACATGTTAGTTCTACAGCAGAATGGGAAATGTGCAAGATTAAAATAAAAAATTCTGTTTAGAATATGGAAACAAAAAGCACATAAGAAGAGGAATTATCAACTGGACATTAAGATACGATTTAAAAAGTAAAAAAGAAATAATTAAAGATCCAGAGAATGATGATCTACAGCGTGAACTGCTTAATTTAAAACAGCAGTTAGAAATAATCAGCATGGAAAATGCAAGAGGTGCACAAACAAGAGCACGAGAAAAATGGATAGAAGAAGGCGAAAAAATACCAAGTACTTCCTTAATTTGGAAAAAACAAAAGCAAAGAAAAAAGTTATGACAAAGTAATAAACAACAAAGGAGACATCATAACAGATCAGAAGGTATACTGAAAGAACAGGTTGACTATTATTCAAAACTTTACAATCAAACCATAGACACAGAAAACATGGAACAAGAAGTTAAAGATTTATTGGAAATGAATCATTTTCTAAACTGTCTGAAGAAGAATCAAAACTATGCGAAGGTCTCATCACAAAAGAAGAGGCAGGAAACGCACTGAAAAGATGAAAAATGGATCGTCTCCAGGGAGCGACGGCATACTGTCGAGTTTTATAAATTTTTTTGGAGCAAAGTCAAAACACTACTAACCAATTCTTTCAACGAATCATATGAAAAAGAAGAATTACCATATTCTCAGAGGCAAGGGATAATTATATTGCTGCACAAAGCAAAGAATTAACACGGGACAGACTCGATAACTGGAGGCCAATTACGTTATCTTAACACAGATTATAAGATCTTAGCTAAAGTGCTTGCAGAAAGACTCAGCAAGTTATATCCAAACTAATTAATGAAGACCAAGTAGGGTATTTAAAAGGTAGAATATCTCAACCATTATCCGAACAATCGAAGATGTCATAGATTATCTCCATAATACAGACCAAGCGGGGTATCTCCTTGCCCTCGATTATTGTAAAGCATTTGATAGCATATCCAGAGACTTTTTATCACATACTTTCACTTTCTTTGGCTTGGAGAACAGTTCAGGAAATGGACCAGGACTATAGTAATAATACATTTAGTAGCATTAATCATGGAGGATGGTTATCTGAATCCTTTTCATTAACGTGTGGCATCAGACAAGGATGTCCGTTTTCCTCCTCTAGCTTTATTTTAGCAGTTGAAATATTGGCGATTAAAATAAGAAGCGTAATATTGAAGGCATTAGGGTGCCTAAAAATGACCAAGATACTGAAAAAATAAAGATAAAACAGCTGGCAGACGATACGACACTATTCTTAAAAAATGCTAACGATATGGCACATTTGCAGAATCATAATCAGATTTTGCAAAATTTTCAGGCCTCACACTAAACCAAGAAAAAACAAAAGCAATGAAAATCGAAGGCTTGCAGGCGATGATATTCTGCCATATACATTGACAGATAAAATAAAAATACTCGCGTATATTTCACAAATGACATAAGAGCACAAAATTTGGAAGAAAATTGGATAGGAAGGATAGACAAAATGCAAAATCTCATAAAATCCTGGAGTAGAAGGGACCTCAGTATTCATGGGAAAATTGTGATAGTAAAACGTTATTAATTAGCCAGTTCACATTTGTAATGCAATCAGTTTGGATTACCTGATCAGATTCTTAAAAAAATAAATCGTGAATTGTATAAGTTCATTTGGCAAAGGAAACACTCAAACAGAAATGCTTTTGAAAAATAAAGCGGAAAATAATGGAAGGAAATCGAAAAGAAGGAGGGCTAAATATGACAAACATAAACGATTTACAAAAATGTTTTTATCTGCAATGGTTCGGAAAGCTCTCCATATCAGAAAATGAAAGTTGGACCTTCATTCCTAAATGGCATTTTAACAAAATAGCAAATGGAAGAAGTATTTTCGAAATCATTGTCGACCAGCCAGTGTAAATGCAATTAAATGTATAAAAAACGAATTCTGGAAAAAAGCTATGTGGACTTACCTAGAGAATAAACGATTAGATCTGAAGAATGATGTCAATACAAACAACTTCAAATCAACTCTTATGGAACAACAGTTTGATACAATACAAAAACAAACCCCTCTTTTTCAGTACATGGAAAAACAATAACATTGAAAGAGTCAGGGACATTATTTCAGCTAATGAAAACAGATTCTTATCATTACAAGAAATCCAGAACAAAGTAACCAAAATGCAGCCAATACCCTTATGCAGTATAACGCAATGATAAACGGCCATTCCTGCACAGTGGAAGGAATGGATAAATAACCATGACTTGAGAACAGAGGCAGAAAACATTCCGAATGCGAAGTCAAGCTGTATAATACAAAGCCAAAGAACATATTAAAAATGTTAAGAGAGGACAATCGAGGAGAAAGAAATTAAGCCATGTGCATACGGGTTTTGGCTCAGAAGATACGAATCGAAATCACTGAAAACATATGGCAAATCCCCGAGTTTGTTACCAAGGAAGTTCGTTTGAAAGAGCTGCAGTGGAAGCTAATACACAACATATATCCAACAAACATACTCCTACACAAAATGAAAGTAACAGAGGACAACAAATGCTCAACATGCAGGGATGAAATAGATTACACAAAGCACTTCTTTTATGAATGTGCTCCAGTAAAAGCATTTTGGATGAAAATAGAAGATTTTATTCATGGTTTAATAGAAAGCGCATAGAACTCAGCTTATGCAATGTATTATTTGGACTACAGAGCCAAGAACAACGCAAGGAAGACTTAAAAACCATAAATATGATTATCCTAGTCGGTAAAATGTGCATAAGCATCGCAAAAAAGACCAAATCAACGTCCCCTCCTGTTTCTAATCTTTGAACAACAAATATCATACCGCTTGAAGGAAAAGAAGCTTTAGTCAGCATAGAATCACAAATCTCGATATTTGTAAAATAAGGATAAACGGTAACCACAAATGAGTGGGGGGGAGGGGAGGGGCAGAGAGGGGGACGAATTGTACTTGTATAGCGCACACACACACACACACACACACACACACACACACACACACACACACACCACACACACACACACACACTATCTCATGCACGCACATAAACACGCAAACTCAACACACATGCTGCACACACAAAAGCAGTCTCTCGCTCTCTCGCTCTCTCTCTCCTCCTCTCTCTCTCTCTCTCTGTCTGTCCCTCCCTCCCTCTCCCTCTCTTGTTCCTGTCTTCTTTTTCTTTTTTTATTTATATCAGCAATTTATGCTTACTCAACGCTCGCTCGCTCTCTCTCTCTCTCTCTCTCTCTCTCTCTCTCTCTCCTCTCTCTCTCTCTCTCTCTCTCTCTCTTCATCGACACTGATTGTCTCGATGCAGAGATTTCGTCTTGTCTTCCTTGTTGTCTCCTTTGTTCACTATAAGGATAGCCTTCGGGGAATAGGCCGGTTTGCGAGACGAGATGTATGCTCTTTCTCGCTCTCTCTCTCTCTTCTTGTCTTCTCTTCTCTCATTCTTCGTGCACTTCTGGTGTCATCCTTGCATCTTATTTTCGTCTTTCGTTTCAAGGATGGTTCCCCGGAAGATGCCCGGGCCTTTCTTTCTTCATGTACCTTTTCTTTCTTTTTCAATCCTGTTACACACGGTGTGAATGTGTCACAACACCAAACATTAGTGCAAAAACAAACCCAGACGCGCTGTAACAAACGCCAAAATATTAAAATCACAAGATAATCAATGTCCAGTGATAGTAATACAGCATACAGACTTGTATGGTGCGTGAGAGATGAAGGGAGGAGAAGGAGACGGAACGAAAAAAAAAAAAAAAAAAAAAAAAAAGGACCGCCTTTACAAAACAAAACAAAAAACAAAAAGAAAAAAAAAAAAAAAACGAGCCAAAAATGAAAGAGAAAAAAAAAAGGATAAAGGCGGGGTGGTGGAGGGAAAAAAAATAAATAAAAAAAAAAGATACACACACATATTGTATACACACATATGCGCATGACAAATCACACAAACAATCCCCACCACCCCCCTCCCCACCAACGTACACAGCATTAGGTCCGACCCTTCCCCTCCTCTACCCTCTTCCCCACCCCTCTTTCCATCCCATCCTTCCGCCCCCCCCCCCCCCCCCCCCCGCCCCCAACACACACACACACACACACACACACACCCCAACACCTCCTGCCAACCTGCACTAAGGAGACCATGGTGTGAAGGATGCGGCGTGCGCTGAGGTTCTTGACCTCGGCCCACACGGGGATGGCCTCTTTCAGCACGTAGCCCTTGCGGTCCAGGCGGAGCAGCGCCGTCACCGTGCCCGCCAGGCAACACCACGACCCCACCGCCTCGAACGTGTCGTTCTCCACCGGCAGCTGAGCACACCAACGCAACAGGCACGCGCGCATACGCATACACATGCACGCACACATGCGCAAACGCATGCACGCACACACGCACGCACACTCAAACACATGCACGCACATGCACGCACGCACACGCATGCGCGCACGCACGCACGCACACACACACATACACACACACACACACAAACATACACACACACACACACACACACACACACACACACACACACACACACACACAATCTGTACGTGAAATGAGTTAATTCTCATAACCGGTTTCGAGGAATTGACAAAATATGGCGAACCGCGTAACTTGACACTTTGGTAAATATCAAACATGTAGGGCAACCCTTGCTCCCATGGTGAAATAAATGCACGCCAAAAACTCGAAACGAATGCATGCCCCTAAAGGTGGGCGAAAAGATCAAGCTCAAGTTGGTTGGGACTCACGTTAATGCCGGTAAATGACACATCCCTAGTGAATAACCCATTCCTGAATGATAATAATGATCGATCATAATCATGATGATTCACAAAGCGCCTAATCTCCTTTCCAAGACCTGCGCTCTTCACGAAGAAACGTTTCCGTGCATCATTGTATCAACGATACCAAGCATAGACATGCACGCACTCCACCCCTTCCTTACCACGCAAGACGCAAGCACACGAACGCGACAGCACAAACACGGGAATCCCCAGTCACCTCTCAGCATCCGACCTCATCACTCTCAAACATCAAAGACATGTCATGACAGGGAAGAGAAGAAGAGCAAAAGTGACTGTGACGTGTTTTTGTTTGTTTTTATATAGCTCATTTCAAGCTATTGTTGAAAAACGAATCATGACATCATATTCTGACGAAGATCGTCCCAGAAAGTTTGGCCCCGCGAATCAAAAGACCTTTCAGCGATTTCTTTGGTTCTTAAAGTTTGGACGCAGAACATACCATTGTCAACAGAAGATCGAAGCTGGGAAGAACATACACAAAGTTTAGAATATCAGAAACACATTCCAGACCTGTTCCAGACGCGGCTGAGAAAAAAAGAAAAATCATGGAAGAAAGCCTACAGGACATTCTGGACGTACCGATATAAATGGACTAAACTGGCCAAGGTCAATGCTCCTATAACGGACATGATCCCATCTTCTCCTTGTCCTACTCATCCCAGCTGCCCAATAATGTAGTCCTGAGTCCGAGAAATAAAGAAAGGCACAGTTACACAAGGGAGATGGTGGTAATAGGAATACGAATTGGACAATGGGTTAAAGAGAGAGAGAGAGAGAGAGAGAGAGAGAGAGAGAGAGAGAGAGAGAGAGAGAAAGAGAGAGAGAGAGAGAGAGAGAGAGAGAGAGAAGAGAGAGAGAGAGAGAGAGAGAGAGAGAGAAACAGAGAGAGAGAGAGAGAGAGAAGGGAAGAGAGAGAGGAAAATGGCCCAACTTTCCACTGCGGCTTCTTCCTTCGCAAGCTAATAACGCCTGAAGTGTTGATCCATGGCAGGGAGAAAAAAAAAAAAAAAAAAAAGCTCCAAAAGGCGGCGGTGCAGTGGAGCCCAGGTCCTAATGAAGAGGAGATTAGCGCTGGAAGGCAGGCGGCAAATGGCCTCAACACTTCGCAAATTAGCAGCACCTCCGAGCTCCGGCCACGGTTACGAAGGCAGAATCAACCCGGATGCCTTCATCTGGTCCTCCCCGCCAAGGTTTCCGCCCCTCACCTCCCCCCCATCCCCTTCCCTTCCTGCCCCGCGGCATCCCACCTCGCGCATCCGAACATCCCCTCAAGCCCCCAACCCCACCCCCACCACCTCCAGTGTTTGTTTTGACATGAAACATGTAGTTACAGGAAGGCAGAGGCGTGTGGAGATGTGCTTGCGGTTAGGTATAAAGAATCTAGCTGCCTCGCCGCAGCATCTTTCTGAAATCCGAATCATCATAAAAATGGATAAGAAATTCAGTCACAAAGGAATTTTTGTTCACAAACAATGGTACGCCTACAAAGATAGCGTTATAAGTAGGGCAAATTCTTCACGATCTTCTGTTCCCAGTGACATCCAATGAAACGACTTAGCCTTTCTTCACATATTCCACCATCTGGTCTCTCTCTTTTTCCCTCGCCTCTCACTTGTTGCAGATAGTCTTCTCCACATATCCACCATCTCTCTCTTTCTGTTTTTCCCTCTCGCTCTCTCTTAGTCTGTTGCAATATTCCATTCTCCGACATATCCCGCCTAATCCACCATCTCCTTTCCCTCACACTCTCTTGTTGCAATAGCCTTTCTCACATATCCACCCTCTCTCACTTTCGCCTCGCTCTCCGTCTTTGTCTGTTGCAAAGCCTTTCTCACATATCCCCCATCTCTCTCTTCCCTCATCTCTCTCTTTGTCTATTTCAATAGTCCTTTCTCACATATCCACCATCTCTCTTCTTTCTCCTGCTCTCTCTTTGTCTGTTTGCAATAGCCTTTCTCACATATCAACATCTCTCTCTCTTTCCCCGGTCTCTCTTTGTCTGTTTGCATAGTCCTTTCTCACATATCCACCATCTCTCTCTCTTTCCCACGCTCTCTCTTTGTCGTTAGCAAAGCCGTTCTCATCATATCCACCATCTCTCTCTTTCCCTTCTCTCTCCTCTTTGTCTGTTTGCAATAGCCTTTCTCACATATCCACTCTCTTTCCCTCGCTTCCTCATTGTCTATAGCAATAAGTCTTTCTCACATATCCACCATCTCTCACTTTCCCTCGTCTCTCTCTTTGCCTGTTTGGCAATACCCTTTCTCCATTTCCACCATCTCTCTCCCTCTCTTTCCCTCGCTCTCTCTTTGTCCTATTGCAATACCTTTCTCACATAATCCACCCATCTCTCTCTTTCCCTCCCCGCGCTCCGTCTTTGTCTGTTGCAATAGCCTTTCTCACATATCACCATCTCTCTCTTTCTCGCTCTCTTCTTTGTCTGTTGCAATAACCTTTCCTCACATATCCACAACTCTCTCCTCGTTCCCTCGCTCTCATCTTTGACTTTTGCAATCGCATTTTCTCACATATCCACCATCTCTCTCCTCTTCCCTCGCTCTCTCTTTGTCTGTTGCATATACCTTTCTCAACATATCCACCATCTCTCTCTCTCTTTCCCTCGCTCCTCTTTTGTCTATTAGCAATAGCCTTTTCTCACATATCCACCATCTCACATATCCACCAACTCTCACTTTCCCTCGCTCTCCTCTTTGTCTGTTTGCAAAGCCTTTCTCACATATCCACCATCTCTCTCTTTCCCTCGCTCTGCCTCTTTGTCTGTTGGCAAATAGCCTTTCTCACATATTCCACCATCTCTCCTCACTTTCCCTCGCTCTCTCCCTTTGTTGCAATGGCCTTTCTCACATATCCACCATCACACATCTCTCTTTCCCCATCGCTCTCCTTTGTCTGTTGCAATAGCCTTTTTCTCACATATCCATCCATCTCTCTCTTCCCTCGCTCTCTTCTTTGTCTGTTGCAATAGCCTCCTCACATATCCACCATCTCTCTCTTTCCCTCGCTCACTCATTGTCTGTTTGCAATAGCCTTCCCACATATCCACCATCTCTCTCTTTCCCTCGCTCTCTCTTTGCTTTTTCAATAGCCTTTCGCACATAATTATCCACCATCTCTCCTTTCCCCTCCGCGCTCTCTTTGTCTGTAGCAATACCTTTCTCACATATCCACCTTCCCTCTCTCTTTCCCTCGCTCTCTCTATTGTCTGTTGCAATAACCTTTCTCACATATCCACCATCTCTCTCTTCCGCCACGCTCGTCTCTTGTCTGTTGCAATAGCTCCTGTTCTCACATATCCAACCACCAGCTCTCTCTCTTCCCTCGCTCTCTCCTATGTCTGTTGCAATAGTCTTTCTCACATATACACCATCACTCTCTCTTCCATCGCTCTCCATCAGTTGTCAGCTGCAATAGCCTTTCTCACATATACACCATTTCTCTCGTTCCCACGCTCTCTCTTTGTCTGTTGCAATAGTCTATCTCAACATATCCACCATCTCTCTCTCTTTCCCTCGCTCTCTATTTGTCTGTTGCAATAGCCTTTCTCACATATCCACCATCTCTCTCTTTCCTCGCCTCTCTTTGTCTGTTGCATAGTCCTTTCTCACATATCCACCATCTCTCTCTTTTCCCTCGCTCTCTCTTTTGTCTATTGCAATAGTCTTACTCACATATCCACAATCTCTCTCTTTCCCTCGCCTCTCTCTTTGTCTGTTGCAATAGTCTTTCTCAATATCCACCTCTCGTCACTTTCCCCTCGCTCTCTCTTTGTCTGTTGCCAATAGCCTTCTCACATATCACCATCGCTCTTCTATCACCATCGCCTCTCCCATCCTGTTTGTTGCAATAGCCTTTCTCACATATCCACCATCTCTCTCTCCACTTTCCTCGCTCTCTCTTTGTCTGTTGCAATAGTCGTGGGGAATATAATCCACCATCTTCTCTTCATCTTTCCCTCGCTCTCTCTTTGTGAGGGATTGTCAGGATAATATCCACCATCTCGCTCTCTTCCCATCGCTCTCCTCATTGTCTGTTGCAATAGTCTTTCTCACATATCCACCATCTCCTCTTTCCCTTCGCTCTCTCTTTGTCTGTTGCAATAAGCCTTCCTCACAACCACCATCTCTCTCTTTCCCTCGCTCTCTCTTGTCTGTTGCAATAAGCCTTTCTCAGACTATACACCATCTCTCACTTTCCCTCGCTCTTCTCTAGTTGCAATAGCCTTTCTCAGATATCCACCATCTCACTCTCCTTTCATCCCTCGCTCTCACTTTGTCTGTTGCATATCTTTCTCCACATATCCACCATCTCTCTCTCTTTCCCTCGCTCTCTCTTTGTCTGTTGCAATAGCCTTTCTCACATAATCCACCATCTCGCTCTTTCCCTCAGCTCTCTCTTTGTTCTGTTTGCAAAATGAGGTGACTTGCAGATGGAAATTTAAACAAATCTTAAAAGGTTATTTTTGAAAAAAAAAACCCGCCGCCAGATAACATATAAACAAGAATTACATGACAAAACGCGAACCGTTTCAATGTCATAATCGTCTTCCATCGGCGAGAGAAAACAAACACTCACGAATAAGTGATTTCCCTTTTTCATTTTTCGTTGTCCTTGAGTGTTGTTATCTTGCCTAAGAAGACCTAAGGAGGTCGAAACCGTCGGGTATGGCCTTTTATTCGTTTGCCCATGTACCGGGGCGTAGTTATTCAAATTCCCTTATAAACCCACTTTTTTCTCCTTTTTCTGCTTTTTTTTCCAAAGGGGGTTTTTAAATTTTTTTTTTTTTCCTTCCCCTTTTTTTTTCCCCAATTTTTCTTTTTTTCCCCCTCTTTTTCTTCTCTCTTCTTTTTTCCTCTCTCCCCTCTCTCTCCCCCCGCCTTTTTTTTCCCCCTTTCCCAATCAAGACGGCCCTTTTACCCCCCGTGCACCCCTTTTTCCCTTTTTTCCCCCTCCTCTTTTTCCCCCCTCATTTTTCCCTTTTCCCCTGACCGGCACGGCAGTCCTGGATTTCCTTCCCCCCCCCCCCCCCCCCTCCCTCCCCCACTTTAAACCAAAACTCGCCGGTCCCACACCCCGTGTCCCCTAAACGGAAAAAAAATCGACTGACCCGTTTTCCGCGCGTAGGCCCCTTTGTTCCCTGATTTTTTCAGTCACGGGGCCAAAAGGGTTCCCCTAAAGGGGCGGGAGCATGCTGCTGGGTCATAGTCCCCAAATTAAAGGGGGGGTAATTCGATACTTTTTCCGCCGGGCCCGATGCAAGGCTTTCGTTCCGGGGGAGGGGGGGGGGGGGGGGGGGTGGGGGGGTGGGGGGGGGGGGGGGGGGGGGGGGGGGGGGGGGGGGGGGGGGGGGGGGGGGGGGGGGGGGGGGGGGGGGAAGCGGGGGGGGGGGGGGGGGAAGAGAGAGGGGGGAACCATGCCTAATGAAAATTAGCGTCCTTTTCTTTGTGGGTTTCGATAACGGTCTGCCCTTTTTTTTTGTCTCCGTACAGGCTTGTCTAAAACGCAGTTATTTTTTGAACAACAATTTAGTTTGGGGTGAAAAATGTACCGTTTTGTCATTATCAATTTATTATGCAAAAAGGTTTACGAAGGGGTTTGTACAAAAACCCCAAAAATGTCCATTTAAGATCAAAATTTATGTATTTTGAGAATTGTAAACAACATTCACGCCAAATTAAGCACCCCCGTGTACAACCCAAATTTCAGAATTTTTTATAACTTCTGTCTCCATTTCCCCCCCCCCCCCCCCCCCCCCCCAAAAAAGGTGAGCTTTTTCCTAAACCCTACTCCCCCCAGCGAAGGGACCCTCCCAAAAAAAGATTCAGTTTTTAAGAATGTTGATTTAAACCCTTAGATTTATCTTCCAGCAATTCGTTTTTAATATTTTCAAAGATTTTTTGTTGTGTAGACTACTTTTCCCAAAAAAAGACGGCCCCCC
>CM031610.1:16686727-16706727 GCA_018398815.1 Conus ventricosus
TCTGCAGAAGATGGGAATAGGTGGTGGGGAATGGTGATATGAAGAGTGGAGGCTCAATTTCTTTCTGTTGGGCAGGGAGGAGGGAGGGGGGGGGGGGGGGGTTTGGGGGGCAAGGGTTGTAGGTCGTAAGAACGCGCACGCAAATGCCTGTTTGGTTTCTGATAATGATCTTACAAAATAGTCTTCAAGCTGACCTAGAACAGACAGAATTCGGACACGGGACTTTGGATGACTTCTTCACTCTGTACATTTATATCCAACATCCTACTGAAGGCAACGAAATCATGCCCCCAACACTCCCTTCCCTCTTTCTCTCTCTCTCTCCCTCCCTCTCACACAAGCACACACATGTACGCGCGCATACACACAAACACACACATATTCAAACAAACGGAGAGAGAGAGAGAGAGAGAGAGAGAGAGAGAGAGAGAGAGAGAGAGCTGACCATAATTATACCCATACACACATGCGTGCGCGCGCATCCACACTGACAACATACAGCGCATTCCCCAGATATCCAGCATATTTTCTCATCTGCCTCTGGTCCATGTGGGACGTGGCAAACCAATCATCAACCCAACCGTTCATTCACTCCAAGTGCCGTGTGCGCTGGCTCACACAGATAACCAGTGCCGCCCGCTTTTATTCCACTTTCCGCCGAGGGTTAAAGGGAAAAAATGGGATTCGCGGATCAATTCTGTTCGACCCGTGGCATCTGGTCGTCGCCACAGTACGTCTGCACGGAGTTCTGTGCACGGAGTTCTGTCCTTGGGCTGTTTGAGAACGGGTATTTACCCAAGCAGCGTGAGGAGGGAGAGAGGGGACAGTACTCCACAATACCATCCACTGGATAGCACGAGATCTGGTTGCACACCAAAAATGAATGCCCCAAGGCCTTGCGTTTAAGGAGTCGGGTATTTATATAGACTGTCGCAATTTGATTGTTTGGAGAATTCTTGGTGTGGTCTGAAAGCTGATTCTCCTCACTTTCTTTCATACGGCCATCAAAGTACAAGCTAGGTGGTTTCAAGCAGACAGATTAGAATCAAAGAAATGGGACTGTTTGGGAGCTTTCAGATGGCGCAAAGGTAAGGGTCACGGGCGAGGGCAAAGGCCTGAACTGTGACGTCAATTCAGAGGAAGGTCATGTATTTGAAGATTGTGATTTCAGCGGTGAAAATCCCCCCCCCCCCCCCCCCCCCCCCCCCCCCCCAACAAGGAAATAACTGGTGGGGAATTGTTCTCTTGATCTACTAGCAATTTGCTATCAAATGCTGGCTCAAACTGATGGGATCCCTCTAAACGCTTCATGGATTATATAATGTTTAGTACAAAATCCTAATTGTATGTGGCGTGTGGCCAAGGTGAGGTGGGAGTGGGGGGGCAGTACTCACGATACCGTCCACTGGATGGAACGAAATTTCCCCGCTATGCGGCTCTCACTGACCTTTTCGCTCCCATAGCATCGCTATCGCTGCTCACTCTATCCTCTGTTTCTTGAATGATGGGAGTACGAGATATGGTCATTTTGAGGCGGGACTGAGGTGCGAGACTCGCAGCATTTACGCACTTGGCACATGTGTGTGTGTGTGAAAAAAGTCAATCAACAACAACAACAGCAACAAAAACAATAATCATAACAAGATCTCCAACAACAACAATAACAACGATACTATAACTGCTATCATACCTACTATCACCACCATTTTCTTCACTGCGACGACAGCATGTACAATGTCGTAGACAGAGTTTGGTAATACCACAACTTCTGTAGCTGTAAGGTAGAGGGAGGAGTGGTTGTGTGTGTGTGTGTGTGGGGGGGGGGGGGGGGGCACTCAACAACACATAAGATGGGATTTGAAAGAAAAAGCACAAAAAATATTCACAGATGTTGAGACGAGTACGCATTTTTCTTAATTCAAATTCTGCCCCAAATTTACCGTAAGGTAAATCTGTTTAACCTTTGCTTCTGCTTTTGTTTCACCACACAAATAAACAAAGTAGAAATGATTCGTCGCCCAAGAAAGACTACTATCCTTTCATTCCCCGTCTCACCGACAATACCCCACCCCACTCCACCCCCACACCCGCCTTCCATCCCTCCTAATTCTGCTGAAACCATCGCACGAGGATATACATCCGAGTCTATGTCAAATGGGCGATCCCCTCTCTCCACACTCGTAATACGTTGTTGACTCTCCTCCTCCCCCTCTCCCAGTGCTCAACAACCCCTTGCCAGAGAAGGAACGCCAGACTGCAGCCAACAGAGACGGCCACCATTGTATACAGATTACACATTGCCCAGAGCCTCTCTTCTCCGGCGCACATGCAAATATCAGTTAACAGGCACTGCTTCTCCCCTGAGAAAGAGGACAGAAATCCCGTGCGATGTACTAACGGCATCGTCTGCATGGAAATGACGGGAAGAGGGCAGGGGTTGCTGGCTATCTGGCCGCAATATGAATCCCGACAGCTACAGAAGCCTGTGAGCTTCAAAGGATCGTAATAACTGTTCTCACGATTTCAATACCGTTCGTGATGGTGATGAATGCTGTTTTCACGTAGAGACTGCAATTGTGTGCGTGAAGGAGACGGTATTTATGATGGGGAAGACGTCTCTATTGATCTCTCGAACAGAACAGATGGTGTAGTTATGCATAATCATAGGAAGAAAATTCAAGCAAAACCGGACATTTCCCCCGCTTTCGACACTGTTATCACACCAGATAATGTTTCAAAAGGAAGAAGACAACCTTATCATTTGGCTTCGAAGGAGGGTAACGAAACAAAAAGGTTAACGCTCACAAACAAGTCGGGTAACGCTCGCATCCATGATGATATAATTACAGACCCATGACTCCAAACGAATGCTGCTTACGACATCAAATCGCGTTGCAGAAATACCAACAAAGAACACACAGAACAAACAAGGAGACATCCCAAAGTAGCATGTTCAAGAAGACTAATCTGAACAGCCCAATGCGATAAATACTAAGCCTAAGATTCCAGTATTTTCGTTGGTACCACTGCCATTTTGTGCACGTAGCTACGTAGACGAGTCCTCTTATCTGTTGTCATAAGCCACAATGACTTTTTCACGAATCCTAC
Organism: Conus ventricosus; assembly: GCA_018398815.1. Classification (NCBI taxonomy): domain Eukaryota; kingdom Metazoa; phylum Mollusca; class Gastropoda; order Neogastropoda; family Conidae; genus Conus; species Conus ventricosus. The sequence continues at coordinate 16,689,836 of CM031610.1, forward strand.
TCGCTGTTTGCATGGTGATCACTCATGCCGCAATATCAAGACGAAATACAGACAACGAGAAATAGTGAAGCATGGAGATAAAATATTTCCACGTGAAAACACGATTAATACTGTTCAAAAGCTGAGAATGACTGTTCTGACAAAGTTTCTGAAAAAAAGGAAAACAGTATTTATGGATTTTTATCTCAACAGCTCCCACAGCTCAGGGGCGGCACAGGGGGTCGACCATTTTCATCTGGAAGAACTCCGTGAGCCCTTCAAGCACAAAGAAATGAATTAAGCGACCGCATTGACACTGGTGGAGCAGACAGTGAGACAGACTCCGCGACTATGGCAGCGGCTAAACATTCAGCAAAACATGAAGGGAACAAGAGACCCATCTGCACGGGGACGAGAAAAATCATCGTGGAAGTAATATGATCAAGCTAAATGAGTGTTCCCCCTCACGTGCTGCAAGCTTCACCCTCTTACATGCCAACAGGGGGGAGGGGGGGGGGGGGGAGTCTGTACCAAATAATCCTGTGATAATGGTTAAGAGATGTAGCAAATGTTGATACAGAAACAAAATTTCCAGAAATGCAGCCGCTGTTTTAACAGGCACACAATTTTCAGAGATGCAGCAAGTATTTAGAGAGAAACACAATTTTTTTTTTTACAGAAAATGCAGTCCATGTTTCAACTTCAAACAGATGCAGCTAATGTTAACAAAATCACACCACTTTATACAGATGCGGCAGGGTCCGCGACGTTTCGTCGAACGACATTTCGTCGAACGACATTTTGTCGACGCGACTTTTCGTCGATCGACATTTCGTCTACGCGACTTTTCGTCGAACGACATTTTGTCGAATTCGCTGAAACGTCGTTCGACGAAAAGTCGCGTCGACGAAATGTCGTTCGATACGGATACGGATACGTGTGTGTGGTTGTGTGCGTGTGGTGTATGTTGGTGTGCGTGTAATGTGTGTGTAATGAAACACACACGTGACTTTCACACGATCACTGGTAATCAGAAAAAATAATGTTGCTGAACTTGTATCTTTTACTTAGGCAAAACACAGAATGCTTGATGCATGAGACTGGTCAAAAAAACAAAAAAATGTGTTTGCCTTGTTGGTTCTGTTCTCGTAATCCATAGCGACAGTACGAAGACAGGATCGTCAATGGTACACAATTGAGCGAGCAACGTCCTCCAGGAACTGAATGTGAATGATTGCGTTGTTGGTCTGTTTCTGGTAATCCCTGACGACAGTACGAAGACGCCTGGCAGCTCGTTCCTGAGAAGTGCGTTTCTTGGTGCGTAGTCGCTCGTCTAGCTGCTTGCACTGCCATCTCCGTATGTGCCTGCTCAGACTTCAGAAAGGAGAGAAACTCCCAGATGTTTGGGTGGGCCTTTCCAGGATGGACTTAATCCTGCGATGCCACCTTCAAGTGCATTTGTTGTGCGTGGTTCGTTGGTGATCGTTCTTCCGTGAACAGACCAAATTTCTGGAGTGAAATGCGGAGCAACCCACTCCAGACGAATCCTCAGACCTTGTTGCTGGGCAGGGACGTAACGGCCAACGTACGTCCTTTCAAAGTACGCGCAAAGATCATCACATGAATCGGGGAGTGATGTGCTCATTTCCTCAAATGCCGCTCTGATGTTCTCTGGGGGAACAAATGCTAGGGCTGTCAACTGGCGAACTTGCAGACTGAAATCAAAGTCAGTCATGTAGGCATCACGGAGTCCGAGTTCAACGACCTTGCGCCAGTTAGCCTGAGCGAAGTGGAAAAAGCAGCATTCCACGGAGGCATGCGGAAACAGCTGTTTCACTGAGCCAAAGGCTGCCTGTTCAAAATCTGAGCGGAAAACCTGCATGTCAATGTCGCACCGCATTTCAATAATCTTGTCTCTGATTCCTCTGATTGCCATCAAGTATATTTCTCCAGACTTCCTGGGCAGAAGACAGAATGCTAGAGGAAAAATACATCCAGCCACTTCTCCATGCAAAGTATATAATTGTTTAAAGAGTGGTGGTGACACAAAAAAGGTACCATCTCCGTACCAAACTCTGCTTTGAGCTAAAAGCGAAGGTTGGCATCAGAAGAAAATACCAGGACACAACCATCTCCGACTTTCTCATGAAGGATAAGCCAGTCTTCTCCTTTGTGGGTACAACTCCAGACGCCTTCGATTGTGATGTCTGCGGCTGTGGGTGGAAGTTCCGGTAAAAGGCGTCTTCGCTGTCTCTGCACAGTCCTCCTCATGGAAGCCTCTTTGGGAAGGGACGCCTGGTGAGCAAGGTGAACTTTGGCAGCGACCTCCTGGTTGATGATTGTCGCGGTTGCCCCATGAAAGCCAGCAGCAGCAGCTTCCTTGATACGTTGTTGCGCCTTTTTTGCCTATATGGAACACAGAGACACCTCGTCCTATTCTTACTTTTTGAGTTGAATTGAAGTTTGAACAAAGAGACACCAGGCATCATGCAAACACATGTGACACCAGGCATTACGCAAATACATGTGACACCAGGCATCACGCAAACACATGTGACACCAGCATCACCTCAATGCGAGAAGGCTCAGGTTCGTGATTGTGGCGACCACTGGTCTTGGATTCGAAGAGAGAGAGAGGAGAGAGAGAGGAGAGAGAGAGAGAGGAGAGAGAGAGAGGAGAGAGAGAGAGAGAGAGAGAGAGAGGTGAAAACCATGCAAATACATGAGTAAGTGCGTGTGTGTTGTTGTTGTTGTGTGTGTGCGTGTGGTGTATGTATGTGTGCGTGTTTGAATAATCACCATAAAAAAGTCACCTCAATGCGAGAAGGCTCAGGTTCGTGATTGTGGCGACCACTGGTCTTGGAGTCGACGGGATCCCCGCCTCATTGGTGTTTGATACCACCCTTGCATGACACTCTCTCAGGCTACAGCGCCAATATATTTTGTTGGCCGTCTTTCTGTCCACTGTATACGTAAACTCGTCTAAAATAAGCATAGGCTTATTTCTGTTGGTGCGTCCTATCTCCATCTTCACAAAACATCAGGAACCGCAAATGACCAAGTTGCTGTTGTGATCGGGTCCTTGTGATCAGCCGCTCACTGAAAAAGAACAGTGAACACTCTGTTACATCGACGCGACTTTCTGTTGCACCGGACCCACCGAACGACATTTCGTTCAGTGTACGACGTTTCGTCGAAAGACATTTTGTCGAATTCGATGAAACGTCGTTCGACGAAAAGTCACGTCGACGAAATGTCGCAGGCTGCAAGAAAATTCGAGGAAATGTCGTTCGACGAAATGTCGTTCGACGAAACGTCGGACACGGGATGCGGCATGGCGTATGGTTTTCTAGAGACCACGCTGATGTTGAAAACAAGAGGCACGGCCTTTACACCTCTTGTTCTCCAAATCTTTCAGTATTTAAGTATACGACTACAGAAAACTTTCCACTTATGCACACATTTTTTCTTCGAACATTACTGCTGCAATAGAACGTCATGATTTAACGTCCTGAAGTGAAACTGTAGGTGTGCTAGTGAATCGGTGGTTTTCGTGGTTTCCATTATCAAGGCATTAAATCAAGTAGGACGAAGGCGTAGTACTGATCTCAGAGAAATAAGAAAGGTCTCTGGGATTATCTACTGAGCTTATACACAACAACGTGTGCGAGTATGTGATCTTTATGTAGAAAAGCATTAAATTTGCGCGAGATGTTCTGAAGATCGAAAACAAACAGAACTTCAAAGCTGTCATTCACACAAACACAAACACACACAACACACACACATATATATATATATATATATATTATATATATATATATATATATATAATATATATTTATATATATATATATATTAAATTGTTAAAATAGGTTTTTTAAAATAGAATCTACAAATTTGTTTCGAGCGCGTTGCGCTGTCATCAGGATGGTTTTTGGTTTGCCCACCGCCGATGTTATATAGCGTGTGGGCTCCCGTTTGCGGTTGTTTGCACGTGCGGGTTGGCTGCACGTGTTTTTGGGGGCTTTCAGGTTTTTGTTTTGGGTGTGCTCACTAACAACGATTTCCATTTATGCCTGCAGTTGTTTACTATTTCTGTTTTGGGTGTTTAAAGTTGCTAAGTGTGGTTTTGCATAGTATTAACCATTTTTCAGTTAAACATAGGTTGCACCTTTTTGAAACATTGCTGTATGGTGATGCTCTTTTCATGATTTTCCAGGATATATTGTAGCTTGTTTTTGCGTCTTTAAGTTTCTAGATATATTTGCTCAGTTCTGTTTGGTTTTTTATATTTTTCTTTATTAAATAACTGTTTGTGGTTTGCATATCTGGTTTTGAAGTGGTTTTCAGTGATCCCTATGTATGTTTCTTTTTCATTTTCTGATGTCACAGTGGCTTGGTATACAATGTTGTTGTGAAGGCATTTATTGCTCAGGGGCACTGCTCTTTTTTGATGCAATTGCAAGATTTCCTTTCTTCACCCTTCTTTGCTGTGTTTCATTTTATTAGATGCGTCAATTAAATTTTTGAGGTTGGGCATGCATGAATACGATAGTTTGACGGTGTTTTTGTTGAATATTTTATATAGTTTGTGTTCTTTTGGGAACGAGGTTGTTAAAATTTTAAAGAATTCTTTTCCTATGTTGTTTTGAGTTTTCCGTCGTATGGTGGTTGTACCATGTGATTTTTCTTTTCCTGTTTTTCTTATTTCTATTTGTGTTAATTGTCTGGGTTGTATTGTAGTTTGTAGTTGTACCCACTTTTTTGCAGTGCTTCTTGATATTCTACTGCTGCATTGTTGAATACTCTTTCATTGCATGACAGGTTTGATAGTCTCTGATTTATGCCATTGGGTATGGCTTTTAATACAGATGGTGGGTGGTTGCTTTTGATGTTTACATAGATAGGTGTGTCATTGGGCTTCTTGTATGGTTTATATATGTAGTTGATTAGATCAAGTGTTATGTCTAGGTAGTTTACTACCTTTTTGTTTGCTTCAATGGTGATTTTTAAGTTGTGGTTTTGGAAGATTTTACATAATTCTTTTTTCTTATTTTCAATGGTTCTTGGGTTTTTGGTTAGTGCAGCAAGGCCGTCGTCTCTGTATAATCTAACTTGTTTTCCGAGTTGTTTCTTGATGTTGGATAGCATAAATAGTCCGACCAGTTCGCATGTTTCTGCACCGTCATATGATCCCATGGTTACATCAAATGTTGAGTTTCTGTTCGTTTTCTTGATCCAGGTTTCATTTTTGCTGTACAGTAGCGTTTTCTTGGTGTGGAATATGATTTCCATTTCTGACCCTGTTATGTCTGTACGGTTACTAGCAAATTTCAGAGCTTTGGTGAGCAGTTCCTCATTTTGGGTATTTTAACCACACTAATCTATCTATCTCTCTCCTCTCTTCTCTCTCTCTCTCTCTCTCTCTCTCTCTCTCTCCTCTTATATATATATATATATATATATATATATATATATATATATATATATATATATGATGGTAGTCCTTCGGATCCGAAGATGACGTTAGCGTTTCTGCAGCTCATCGATGTACGCGGAGGTGGCTCTCCAGCCCAATCTGGAGGCGCAGAGTCTGGAACAGTGGGGGCACTGGAAGTCCGTTGTCGTGATCACTGCTGCTGCTGCTCTCTCTTCTCTCTCTCTCTTCTCTCTCTCTCTCCATTCTATATATATATATATATTATATATATATATATATATCGAGAGAGAGAGAGAGAGAGAGAGAGAGAGAGAGGGAGAGAGAGAGAGAGATATACACACATACACACGCCCATACAAAAACAATTACAAAGAAAAAAATTCTGCGCCATGGCATCCACATCTTGATGCAAACTTGTGTGCATGCATTCCGAATGCTTTTCAACTTCTCTTGCTTGTCTTGTACACACACACACACACACACACACACACACACACACACACACACACACACAACACACACAAGGTGCGCGCGCGCGCACGCACAGACAGACACACACACAACCAGAAAGTCAGAAAGAACGCGAAAAACCACCTTTAAAAAGAGTTGCTGCCCATTTATATGCAAATGAAAGCTTGGCAGAGTCAAAGCGTAAGGGGTCCTGGAAAACCAGTACAAACAGCTGGATCAATATTATGTGGGGGATAAATCATTGAGCGAATTGCTTGTGTCCCCTGTATTCCCTATAAACCCCCCCCCCCCCTCCCAAACCCGACTAAATGCCTCTCTCTCTCCTCTCTTTTCTGTCTGTCTTCCCTCCTCCTTGTCCTCCTGCTTTTTCCGTTGTCAAATCTACCAACTTTCCACCTTTTCACCACGTCCCATCTCTCGCCTCAAACAAAAGGCTAAGCCGCCGGGCGGGACAAAAAATTGTGGGGCCCTCTGGCCCAAGGTTGTCTGAACTCTTCTCGATGATCGATAGTCGTGTTGGTCCACTGGTCTGTCGACAGCTCTCGTGTTTTAAAGGCCTTTAGGTCATGTGGCCAAGCCGGGCGACTGAAACTAGAAGTAATCTTAATCAAATGAGCTCTGCTGTCCACTTTCATAGCCACGTTTTTTTTTCATTCAAACTTCAAAGTGTTTTGTGACTTTTGACTTCTATTCTTTTGTTCTTCTTCCTTCTTTACTTTTCTTCTTCTGTCTTCTTCGTTTCACTGGACTACTGACAGAACCACAAATATGATAAGCAGTACTATTGTGATTATTGCTATTATTACTATTTCTGCTACAACTTCGGATTTTATATGATTTTTACCTTCATTAGCCTACTAGTTCTACTGCGGCTACTAATACCAGTCATAGTAATGCTACTATTGCTGCTGCTAGCATTTCTACTATACTACTGCTGCTACTACTACTGTCACAATTACTTCTTCTGATACTTCTTCTCTCTCCCTCTCTCTCTCTCTCTCTCCCCCTCTCTCTCTCTCTCTTTTCTCTCTCTGTCTGTCTGTCTCTCTGTCTCTCTGTCTCTCTCGGCGTTTTCCTTTTGGTCTGTTATCCTTTTTTTCTCTCCTCTAACCCCTCCAAAACCATCAAACGCTAGCGTGAATTACGTAAGCATATGACCATCAGCATGCATATATTACGTAAGCATATGACCATCAGCATGCATATAAACTTACAAAGGTTGTTCAAAGACAAGCAGATAGGGTTTGAACACATCATACTGACCTGTGAAATGAACAGAAAACAACCAAAAGACGTATCAAATAGCAACTGGGACTAGTGCCTGAGCGCCTAGATGAATCCTGCACTCCATTTTCTTGGCTATCATATCCAGTTAAATCGTTACTCCACTGGCAATAACAGTATAAGCCAGCGTGCGCGAGTAGGGGGGTGATTAGAGTGATTGGTGGCAGGGCATGTGGGTGGAAGGACGCACATGCTCAGCGATGATCTTGCAAAAACACAATCTTAAACAAAAGCTGAACTTGAACTGACAGAATTCGAGCAGGAAACTACTTTGACTTCTTCACCAAACACGTTTATCCAACAATTCCACTGAGAACAAACAAGGCATGGCAAGCCAATTGAGTAACAATTTAAAAATCAAATTGAAGTTTTTTTACGAATGTTTAGATAGAATGAAGCGTAAGGTGAATTAGAAATGCACGTTCGTTTTAAAGTGCATTTATCAACCTGGTCTGTTGAAGAGCTTGTTTCCGTCAATTAAATCTTAACGAATTTATGCCAATTCTAAATCTCTCTCTCTCTCTCTCCTCTCTCTCTCTCTCTCTCTCTCTCTCTCTCTCTCTCTTTTCTCAGACACACTACCAACATCACCACCACCACCACCACCACCACCATCAACCAACAACAACAATAACAAGCCACCACACACATTTCCCATCCTCAAATATTCGGCATCTTTTCTCTCCTGCCAGCACACTGTCTAGGATATGACACTCAATCTACCATCCATTCATCCATTCATGAGCCGTGTGCTCTGCCTCGCGCCAATACTTGCTGCCGTTGTCCCTCCATCTTCCATCCAGGGTTGAGAGGGGCGAGGATGAGAGAGATCGGTTCTGTTCGACCCGTGACGTTGTTCACCGCCCCAGTGTGATTCCTGGGCTTTGACTCTTTGAGAACGGCCCACTCACCGCGACTGGGCTAAAAGGAAACGGTGGGTCCATTGATCAGAACATCATTCACTGGATGGAAATGGAGCTCACGCCTCGAAGCTCTCATTGACCATCTGACTGACCTTTTCCTAACACTTCAATCCACGGACGTTTCCATCCATCCACACTTCCTTTCCTAGAAGCCCCTGAATAATGAGGTATGTGCCATCGTCGTTCATGGACAAGAAAGGATGGGATCCTTTGCAACAATCACTTGGGATGGGATCCTTTGCAACAATCAATTGGATGGGATCCTTTGCAACAATCACTTGGGATGGGATCCTTTGCAACAATCACTTGGCATTTGGGAGGTGGGGGTGAGAGACTTGATTAATAATTAAAACAATACTGATGACAACAACGATGATGATCATGAGGACGAGGATGAGGATGATGACAACACAAAAAGAATAGCAACAAAACAGCAACAATGATTACACTGATAACTAACATGATCCTGATCTGCACGAGTAACTGGGAATTAACCACCCCACCCCACGCCGCCCACCCTGCTCCATAATCACAATTGTCATCACATACTGAAGAAAGCCACATAAACAAGCAAAACACTCAGACAGAAAAAAGACGAAGAAATAAAAAGAAAGAGAGGGAAAAGAAAAATACAATAAAACAGTATGACTGCAAAGGTCTTGTGAAATTTGCGTCTTCTCATCTTAAATAGACCCTAAAGTGTAATGACTAAAACTGAAGAGGAAAATATATGTTCTCTCCTGTATTTTTTTCTTTCTTCTTCTTCCTTTTTTTTCCTTTGTTCTTGTTTTGTCTTTCAATGAAATAGTATTTTGTTCAACACTCAGTGGTCCATAAGGGGCTCAAACCATCGACATCCACCTTTTTCAGCATGACGCTCTCTGTGAAGTGAGCTGCAGGGCCAACTTGATGTGGAAGGCAGTCTTCATGTCTATGAACCTCACAGCGCTGTCCTCCCAACGAACTTATGCAAGGTGTCACATGTCAAGCAAACCACAGCCTGAGAATGAACCTGTAACTAGAACAAGTTTTATCATCAACTCATTCATTCCTGGGCCGTGTGTTCTGGCTCGCGCCGATACCCGGTACTGCGTTCAACTCACGCTCCCATCCAGCGTTCAAAGGGAGCTCAGAGATCAGTTCTGTTTTGACCCGCAATACCGGTTCACCGCCACCGTGTGACTTGCACAGAGACCTGTGCTTTGGGTTGTTGAGAAAGGGAACTTGCCACGACTGAGCTAAAAGGAAACGGCGAGTTCATTGATCAGATCACCCGATGGATGGCAAGGGAGCTCACTCGCTGACCACCTCACTGACCTTTTCTTAACACTTCGATCTCACTAACGTTCACATCCCGTCCACACTTCATTCCCTACAAGCCTCTGAACAATGAGGTATGTGCTATCGTCGGTCACAGCTAAGAAGACGATGGAACCCATTGCAACGATGACTTGGCATTTGAGGGTGAAAGAATTGATTAACAATACACCCCCCCCCCCCCCCCCCCTAAAAATAAAAAAATAAAAAAAAATAATAATAAGAAATTAATTAATAAATAAAAATAAAATAATAATAAATAAATAAAACAAATAAATAAATGAAATGGAAAAAAAATGATGATAATAATAAAGACAATAAAAATACAGTACAGCAAAAACAACAATGATCATGATAACTAGCGTGACCCTGCTTTGCATGAGTAAAACGGGGAATCGATCCCCCTAGGGTAAATGACATCACACAATGAAGGAAGCGGCATAAACAAACAGAAAACTTCAAAACTTCTACGGAACAAAAACAAAACAAAAACAAAACAAAGAAGAGAGAGAGAGAGAGAGAGAGAGAGAGAGAGAGAGAGAGAGAGAGGAGAGAGAGAGAGAGAGACTTTGATATTGTATTGTCATTACCAAAGGGGTCTTTTGACAAGGGGGGAGAGGCAACAGAACAATAACATTTCCCTCTTCCTTTCCTGCAAACAAATAGTACACTTTCATTCCTTGTGTGTATCAAATCCAAAGTTAACAAAAACAAATAAATTCGTAACATTTCGTTATGTCCTCACGCACAGGAGTAATGCAGTAAGGTTAAAAAAAAAAAAAAAAAAAAGGGAAAAAAAAAACCAAGACAAAAAAAAACCCTTAAGACTGACTCGACCATCCACTCAAACTGATGATGTGTCTTACTGATCTTTACCACATGCGATGAATGATAATATTCGCTCAGATATCTCTTATAATGTATTATCTTAAATTTTACTGTCCTTCATCTGTCTGATTTTCAATGCTTCCGCCATGAATTTCGCAACTAACTAATTTAATTACAAGTTCATCATCTGATGATAACACGACAGCGAAGAGAGAGAGAGAGAGAGGGGAGAGAGAGAGAGAGAGAGAGAGAGAGAGGAGAGAGAGAGAGAGAGAGGAAAAAAGAATAAGACAAGACAATAAACTAGCAAAAAAAAAACGGAATGCCAAAACTGGAATCAAACCCCTGTCCCCTTGGGTAAAGAGCAAGTGCGCTACTACCCCCCCCCCCCCCTCCCCCCCCCAAAAAAAGCAATCATTTGTGCTGAGAGTTTCAAAGAACTCGGTAATTGCTAAGGTACATGGACCTCATGTTAATTACCAAACTGTATAATACAATCTGCAACAAGCCCAAAGTGCACTAACACAAATTGGAGAGGTAAGAACAATCTTCTCTCTCCCAACAAAATCATAAATTAAAAAAAAAATCAAATTGGTTCACGTGAGGCTCAAACCACGACCACCACCTGCACGACGCTCTCTCACTCCAGTGAGCTAAAGGGGCAACTCATGTGGAAGGCTGTGTTTATGTCTACGAACGTCACGGCGCTGTCCTCCCAACGACCTTGCGCAAGTTTCACTTGTTAGATAATCCTTTCCAAACACTGAAGCCTGTGAGTGGAATAGGTTTATCGCAGATCGTGGCGATCAATGACCATCAAAACTTGAGACAGCTGATGAGTCACTGGCGTCCAGTACAGAATTACATGACAGTAAGAACTGCACCGTCCCATTGTGAAACGGTTCTTTGCCCTCTATTAGCCTATTGCAAACTTCACCGATCCGTGGGGACTGGTCACAGGTCAGTGAAACATTTTCCATCGGAAGAAGAAGCCTTTTTGTGTGTGTGGTGTGTGCGCACAAGAAACCACGGAGAAACGACCAAAACAAACAAACAAACCCCCCGAGTATTTGATACATAATGATTTAAGATCTACAGCCCCCATCAAATTTGAAGTCAAACCGTTCAGCCGTTCATAAGGAAATATGCATTTTGTATCAAGGTCGCGTACCTTATCATGATGCAGACAATGATGAAAAAAATAACAATAGCAGCAACAACAACAACAACGATGATGATGATGATAATGATGATGATGATGATGATGATAATGATCCGTGTACATTGAAAATCTCAGGGACAAAGTGTAAATGATATCACAAATTCTGCAGCCACCTGAGAGAGAGAGAGAGAGAGAGAGAGAGAGAGAGAGAGAGAGAGAGAGAGAGAGCGAGAGCGAGAGGGGAGAGAGAGGCGTATGCGTGTGCAAATGGCGAGGGGATACAAAGGTAACACGAAGATAGGTGGATGATAACACAACAAAAATGCTGAGCTGGCTTTTTGTTTTAATTGTTTGTCTGTTTCTTTTTCTTTGCTGTTGTTTGTAAAGAAAGACAGACAAACCGAGGGACAGACAGGCGTAAATCATTTTTAAAGCTCAGATTGTGCTACCTCTGTACCAAAGGACGCTCACCTGTCTGATCTTTCCTAAACGATGACTCCTCCGCCCATCACCCCCACCCCCCCACCTCCCACCCACCCCAACCCTGTCCCCTCCCCTCTGCCCTGCTACCACTCTTACCCATCTAACACGCAAGCACACTCTCTTCCATCTCGTTTTCATTTTGGTGCTGAAACCGTCCAGCAAAGGATACCTCAAGAGTCTGCGTTCTAAAATCCACGATCCATACTCGCACGCCCAATATCTCGAAGACTCGCCTCCCCCCTCCAATCCCCGCCCCCCATCACACCCCATCCTCTGCTTCCTCACTCCCCTCCCCCACCCCTATCCTCCACCTCCTGATCTACAAAGTCTGCTGAGAAGGGAGGGGAGGGGAGGAGGGGGGGGGGGCAAGAGACTGCAAGCAGCAGTGACAGCCGCCATTGTGGACAGATTACACCTTGCCCAGCGCCCGATCATCCCTGGCAGGCATGCAAATCACTTAGCAAGCAACACCCCCTTGTCCCCTGGGGCGGGGGGGGGGGGGGGGGGGGGGGGGGGGGGGGGGGGAGGGGAAAGATAAATCCTCGGAGGTCTGCCGACGGCGTCATCTACATGAAAATGATAGGACGGGAGTGAAGTGGGAGAGCGGGTGGTGGAAGGGAGGAAGGGGGGGAGCCGGAGATCTGGTAGGGAGGGATATATATATATATAATTCCTGACAAAGAAGTACGGGAGCTGACTAAGTTCAAAAGGTTATAATTACAATTTTTCATTATGACATCATAGAAGTTTCACCCAAAAAAAAAAAATGGTAGTAACTATCTTCATGTGAAGAACACATCGAGTGCGTCATGAAAATGAAAACCATAAACCTAACACGGAGAATCACACAAAACAAGATACTTAGTAACCCTTTTCTATTGCGCAACATAAAGCAGACAAGTGAATTGTCAACAAACATGCCTTCTTCAGATGTCACAATTAACGAACACTGAAAACTGACACAAAACAACACTCGCCTGATAGCTGTTAGCAGGAGAATTGACGAAGTTAATTTTCACTACTTTTGACATGACAGAGACATCAGATCATAAATTACGAGAAACAAAACCATCTAATAACCCGAGTAAGCCATGAGAACTGAAACAATTAACTATGATAGTTATTTTCGACTTCCGGCATTCTGCGCCCTTCTTCCACCAGTCCCATTATCGCCTGATGTCAAACGTCATCGGCGCGCATTCCTACCAAACATAGTTACCACCTTTCAGGAATCATAACTGCTTTCTTTCACGGTGATCAAGTTATTTAAAACCACAATATCATACGCAAAGCATGAAAAGAGGAATTACGAAGCGACAATATGAATATCCTCAGGGATACACTGAAATTACTGTCGTTGCGAAGAAAAACGACTGAATTTACGAAGAAAATGACTGCTTTGAGGAAGAAAATGACTGGAAAGGGGACGGAAAAACGTATGTAGTTACGGCTTTTTGAATCCCATCATAGCCAAGCCAGCCGCAGCACCGGTCGTTTCCTACCCTTTCTATTACGGAGAAAGAGGACATGGCGGGCCTCTCACAAGCACACGGAATGGAGGCGACCACATACATAGACAGAGACGTTCACTTTCGCTGGATGGACATTTGTCGGATGGACTTTAGCCGAAGGAGGGTAGTTTTTAACATAGGCGAAATTTTAGTTGTCATCAAACATCTCTCTCTCTCTCTCTTCTCTCTCTCTCTCTCTCTCTCTCTCTCTCTCTGTGCGTGTGTGTGTGTGGTGTGTGTGTGTGTGTGTGTGTGTGTGTGTGTGGTGTTCTTGCATTCATGTCAAAACTAAAATCTGAGCAAAGATTTGAGCAAAGACATTTTCCGACTCCGGGTTATTCATGTTTCTACGTGTTCTGACTCAGCGTCTAATGAAATTTACCTGAGGGAAATTTTCGGCCAGACTGACTGGTAGTTGTGGTTGATGTTGGTGTCCTCTGAGTTTTCGTCTCTGGGGGAGTGATTGCTGTTCAGCACACACTTGTAAATATGAGGCAGCTCATAACCACAGTCTCTGTTCAAGCTTGGTTTTCTCTCTCTGATTTCTATTGCTTCTTTCACTTTCCTTTTTGTGAACTGTGATTCAGCTGCAATTATGGTGGCTTGAAACTTGTTGGTATGGTGGGTTAATGTTGTCAGATGTTCATAATATGCATAAAAAAACGACATCATCAGTGAATGGAACGTACAGAAAACCGACGTCATCAGTGAATGGAACACACAGAAAACCGACATCATCAGTGAATGGAACACACAGAAAACCGACAGTATCAGTGAATGGAACACACAGAAAACCGACAGTATCAGTGAATGGAACACACAGAAAACCGACATCATCAGTGAATGGAACACACAGAAAACCGACAGTATCAGTGAATGGAACACACAGAAAACCGACAGTATCAGTGAATGGAACACACAGAAAACGGACAGTATGATCAGTGAATGGAACACACGGAAAACCGACATCGTCAGTGAATGGAACACACAGAAACCCGACATCATCAGTGAATGGAACACACAGAAAACCGACAGTATCAGTGAATGGAACATACAGAAAACCGACAGTATCAGTGAATGGAACATACAGAGAACCGACAGTATCAGTGAATGGAACATACAGAAAACCGACAGTATCAGTGAATGGAACACACAGAAAACCGACAGTATCAGTGAATGGAACACACAGAAAACCGACATCATCAGTGAATGGAACACACAGAAAACCGACAGTATCAGTGAATGGAACACACAGAAAACCGACAGTATCAGTGAATGGAACATGCAGAAAACCGACAGTATCAATATAAGGAACATCCCGAAAACCGACGGCAAAGACAGCCTCAGTGAATGGAGCAGAGCCGACGAGGCATTCAGCCAAGCACAGATAGAGCAAGCTGTCTCACTATACAAAGATCACAGCCTGAGTGACATGCTCCAGAGAAATAAATAGTTTGTACCCCTGAAAGTGCAAATGTTTGATGTGAGGAGGCAAGCAAAACGCTGACTCCGTCCCATGAGGATTGTTTTATGTTCGACAGGAAATGTCATGGTATAATTCGAAGATGTCTCCCTACCCTTCCCATAATCTCCCCCAGCCCTCCACAGCTCTCTCTCTCTCCCCCCCCCCCCCCCCCCCCCCCCCCGCTCCTCTCTCTTCCCTTTCTTTTATCTCTGGTTTCCCGCTGCCTTTGCCTGTTACGACCGAATGCCACGGTTCTTAAGAGAGCACTTGACATTCAGTCGTCACCGGCACCTGCAAACTCTTCTCTCTCTCTCTCTCTCTCTCTCTCTCTGGCATTCAACTCTCTCTCTCTCTCTCTCTCTCCTCTCTCTCTCTCTCTCTCTCTCTCTCTCTGTTGTGTCAGTGAGAACAATGTCATTACTCTCTGTGGAGTGCGTTAAACAGGTATGCGGCAAATGTTTGAACAGCCAAGCGATGTCACAAAAGCGGCAAATGTTTGAACAGGCATTCGAATGTCCGCAAATACGACATATGCATGAACATGTAAACGATTTTCCAGAGATGAAGCCAATGTTTGAAGATATACTCTTTTTCCTGAGATAAGGCAAATGCTTGAATGTTTGAGCAGGCATCCCATTTTTTTTCAGACACACGGCACCCGTTTGAACGGGACACATGACTTTACACAGATCTAGCAAATGGTTCAGTAATCACACGATGTTCCAGAGATCCTGCAAACATTGGAACAGCCACATGATTTGCTTGAAAGGCATCGTATGTTATAACAGATGCAGGAGATTTTTTTTTACATAAAAATAAACCTGTCACTCAAAGATACCATCAATATGTAATGATATGTGATTTTTTTTTTCAGGAATGGCTCGCAGCTGTTCATATTTTTCTTTTAAGTGTATATGTTTTTTCTTTATTTTCTTTTTGTTGCTTTTTATTTTTTCCTTTCTTCTGTCCCGAGTTACATTTTCCCTTTCTTTTTCACATGTGAAATGCTGAAATTTATATGTATAGAAACTTGAAAAGAAAGTGAATGTGTAATTAATTTTTTTTTAAATTAAAAAAACACAATTTTACAGAAATGCAGAGAAGAGCTAAACCAGTTACTGTGCTAGAAATTTTTCAAACCGCCAGGCACACTCAGCAAAGACTCAAACAAAACCGATGGCTCTGTCTAAGCAATCGGTTAACGCAGCCGCCCACATACTCACCACCAATATCCGGTCATTGGAAAATTGAATTAATACGCAATACCGGTGGCCATCAGAACCGGTTTAAACAAAAATCAGTCATTACCGGCAAACGGCAAACCCTGGTTTAAGGACCCACGAAAGTACAGCAACTGTTTGAACAGGAACAGGAATCCAACAAATCATAATCAATGTCTAAGCAATGCACACGACTAAACAGAGATATAAGTGAATGATTGAACAGGAAGAAGACATTTACACGCACGCAGCAAAAGTTAAGGGGGACAAAAAGAGCACACCACTGACAGACTTCCAGCGAACATTTGGAAAGGAACACATGGCAAACGATCTGATAGAAATGCAGCTGTTTCTTTTTTAAAAAGGAAAACTATTTTCCAGAGACTAAGCAAATGTTTGACTCAAACGACATGACCCTCGAGGTTCTCGTCGTTCCACGCCCCCCCCCCCCCCCCTAGCTTTTTCAACAGTAGTTAGTCAAGAAGTTGTTACGTTCAAGGTTGAAGTAAATTTGATTGCTTTATACACACTCACATGCGCGCGCGCGCACACACACACACTCTCTCTCTTAAGAACCGCTTTCTATGGAACGAATTCTTCTTTTAAAAAAAAGAAAAAAGGATTGATCATCTCTTTGACTGTCCGCGTGTTTTCTGTGAACTGTTTACAAACTAATATAGTTACCGAATTAAAACAAAAAACAGTCTGTAGAACACTCTGTAAACGAGTACAAATTGGAATTCAGGACACAGCTCTAATATTCGAAATCGTGAAAGGAACACGAATTAACTGCAGAATAAGAATGT
>CM031610.1:16714227-16724227 GCA_018398815.1 Conus ventricosus
TATTCCCAGACGAATGCCAGCGTCATCAAAGCATTGTCCGAAATACTGAAACGAAATGCACCGAGTTTCAGGACAGGACAAAGTAAAACAGCTTTCCCCAGTCCCCTGTATCCACGCAAAACTGGAGTCGGAGGTGTGCTCCTGCGTAGGTGGCTTAACATCCACAGAGTGCAAAGTCATCGACGAACGGAGAAGACAAGGAACTCTGCTTTACTGCTTTCGCTACTTTCAAAACGGAGTCACCGAGGGCGGAAAATGAAACAAAATTTTGATTACCGCCAAGGACATAGACAAACTTTCGCTACATTTCGCTACGTCATTTCGCTCCGCTAGGTTATTTCGCTACGTCATTTCGCTTTCACTACGTCATTTATTTCAATACTGAAGAGAGCTGGGGAGTGGACGCCTCCCTGAGGAACACCCAATTCCTCCTCGTGGATGTCTGCGTGCGTGCCTACACGTACCTAAAACTGCTGACCTGCCGAGAAGTTTTGTGTCAGAGAGAGAGACAGAGACAGACAGACGGACAGAGAGAGACAGAAAGAGAGTGAGAGAGACACACACAGAGAAAAGGACTGACAGGCAGGCGAAGAGAGGAAGTGAGAAGTAGTGGAGCCGACAGGTAGAGACAGATAGATGGGGGAGAGGGAGGACTGAAAAAGACATACAAATCCAAACCATTTACGAGATGCACAGATATCTGAGAGGGGGAAAAACACACACAGTTTGACCGTTCAATCAATCACGACCCTGGTAAAATGATAACGTTCCCTCGAACCAAAGCATTCATCAAAATCGCTGACAGTTGCAAGCTTTGAGTAATACAAAGAGAAGCCACCGTGGAGAAATCGTTAGCGTCACGGACTCCTCCCGATTGGGAGGTCGTGGATTCGATTCCCATCAGAGCCATGTGGGGGGTTTCTGGGACGATACAGTCGAGTTTTGTCCACTAAATGGGTGCGTCTCTGAGAGTGTTGCTCGAATTTCCTGACCAACACTGCAGGTGTCTGTATGTCTTGGGCCTGGTTGATGTGACTCGGTATCAGCGCAGTGTCTCCTCCGGTGGGTTGTCTCTTGACGACTTGACACTGACTGCTCCCTGTGGATTGCAGGCACCGAGGCTGCGGCGGGAAGGTGCGGGCTGTGGCTGTGGACTGGGGAGAGAGAGAGAGGGGGAGAGGGGGGGTCGGAATGAGCGGCGTGGGTGCAATGCCACTAAGATGACACAGAAGATGAGACAACAACAACAACAACAAACAAACAAACAAAAGAAAGAAAAAAACAGCCAATGTTACCCTTTTAAACCTTTCCCTGCCTACAAGAATTGTGTGAAAACTTTCAGACGTAGGTTTCTCTTGTTGCTACTTTCTTTCCCTTCAGCATTTCTTCAGTTTTGCACCTAGAGACCTAGGAACAGCGCCTCGTGGATATTGACCCTACAAACACCCCTGTACAATGTATTAAATATTCAGCCAACTGTTAGCCAGTCACCTTGCATACAGACAAAGAGATACAAACCCATACAGGCGCACTCGCTCACACACACACACACACACACACACACACACACACACACACACACACACACCACAACACAACACATGCACACAACACAACACATGCACACACATAAATGCACAAAAAGGGCACACGTTTACGCCCCAATGAACGCATGTACAAAACACAAACAGCACTAACTCATTCATACTCAAAAAGAAGAAGAAGAAGAAGAAGAAGAAGAAGAAGAAGAAGGAGAAGAAGGAGAAGAAGAAGAAGAAGAAGAAAAAGAAGAAGAAGGAGGAGGAGGAGGAGGAGGAGGAGGAGGAGGAGGAGGAGAAGAAGATGAAGAATAGGAAGAAGAAGAAGAAGAGAATAGAAGAAGAAAAAACGAAGAAGACGAAGGAAGAGAAGGAGGAGGAGGACAGATAGAGATAGAGACTGACAGACAGATAGAGATAGAGACTGACAGACAGACAGACAGACAGCGAGAGAGAGGGGGAGGGAGGGAGGAAGAGAGATACACACTCACCCCTTCACAGGCACATTAATCTCTCTCTCTCTCTCTCTCTCTCTCTCTCTCTCTCTCTCTCACACACACACACCACACACACACACACACACACACACACACACACACACACACACACACACACTTTTGTCCTTCAGTTATTTAAAGTGGAAAACGCATACTTCAATGGAACACATCGATCTATATTCGTAGCTGAAATGGTAGCCACACTTATAGTTTTGGTATATCCAACTGATTCATTACAGTAAAATGTTCAAGTTTTATTCTGTGTAGATTTGGGTTAGTAGTACAGTCTATGATCCAAAGAAAATTTAAATGTCAATGAACATCGCCATTTCATCCATTCTTTGTGTATGCAAAGGAACGGACTGAACTTTTTTTTTGGCTCTCTCACACGGTAACATTTTGGGTAATGAACTCGCTTTTTTTTTTAAAAAGCGCTTAAAGGGATACAACTAAAACGTGCGCAAAACCACTTACTATATACAACTTTCACTTTAGAAGAAAGCCATTAAAGGCTTAAACAAAATGGTTTGGGACAATACGTCAGAGCAATCCCATTTCTCACGTTAATTAAAACAGAAAAGTCATCCCTTTAATGTTGAGTACCCAACATCTGCTAAATCGTGATGAATATCAATAAAAGAATAAAAGAATTTTGTATCAATACTTCATCGACTAAAACTTGATGCACCTAGAACTAAACGTAGCGCTGCAACAAACTGTATAACGTGGAGAAACAAAACAAAAAAAAACATGATTCGTGTTTTGAGCAATGTCTCTCAAGGTATACTTGCAATCTGGCATCTCTGTGACTCCGCTCAGCAACGAGTGTGTCCGCTCTTGCAGCTCCAAGTCTACCGTCCACAGGCAGCTAGCTATCGACATCTGGACGCCATGACGCAACCTACCAGAGGAGACACTGCACTGCTGCCGTGACACTCTGGCGATGTTAGGTGCCCGCTGGTTCTAATCCAACACACGAAGGACTCCGCCTACCAAGTCTCCCCACGCCCATCTCTCTCCCCACTCCCCGCCTCGTCTTCCCCTCCCCTCCCCCTCCACCTCCCTTCTGACGACAATACTTGTTTTGTTGCCGAGAAGCCAGGGTGAGTGGGCGGTACGCTCCGCAGGACGTCACCAAGTCCACCCACCGAGAGTCCCTACCGACGTGCTGATTACCCATGACGTTTGACACGACGTTGTCAGTGTCCCTGGCCAGGCGCATTCCCAGCAGACTATCAGCATTCCATTGCGTTACTCGGGGTGGGCATCAGGCCTCCATCGCCCGGCCAGCCGTGAAGCCGGTGACGAGAGAGAGAGAGAGAGAGAGAAGAGAGAGAGAGAGAGGAGAGAGAGAGAGAGAGAGAGAGAGAGAGAGAGAGAGAGTTCTTTATTTACGAGGTTAATAGATAACCACTGATATGCTTTTTTACATCCAGTCCTCGCCCTAAATAGGCTCAACAATGCAAAATAAGACAAGGCAATAAATGTAGAAGCATGCCAAAAAAGAAAAAAGAAAACATGCTAGAACTAAAATGAGAGAGAGAGAGAAAGAGAGAAAAACAGACAGACAGACAGAGACAGAGAGGTGGTGGGTGATAAGTGGTGTGGAGAGGGTGGGGTTTGGGAGGGATGAGGGTGAAGCACAACAAACAGACACAGACACAGAGACCTGTTCACAGGCGGAAACATAAGTTGAAGTGTGTGTAAGTGTGTGTGTGTGTGTGTGTGTACGTGTGTGTGTGTGTGTGTGTGCGTGCGTGCGTGCGTGCGTGCGTGCGTGCGTGCGAGCGTGCGTGCGTGCGTGCGTGCGCGCGTGTGTGTGGGTGTGTGTGCGTGCGTCCATGTGTGCATTTGTGTGCGTGCGTGCGCGCGCGCGCGCTCGTGTGTGTGTGTATGTGTCTGTGCCGTTGGTTGATTGATTGATTTCTTTTTGGGGTTTTCCTTCTTCTTCTTCTTCTTTGAGGGGGGGGGGGGCTTTTTTTTTTTTTTTTTTTTTTTTTTTTTTTTTTTTTTTTTGCTGTCGATCTTTGTACACAATCAACACAAATTCCTACCAAACCGCTGAACGCCACGTATCGCCGATACATCCATGCGGAAAGCCAGCCTGCACATCGGAAGAATGCCGTGGATTTAATACTCATGAAAATGGCCGAAAATAGGAGAGCGGGGGTGGGTGGGGAGGACAGGGGGATCGGTATTTCTGGTACCTGGTTGCCGGCACGCCTTTGTTCATGGACATACCATTAAATACCAGGAGAACATCCGGCAGGGTTGTTTTTTTTTTAAACTTCCTCTCGCTCTAAATCTAGCCAGAACGGACATTATCGTCATTGGCCATTCAGCGGTGGTGGAAGACAGAACGAGATGGAGGAGATAGGGAAAGTGATAGGCAGCAGGAGGAGGGAAGGAGATGGGAATGGAGGACGAGGTCGGAAGGGGGGCAAAAAAAGAGAACGCAGATAGGCTGGAAGTGGGCGGGGGGGGGGGGGGGGGGGGGAGAGAGAGAGAGAGAGAGAGAGAGAGAGAGAGAGAGAGAGATTCGGATTCGGATGGTTTATTCATATAGGCCTTGGCCCATTATGAAGGGGTGGGTGAACATAACACATCATATGAAACAAATACACATGACTGTAAAACAACTTAAACACAATTAATTTAGAACTTCAAGAGGTAGCTATTTCTCGAAATTTAAATGCCTTGTAGAGAAGCAAGGACAACTTTCGAACAACGTCTGTTGAAGTTGATGACATCAATATAGTCAATTTAAACAGGGAAGGTTGTCTATAAATTTGGGCTGAATGAATTCAGTTCTAATATTCCTTAAGGCTGGGCAGCAAAGAACAAAATGGATTTCATTTTCCTGAGACTCTTTACAAAGTGGACATAGCAGATCATTGTCATCAACAGTGGCTTTGTATCTTAGCTTATGAACTGCCAGTTCTGAAATTCCAAATCTGAATTTGCTCATGACATACTTTAAGTGTCTGTCCATTTCTAAAGTTAAATAAGGTTTCAAATCATGAAAATTGCAAACATGCCTATAGAAATCAAACCGTTCACTACACTGCACATGATTTGACCATCTTTGCCAAGAGCAATCAATCAATCGTTGACGAAAGCAACGTATGAATTGCTTAACATTGCCAACACCTTGATTTAACCATACAAAACCAAAACCATATTCAAAGAGACAAATACGTACTTTACTTGCCCAGTTGTTTTTCCCTCTAGCATCAAGATCATATAACATGTTATAAGCTTTGCGTGGTAATCTGTGCTCCTGCATGTAAAGTAAACTCAGCCAATAACGGATGCATTTAACCGCAGAATATATGTACAAGGGGAATCTATTAGTCTCACCATAAATAAGATCATTAGGCGTTCGCCTGTCTACACCCAAAAACCTTTTTAATGCGAACAGGTGCACAGATTCACAATATATGGCAGCATTGTCTAATCCCCACAATTCAGACCCATATTGTACAATTGGTTGAATTTGACTATCAAACAGCTTAATAAAAACATACAAAGACGTGTTATTGAGGATATACAGCTTTTTCATGATACTGAGCAACACATTTTTTGCCCTACTTGCAAGATCCTTGCACGCACTAACAAAACTCAGACGTGTAGAGAAAAATATACCCAAATACTTATAAGCATTCACAACAGGCATGGGGATGCAATCATAGAACCACCTTTCTCTTGCACTCAAATAACCACCCTTTCGAAAGACAATAATGTTACTCTTGGACAAATTAACCTTTAGTTGTAGAGAAGCAGCTGCGCGATGTAAACTGTTCAGTTGAGTCTGTAAACCAATAACAGTTTCTGATATTAAAACCACATCATCAGCTAATAAAAGAATAAACAACTCAAAAGCATCCAGAGTCAGCAAAGCCCCATGTTTTCCATTGTTGATCACTTCAATTGCTAACTCATTAATAAGAGGGAAAATAGAACAGGACTGCAGGCATCACCTTGCCTAACCCCAGCTGTACAGTTAATGTAATCTGTCAATTTATCCCCACAACGAACTCTAGCTTTAACCACCTCATACATGCTTCTGATACATCTATAAAGTTTACCCTTAATACCATTCTTAATCATGACTGGCCAAAGAAGATTTCTATTGATGGAATCGAACGCTTTTTCAAAATCTATGAAAGCGGCATACAATTTTCGATTGTAAGAAAACTGCTTCTGAACAATAGCCATTAAAGTAAACATGTGGTCTACAGTCGAATACCCTTTTTGAAACCAGCTTGGTGATCACCAGTAATATTGTTTTCCTCAACCCACTCTTGCAATCTGTTATTTATTATCATTCCAAATATTTTACTGCTTATGTTACTAAGACAGATACCCCTATAATTGTTTGGATTATTAGCGTCCCCCTTTTTAAAGATAGGTATTATTATTGACTCCGTCCAGTTATCCGGAAACATACCGTCATCAAACAGTTTATTGAAAAACTTTAAACAAAACTGCACAACTTGGGCAGAACAGTGTTTGAACAGTTCACCAATTATGCCATCGGGGCCTGCTGCTTTATTGTTTTTAAGTTTTTTAATTGCTAATAACACTTCTTCTTCACTAATGGGACGGTTCATATAGACATCAGACTCGTCTTCAAACCCCTCTTGATTTCTCTCATTGTCAGTATTTAACTCTAACAAAGTTTGAAAATGTTGAAACCACACGTCGGTTGGAATGTTATTTCTAGGCTGTTTCCGTTTGGGCGAAACCTTGTGAACTACGGTCCAGAATTCCCTCTGTGAATTTATTGATGCTATTAACTTATCTATTAATGATTTATTATACTCTTTCTCTTTTCTCTTAAGTAAATGCTTATACTCACGTCTGGCTATTACATACGCAGTTCTATCAGTGTCTTTTACTGTACGGCGACTTATTCTCAGTAACCTCATAGCTTTTCTTTTATTAAGAACACATTCTTGATCATACCAGTCCTTTGATTTCCTGTCGTGACCCTGTATACGTTTTTTCATACATTCAGCACATTTCATTATACATTCAGTAAACATATTCAGTGCATCATTAATATCGACATCTATTAAACTTATGGCAGTATCAATACTTTTACTTGCTTTTTCATCAATAAGGTATTACTAAACAAAGAAGCGCATTCATCATTCCAGACAATTTTTTCAATCGCTTTGACCTGTTTTGGTCATATCTACAAAGTTTCCACAAGGAAAAAGAACATGAAGTGACACAGGAAAATGATCAGAATCTATACGTTCTGCAACCTGTAACTCACAAAAGTCACATAACAGAGCAAAGAGTTCATTTGACAATATAAAATAGTCGTTGACACTGCTCCCGTGATCAGAAACATATGTATAGCAACCTTTTAGGTCGCCTTTACACATACCATTTAGGATACACAAGTTCAAAGCAGTGCAAATATTTAATAACGATTTCCCGTAACTGTTTAAATTTGTATCTTGAGAGCATCGGTTAGTGCTGAGAGACTGACTAGCGTACCATGTATCAAAAACATTAAACCCGGAAAAATCCTGAGAGATATCAGAAGTTCTACTATTTAAGTCGCCGTTTAGAATGACATAAGCATCATTTGTTATCATCAAGTCAGTTAAACATTCTTCTAGTGAACTGATACCATTATCTACATCAAAATGGACATAAACGGAGAACCTTCTGGGGGAATGTACGAGCAAACATACAAAATATCCTTGTCTATCCCAAATAATATTTTGTCAATCAAGCAGACAATTAAATTTGGATTATTTACTTCCACAGAGCTAACAAAGGGGATAAATTCATTTCTTATTAAACAAATTACACCTCCAGATCGTCTCCCTTGTCTCGTAAATTTAACAGCAGGCTTACACAATATTTTAAACCCAACAACCATATCATCACGGCATTCCTCTACAAATGTCTCAGTTAAACAGACAAAGTCAAACTGATACAAAAATGAAATAAAATCGGAATCAACAAGTTTTGACATTAAACCATTTACATTCCACGTCAAAAAAGCAAAGGGTTTCTGTGCAGTAGGAGAAACCGTGTCGTTCGTGTATTCACACGTGGTAGCGGACGGCAGCTCTGCCAAACAGGTTTGCCTCGACGAACAGAGTTCACGTGTGACACTGCCACCAGTGACCGAGAGGTCTACCGGTGTTATGTCACTGAGGTTCCCATTTTCTGTACAGAGATTTTCATCATGTGGCCGGCCGACTCCCTATCTTGATTCGGTCAAGTTGCCATGGGTATCA
Organism: Conus ventricosus; assembly: GCA_018398815.1. NCBI lineage: Eukaryota > Metazoa > Mollusca > Gastropoda > Neogastropoda > Conidae > Conus > Conus ventricosus. The sequence goes on from CM031610.1 coordinate 16,722,529, forward strand.
AGGAAATACTTCTTGCCATCGATAATAAGATGGTCAAAAATCATGGAGGCCCTTTTCCCGTCGGCTCTTGCCTTCTTGAGATAGGGAGAGAGGCCACGTCTGACTTCCCTGACACGAAAAGAGAAATCCTCGCCAACAAAGATGTTACTGCCCTTCAACTTCGCTTTGGCTTTAAGAATTCTGAGCTTGTCTTTGTACGATGAGCAGCAAGCAATGACAGGAGAGTTATCTTTTGCGTTTAACCTGTGGACACGCTCAAACTCGTTTTCCAGTGTTATGTCCAATTTGTCTGTGACCAGGTCAAGCAATTTCCCTTCACATTGTTCATTCGTCTATTTTGGTGTCTGGGAATACCATAAAAAATAAGATTATTGCGCTTGGATCGACATTCTAAATCGTCTGTTTTTCTTTCTAATTGCTCAACTTTAGCCAAAAGCGCAGAGTTTTTCTCAGCCAACTCCGAGTTTTCTCTCCTCAAATTCCCCACCTCCTCCCGCAGATCATCAAACCCACTATGCATAGCAGCAAACTGATCTCGAAGGTCCTTTAGGCTATTTTCCATTTCAGCAAACTTACAGTCCAGCTTGTTCACCACGTCTGCTATGGTGGGTTGCTGCGTAGAAAACAGAGTCGTCTGCCCGGCGTCCAGAGAAGCACCAGGCCTGTCCGTGCTGAGAGAGAGAGAGAGACAGAGAGAGAGAGAGAGAGAGGACAGACAGACGGAGACAGACAAACACACAGCCACAGAGAGTGACAGACAAACACAGACACAGCAAAGATCACTGTAAAGTGGATAGACATTAAATTAAAGAACGAACAGCAAAGAAAGTCGGGACAGGTTGGGAAAAGTCGGGGGATAGAGACTGAGAGGGAGGGGGGGGGGGGGGGGGTCAGACAGTCAAAGCTACAGACACACTAAGAAAACGATTTTTTCTTCTATTTTTCTTTGAAGAAGAAGAAGATGGAAGAAGAAGAAGACGACAGCAACAACAAAAACAAACAACGACAACAACAACAACAACAACAACAACACACACACACACACACACACACACACACACACACACACACACACACACACACACATGAACGTCACACACACACATACACACACACACGCACACACTAATAACAACCACACACTCACACACACACACAGACAAACACATACACACACACATATGAACGTCACACTACACACACACACCACACACACACACACACACACACACACACAACAACAACAACAACAACAACAACAACACAACAACACACACACACACACACACACACACACACACACACACACACACACACACACACGAACGTCACACATCACCACATCCGGGTGGAAATGCTTACAGGGCAAATTCACTGAAGGATACGGCGGGTCTGGTAATACAAATGGTTGAAAAACAGGTCGAGGGTGATTAGCGAAGATGAGGGAAAAAGAAATGGGGGGGGGGGGGGGGGGGGGGGATGGAGGGGGAGGGGGATGAGGTCTGGGGATGGGGAGGAGACAGGCGCTGGCTGGTGTGGTTCAGACCAGCTGTTTGAGGGCTTAGCTACTAGTATTCCTTTCCGTGTCGTTGAACACTTGCAGCCAGTGGCTTTGTTACTGTTGTTGTTGTTGTTGTTGTTGTAGCTGCTGCGGCTGTTTTACTTCCCACGGACCGTCAGGATGGCGTAGCTAATCGCC
>CM031610.1:16729227-16759227 GCA_018398815.1 Conus ventricosus
AGACAAAACTTACTTGAATTTTGTTTTCGAATTCGAGCCACTTTTATCACTTTGGTTTGTTTTTTGTTCGTTAACATACAAATACGAGCAAAGTCATGGTGGTTTGTTTGTTTGTTTGTTTTTGCTTTTTTTCCCCTCCAATTTTGTTTTTTTCCGAAGTGGTTTTTTTTTTTGACGGTCTCCATCTCCTTATTTTTTTCATATCCTGGGTTTTGTTTTGTTTTGTTTTTTATTTGTTTATCTTTTTCTTTTTCTTTTTTTTTTTCATCGGCTCTTACTCAAGGTGCACTTTTGTGTGTTCTATTACTGATGGAATTCTCTGCGAATTTAAATATTTTGGCGTTTTATGTCTTAATGTTTCGTGCAGTGACACTTTCATTCCGTTGTGACGAAAAAGGGAAAAAGAAAAACGAAGAAGAACAGTAAGAAGAGTTTAAAGAAGAAAGAAGAAGAAGAAGAAGAAGAAGAAGAAGAAGAAGAAGATACAGTAAAGAAAACAAAAGAAAGAACAAAAGAAAGAGGGAAAGAAAGAGAGACAGCCAGCGTACTTACGGCTTAACTACACACTGATATAAGTTACCACTGTAGCTGAATGTGTTCATGTTTAAATAATTTCTCTGGGTTGAAAATTCCCCTGTTTCCTCCAAACTTCTCGTGTAGGTCGATCGTTTCCCAGTCAAGCCTGGTGTGGTCCCTGAGGTCGGCTTGCTGATAAAACACATGAGTCAAGTCATGTCACAGGGGCTATATCAAGGCGGTAAGAAAGTTTCAGGAAATAGAACTATGGACACATTAAAGATGCGAAACTGAAACTCACAACCAGGAGCAGCCCTAAACTAAAAAAAAAAATCGATCGAAAACAAAAGTTCCCCACCATCCACATTGACTCCAATGAAACAAAAAAAAAGTAAATTAAATAAAAAAAAAACCGGTATCTTATAAAACATTACAAACAACGTCAGGTGGAGCATGTCGGGGGAAAAAGTCTTCACGGAAATTCCAGTAAAGGTCTGAGCCAGTTGTCGCAGACATTTCGATAAGTACAGTGGTTTATCAAAACAGTAAGCACCATGGCCATCTCCCAATTCCTTCAGAATGGTAAGAATGTGTGGGACGGGTGTGACCTGTAAGCAACATGCACAGACAGTTTCTTTTTTTATGATTTCAAGACACAGAAAGAAGATAAAGGAGACATTCTTTGTGTGTGGATGGACTTCAAAACATCATATTGTCGGTTTGTGTGTGGATGGAGTATATTTTCAGTGTGTGTGTGTGTGTGTGTGTGTGTGTGTGTGTGTGTGTGTGTGTGTGTGTGTGTGTGTGTGTGTGCGTGTGTGTGTGTGTGTGTGTGTGGATTGACTTTAAAACGCGCGTTGTTAGTTTGTGTGTGGGTAGACTTCAAGAATTCACTGTCAGTGTGTGTGTGTGTGTGTGTGTGTGTGTGTGTGTGTGTGTGTGTGTGTGTGTGTGTGTGTGTGTGTGTGCGTGCGTGCGTGCGTGCGTGCGTGCGTGCGTGCGTGCGTGCGTGCGTGCATGCGTGCGCGCGCGCGTGTGTGTGTGTGTGTGTGTGTGTGTGTGTGTGTGTGTGTGTGTGTGTGTGTGTGTGTGTGTGTGTGCGTGTGTGTGGACGAACTTCATTGAGTATCAAACTGGCCAGCATTCCATTGCCCCAAACGCTCGGATTCAAACGAGAACAATACTGCTACTACCACGTTTGAGAGAACTAGTCCAGTATAATTGGAATCGCAGAACAAATGAAAGCTTTATGTTAGGATGAGATAGTTCACATGGACTGAGGAACTCTGACGCCAACAAGTTCCACTTGTGCAGAGCTGTGGTCTGGTCTCCTTTTGACTATGCAGGTCTCGTGCGGTATGGATCACAGTGACGACAGTGCTCTTATACGTGCTCGACTCCGTTTTCACCATCACAATGATGGTGCTCCCTAAGCGTGCTCGAATCTATCTTCCACCGATTACATGACAGTACTCTCCATACGTGCTCAACTTTATCTTCTACAATGGGTTCGACTCTGCCTGGAGGCGTCCGAACCACCCTGTGTACAGTCTGAACGCAGACGCTGAGGCAGTCCGCCCTCGCAAATCGCAAACATAAACATCAGTATTAGCTGGAGCTGTACCCTGAACCTGAAAATCTTGCGTGCGTGCAATACGTTCGTGTCTAAGCTCACAAAGCAGCAAGTGCTCGAGAGGCAGAGAATGAAACAAAACGAAACAAGTCTGTTTGTCTATAAATCTCCTCCTTCTCCTCATCTGTGTGTGTGCGTGTGTGTGTGTGTGTGTGTGTGTGTGTGTGTGTGTGTGTGTGTGTGTGTGTGTGTGTGTGTGTGTATGTGTGTGTGTAGCTCTTTGTCACCATCTCATCATCACTATGCTGCTGTTGTTGCTGCTGCTGCTGCTGATGATGACAGTTATAAAGAGTACTCACACAGCGCCTATCCTCGGTTTGAGACCAAGTGTTTTAAAAATCCACTTTCCTTTACCCAACGGGCTGCTTACTGCGTAGTAGAGCCAATCGAGGAGCTGCTGCTGGCTCTGCATTCTGACGTTTCCCGCGTCATTCAGTCTGTCGGTATTATTATCATTGAACTCTCTCTCTCCTCTCTCTCTCTCTCTCTCTCTCTCTCTCTCTCTCTCTCTCTCTCTTCATATCTTCAAAATCATGATCATCACTTACCATTTAGTTTTAGCATTATTTCACTTTCCCTCCTCATGGTCGTCATTACTACCATCTATCTCTCCCTCTTGATTGTTCGCATCATCATCATCATTTTACTCTCTCCTTAACGTCATCCTCATCATCACTGTATGTTACTCTTCTCCCTCATCGTCATCTATAATAATTTACTACCGTTTAACTCTCTTCTCCTCATCATGATCAGCAACAAGAGACGGATGATGGCATTTTTAAAGCATGTTTCAGTTTCACTTTCAGTTTCGTCAAAGAGAAGTCACTGCGCGAGATTAGTCCATATACGCTCAACCAAACGGACAGCCGCATAAGTGCCGATACACGGCACAGGTTGTCGTGAGGATGTTTGTAGGACTCGCTGCATATGAGGCAAGTCACTAACTGAATGGTGACTGAGTCTTTCATTGGGTCTTAAAATTTGTATGTGTTAAAGTTTTGTTTTTTTTTCCCCCAAGTTTCATTTCAACTGTAGTTTAATTATTACTGTCAACAATCACACGGCAGGCAGTGGAGAAAGAGGGTTTTTTTTTTTTACATTTTAAACTGTAGAATGTGTGTCTGAATCTCAAATACTGAAAGATCGTTATCAACATCTTCTTCTTGTTACTGTAATCGTAAAAAAAAAAAAAAAAAAAAAAAAAAACCTGCAGTAACTACTATAGCCACTGTTGCTGCTACTACAACTACCTCTAAAGTCAAACCTCCAACAAGAAAAACCAAATAAAACCTTTTCTTCTGACTGTTTTCTTATCTTTGTTACACTCCGCTGATTTAACACCTTTCAGTCAAGCTTCCTCCCTCTGTAGGGCCTGTTCTTAGTCGCACAGACCATTAATTCGTCTAACGAGATCGCGGGGTTTACTACGGCCCTAGTTCCTCTCTTAATTAAACTCGCAGATTCACGATTTGTTCGAACAGAGCGCTAAGTTGCCACCATCTTCAGATATTGCCTTCACTGACCGATCTCTTCTCAAGGGAGATAAGATATCCCTACATTCTACAAGCAACTGCTCACTGGGTGGTGCTCTACTAAGAGAAATCGTCAGGCCTACTAAGTCTGGAACAATTCTGATGAATAGTGGTGAATCGATTTGAGTAAACTGTTTGCAAAAGAAATTTCACTTAGTTATTCACAAAGGACGACTACTGTGAACATAAACACTACAGCCGTGGCGAATGCAATATTCACTGACGAATCGCGATGTGAACGTTCAGATCAATAACCATTGTTTTCCGTCACAGGAGAGCTTTTATGCGATTACTTCCCTTTACGGGAACTCGGATACTTCTCAAAGCAAACAAGTGATCTGGTTTCCCTCCACAATAAGTTCAGGATCGGCGTGTTACGCGTTAATTCGACGATCTTGTATTGCTAACGAAACGTTTGTACAAGTAAAAAACAAGGCAAGGATCATAGAGATCGTCGAGATTGTGTAAGCAGACGACCAGCGTTGGGGTTATACACATTCGTCGATTTGTTAAAAAAAAAGAAGGCCTTTCCAAAGCCTGATCTTAATGTATTCTCGGAGGCACGTGGTAATGAATGTGAGATGGCATACACCTGTAGCACTGTACTAAACGCTATGGTTACTCACTCTGCACGTAAAAGGCTTCCTTGACCACAATCCAGCCGTAGCCGTACACGGTCTCGCGGCAAAGTAGGTGGCTGTGGGGTTGTTGAAGACGATCTGAAACTTCTCCACTTTGTCCATCCTCAGGGGAGCAGCAGCTCTGCAAAGAAAGGAGACAAAAAAAAAACATGTAGCACATGTCAAGAACACTTCACCGGCATGGATGGATGCTGAGCGCAGGTGGTCTAGGGAGAGAACAAAAATAGGACAGGTGTGGGTGGGGATGGAGGAGGAACACAGAGAGAGAGAGAGAGATGAGAGAGAGGAGAGAGAGAGGAGAGATGAGAGAGAGAGAGAGAGAGAGAGAGAGAGAGAGAGAGAGAGAGAGAGAGAGAGAGCAGACGTAAAACTAAGAAAAAAATGCAGGCTGCTTCGGCTGCGGCATTGGCAGTGAAGAGAGGACAAAGAGGAAGCAAGATATAAAAGCTGATCGACATATAGGCTGTTTTGGATGCAGTGTCGGGCGCTGATGGTCCAGTGAGATGAGAGACAGACAGACGCACAGACAGATTGATGGGCAAACACAGACAGGCAGACAGAGTGAGTGACACAGACAAGTGAGAGAGAGGCAGGCAGACAGACAGACAGATGGATGGGTGGGAGGACAGACAGACAGACAAACGAGTGACAGACAGGCAGGCAGACAGACAGACAGACAGACAGAGACACAGACAGAAACACAGAGAAAGAGAAAGAGAAAGAGAGTCAGACAGAGAGATCGGCAAACAGACAGATAGGCAGACACACAACCAGCGAAAGAAACAGTAAAAGAGAAAAGAAAGAAAAAGAGAGTTTCAGGGGTAAAGAGAGATGCAGAGAGAGAAAAACTGAGACAGACAGAGACAGAGAGAGAGAGAGAGAGAGAGAGAGAGGGGGGGGGAGGAGGGAGGGAGGGAGCAACGCAAAGCTGGGAGACAGGATATCAGCATTCAAGTTTAACCTTAGGATGCTGCCCCCAATTCACATTCACTGCCGGGGGAGAACGTGAAAGCAATTTAGTGAAGAACCACTTCAGTCGACAATGGTGATCAAGCCGAGGATGACACATAGGCCTGGGAACAGGGGAAGGGGAAAGGACGGACAGCCTTGGGGCGAACTGAAGGGTTGCTCTTACCTCTGTCTTTATCACAGGGTGAGTGTCCTGTAGCATCTAATGTGCTCTCTTCCTTCTTATCCCCCCCCCCATCCTTCACCCCCCCCCCCCACTCCTACTTAGCTGCTCCTCTCTCTCTCTCTCTCTCTGTCCCACTGTCCAACCACTTCCTTTCTTGCACTCTTACATATCCATAATCAGATAGAAGGCTGGAAACAGTACCAGTAAGCTGACCATCACAGTGGAGACCGTGAAAACCGAACGAGACAGACAGACAGACAGAGGCAGAGGCACAGACAGAGACGACACAGACAGTGACAGACAGAGAGACAGACGGACGGACAGACCTAGGCAATAACATTAACTGACATTGTTACCCAAGGCGCTGTGAAACTATACCTAAAGTAAAAGCGATCTACGATAATAAAAATAATAATACTCTCCAAGACACGCTAAATAAACCTTCTGGGAAGAATGGCAGTTAAAAGACCTGAAAGTGAAAAGCTAAGAAACAGACAGACAGACAGACAAAGAGAAACAGAGACAGAACACGCAAACTGGAGACAGGATATCAGCATTCAAGTTTAACCTTACAATGCTGCCCCACAACTCCTTCGCGACCCACATTCACTGCCTGGGGTAGAACGTGAAAGCAATTTAGTGAAGAATCACTCAAGTCGACAATGGTGATCAAGCCAAGGACGGTACATAGGCCTGGGGGGCAGGGGCAGAAGAGGGACGGACAGCCTTGGGGTGAACTGAAGGGTGCTGTTACCTCTGTCTTTATCACAGGGTGAGTGATGGTAGAAGCTAATGCGCCCATCTTCCTTCGTATCCCCCTCATTTCCTCCCCCCCCCCCCCCTCCCACCTACTGCTCTTCTGTGTGTGTGTGTGCGCCCCCCTCTCTCTCTCTCTCTCTCTCTCTCTCTCTCTGTCCAACTACTCAAATACTTCCCCTCCTGCATCCTTACCTATCCATAATCAGATCGGTGGCGGGAGACAGTACCGTTAAGCTGACTGTCACGGCTGAAGACCGCGAAAACCAAAGGATGGACATAAGCTTTTTAGTCTCCTGGTGCATGTAGCTTAGAATGTGTAGCGAACATCCATGAACTGTGTTCATGTTCCAATGCCCTCAGCAGTTATGGCAATGACATTAGCAGACACTGTTAACCCAAGGCACAGTGAAAGTATACCCGATGTACAAGTGATCCACAACGATTAAAAAATAATATATTCTCTCCAAGGCAAGCTTAAACCTTTTGGGTATCACAGTTCAAAGAACTGAACAAGACAAGGTAACAGAGAAATTGAGAGAGAGAGAGAGAGAGGAGAGAGGAGAGAGAGAGAGAGAGAGAGGAGAGAGAGATGAGAGAGAGAGAGAGAGAGACATTGACAGGCAGGCAGACAGACAGAGACAGTGAGAACGAAATGTACTTTATTGAGGGAAGGAATAAGCACAAAGTCAGTGACTTTTTTCCTTTTCGTTTAGCCCTCAAACGAAAAAAAAAAATCTGCAAATAAATGAAAAGAAAAGATCGCACACAACTGCAATTCAATACATATATGACAATGAATACATAACAATTTACAATGAATGATACGATACATCTTTAGAGGAAGACAGAGGGGAAGGGAGGGAGGGGGAGGGGGGAAGGAATGGAGAACAACTGGAGAGAGAGAGATGAGGAGAGAGAGAGAGAGAGAGAGAGAGAGAGAGAGGAGAGAGAGAGGAGAGAGAGAGAGAGGAGTTGGCAAACAAAACCTTTTCGGTTACTACCACACAAACATAAAAACTGTAACAAAAGAACACACTCACACACCCCCAATACAAAACTTACGCATACTGTAGTTGACCAACACACACACCAATACAAAACGTACGCATACTGTAGTTGACCATATGACATCTTCACAACAATGACATGTTAGTCACAAACCTGGACTTGTTTATTTGGTTGTTTTCTTTTCTTTCTTTTTTTTTTCTCTAAATTTTCCCCAACCCATTGTTACTGCTCAAATGCAGAGTCACTTTATAGTTCCTGAATGTAAGGCACGACTTTTACTTTCTCTGATTTTTTTTAATGTCTTTGTATTAGTTGCTTTTATAATTCATAGCAAATATTGAACACTTGAGTCAAATCGATTCCATAAAAGGTTTCTGAATTAGTGGATTGCTTTCTTTGAAGAGAAGGCCAGGGGGGAAGAGGGAGGAGTGGGGGGATGGTGAGATTTGAATTGCTTCCGGCAGCGCGGGCCGGGAAATTATACCGAAAGGTTTACGATCAGATCACTTGATGTTGGAGGTTCGCTTCAGTGGGATTTTACACTCTGTTTAAAGTGATGTGAAGTTTATTGAGTGTGGACGGGTCTCCGACGCTCCCCCTCGTTATTATTAAAATTATGATTTTCATTTTTCAGGATGCAGGGGGGTATAGATCAGAAGTATTACGCTTTCTCTATCCAAAATGCGCTCTCGCATAGGCACACGCACTCTGATCACTCACATCGGGCACCGCACCAAAGGTGACGGGAAACCAATAACATTTCATAGAAATTAATCAACTACTTTAATTAACTTGACGCCGAGCCCCCAACCCGTCACTTTACTCACACAAACTATCTGTATCATACAACAATGTAAAACAGCATTCAGACCCATCTCATAATCGCATCACATTTTCTTAAATCACTCCTCTCTTTTAACCAGGAAAGGACAATATTCACTGTTCAGTTTGCACACATATATAATTAAGAAACATAATACGTCCGTAACTTGCCTGTTCCTTGGTTGACCTTCAGTTGTCACATCCCAATGTGCGACTACGAGCTGAAGCATTCCACACTGGTTGTGTCCTCCGATTGGCCTAATCCCACTGGTGGGGGACACTGGCAAAGTAGCTTGAAAGTCGCCACCCTCACAATGAGTCTCCGGACTCCACCGTACTTCCCCTCTCCACTGAAATGGGGCTCCTGTCGGCCTCTCCCACAGGTCTTCTCTGGCTGCAAACACCCCACCGTTGGTCGGCGCTCCTGTCTAGGCTCCAACCGGGCTACACGTCTTGCTGTCGACCGTCCCCACATCGGGAGACAATTCTTCTCGTAGTCTGCTCCGAGGCTACAGCACTACTCACGTTCTTAACGTCCCACCAGGTGACAACAAGGCGCCGGCTAACCTCTGCTTCACGCTTGTAATTTTCCTTGAGCCCTCCAGCAATGACGGGCGAGTTCACTTTACCTTAAGACTGAGTCACCCACTTCCTGGTTTTCCAAGCACCTTATATTCGTTCTCAATGAAAAGAGAACCGAGTTTAACTGGACCTCAACCAATGGAATCACCTTGGCACCATCACATCACACGATCGTACCTAATTAAATCCCCAAGTTATTTTTATTCCCCCAATGGAAATCACTAGTCACCTAAACATACACACACACCACAGCATGCTAGCGCCAACAAAGACTTCGGCAACCAAGTGGTTAATGCATAACCTCCTATTCAAACTCTTGTTCGATTCCCCAAGCTACCCATTGAACTAACAGCCTCGACCTCTCTTACCGCCAAGACTGATGCTTCAAGTATTTACTACCTCTATAGAAAACAAGGCGCAAACCCTCTCGAATAGGCCGCTGCCGTCCATTATTCCTCAGATAAAGGCGGACTGATTGGTCGCTGTACTCTGCCTGGCAGGCTGTGGTCACCTTTCCCGTGGACGGTTCACCGGAACGATCGCTTTCTTCAGGCCCATGGAGAACCCAGTGAATAAGCCAGCCGTGGGCGGACTGGACACTCCTATACCCACGGACCGGCAGGTCGGCACTCCTTGTCCAGATCCTTGGACATGCGAAACACTTCCTAGCATCTCCCTCCCCTTCAGTATACGGACTCGGGTATCCCCCCTGGTGATGCCTGAATTCGCCACACTTGAAGACCCAAGGAACGTGCCTCATACACAGCAACTACCCTTAATTTGCCTAAAGTTCGAGAACATTCGGCCGAACTCACTGAGCACCCCCGTACCTAAGAATGTCTGTGCCAATCAACATCTCTTCTCCAGGACGAATGGTTCTCACCAACTTGGATAAACTAACTCAGTTGCATGGGTCGTTATACAGTACCTACCTCTATGCCTTTAAAACATCACTTCCTTCATAAACATCGCTAACATGGATATAGTACCCAATTAAAAACAATAAATCAATCAGATAATCCAAAGATCACCTCTTCGGTTCAGTCTAACGATGTGCACAAACATTTTATTCTAAAAAATGGCCTTTCCCCCAACAAATATAATTCCAAACTCTCTCTATAGCTGTAGCTATTCAGCAGGTCAATACATATTAATTAGTCATTCATCACGTAAATCTTAGCACAAGCAACTGATTAACACAGATTTAAATTCAGGTGTGCTGGCCAGCCTACTTAACATCAAATATCAAATTCAGGGCGTGTGGCCACAATCTGCTCGCACGGTCTCACACACAATATGCAAAATCAAACTATTCATCCTGATGTCACTACATAAGGACATCTTTCAATCGTTTAACCGATCAGTGAACAAGATAACATAAGCAATTGATATCACGGGAAAAATCATAAATCATAACACGTGAGCATGCTCACGCAACCCCACCCCATAATGGGCAATGATCAAAACGAACATTACAGGTAAAACTTATCTCAAAAAATGAAAATAAACAACATGAAATAGCTCAAACCCGCCAATTAAAGGGCAATGAACAAAGCCCAATGCATACATGTAAATACATATATCAGAAAAATGAAAAATAACACTTGAACAATAGGCTCAACCCCCGCCCCTTATACTGGGCAATCTAAAATCAATGACACCAACTGGCAGCTACCATCAGCTAGTCCGTAAAGATGACGGCTCACACCACCACCACAACAGCAGCAGCCCGTAGGCATTGCTCTACCATTTGTCCTGCTTCTGTTGTTAACACTACAAGAGCAAAACCCAGGGAGCATTACTTCCGCATCCCTTGACTACTCTGCCCCTTCATGTTGGGAGCGCCGTTTGTGGCTCGCCAAGAGTCCCTGGCGCAGCTGGTTTGCGCTTTCCAGGCTTTACAAAGAGAGTCTGCGCACCTTTCCCACATTTTTGTCCTTATGGAGGCGCGTGAAATCTGCGCGTTCCTCTTTTTAGCCTGTCGCACCCATTCACTGCCACGGACGATCATCTACCCTTTTCAAAATGTTAAGAGATGATTCCCTCATCATCCTATCCGTACCGATTTTCCTTATTTCTGAGGAAATTTCCTTTGATTTGTTCGAATCCCGATCATGCGCCTAGACCACTAGTGATGAGCCTTATGTCGTCCTCCTTTTTCCGACACTGGCTCGTCTGCTCCTGTGAGCTGACTTTTCTTGGCATTTCCTATACGATAGCCTGGTTCTCCTTGGATCCTTCTTGCCATTGCATTTATTACTGCCCTCCCTGGTCCCAACCCAGCTGCTGGTTCCAGTTACTCTGTGGTCATTCGTGGCGGCCCCGACACTGAGGTCCGCCACCGTGGCTCATAACATTTCTGACTACCATGCACGACAAAATAACCTTTTGAACACCACTACGGCCACCTCACCCATTGCCTACGGTACCGTACTACGACCTATTTCCATGGTCCTACTGCACCCCACCACGGCCACCTTCAAGGCCTACGGCACCGCCACTACGGACTCTATTTCATGGATCACTGCACCACCACCCATGGCCACCTTCATGGCATGCAATTGCTACCACTGCTAGCGGCGCCTGTGCACTCCACCTGCGTTCTGTTTGCTTTTCCTACCCTTCTCTGCCATTGCTTTCCCACTTGACTGGCAGCTTGGCTGGATTCGTGGGTGATATACCTACCCCTAACAAGCTGGAAGGGAGATTGTTTTGCACTGCTGCAGTGTGAGTACTCCTGACCTATCCGGACTCTACTTTGACACGGGCCAAAGGTAGCCGATTAGTTCTTTCATATGCAACTTCGCACGCAGGTGGGGGTTTCCCCCGGTATTAGTCTGTCTCTCTCACAAAACCGGGCTCTACCAGTGCCGCTAGAGTCAGTCCTGTATCTAATAGCTGGTCACCGGCTTCCGTTTACAACTGCCCTAGTAGTTGGGTGGGTGGCACCCTCTGCTTCCTGTTTGGATTGTATTCAACGGCAACAACGGATTGTTTTACTTCGCAGTCCGCTACTTTTCCTTGGCGATATATGTACCCTCTCGCCCACATTGAACACTGGGCGTTTCACTCTACATTCTCTTGAGTCCCACTGTTGCCACGGGACTTAGAATCCGTTTCTAACTGCGGTTTCGCCTCCTGTTTGTAGGGTGTCGAGCGATTCATCTTGAACTGTGTGGTCTGGGCTTTACTGGAAAACCAGGTTCGACTGTGGTTCGATCCCTTCATCCCATTACGCTGTTCATGGGCAGATTCATAACTGTCTGCAAACTTTCCACTAACTCCTCTAAACTTCCTATTTCTCTTTCCGCCAAGAGATACTGGGAGATCCTTCCGACAAGTGGAGAGATTTGCTCCTAACGGATCTCCTCCTCAAAGATAAAATGTTTGTTCAATGTTCCTAACCTGAATCCATTTGTCAAAGAGTGCCCTTAAGACGATAAAGAAACTGTACGTGGTCTCACCTGAATTTCACGAACGGTTTCTCTGAACCAATTTCCTATATCTATCGGCGGGTTACTTGATACCTTGAAACAAAGATCGCGCGCCGACTCATAATCTGTCTGTTATTCGGTGGTAGCAGAAAATGCATCCTTGGCTTTGGGTGTCAGGCAGCGCCGACAAATTTCGTGGCCCCGTTCTTCGGTAAGCCTGATCTTTGGCAATCCTTTCAAATTGCGAATTGAATTCCTCTAGCAGATGGTCGGGATTATCATCGAACCTTGGCATATTGATCAAGGGTACCTGAATTGTGGTGCAAAAGTTCATTGAGGTTTTGCGTACCCAGTCCCGTTCTTTCTCCAATTTTAATTTTTCTAACTCAAACTGCCTATCTCCCTTCTTTCTCTCTTTCCTCTCTTTCCCGTTCTCTCTCCCTCTTTTTCCCGTTCTCTTTCTCTCTCTTCCTTTTCCCATTCTCTGTCTCTCTCCTCTTTTTTCCCGATCCCTTTCTCTCTCCTCCTTTTCCCGTTCTCTTTCTCTTCCTTCCTTTTTCCCGGTCCTTTCTCTCTCCCTTTTTCCGTTCCCTTTCTCTCTCTCTTCTTTCCCGTTCTCTTTCTCTCTCCTCTTTTTCCCGTGTCTTTCTCTCTCCTCTTTTTCCCGTTCTCTCTCTCTCTCCTCTTTTTCCCGTTCTCTTTTCTTCTCTCCTCTTTTTCCCGTTCTCTTTCTTTCTCTTTTTCCCGTTTCTCTTTCTCTCTCCTCTTTTTCACCTTTTTTCTTTTCTCTCTGTTCTCCCGCTCCCTTTGTATTTTCTGAGCCTCGATTAACGGGCCAGTTCTCATTTCATATGCCTTCAGTTCCGGACCATTTAGTCCTAAAGGCTTTGCCTTCTTCTTGAGGTCTATCTTTTTCAGCGGACCCTTTGTCTCAGCACCCTCTTCAGTCGACATTCTGAAGCTATCTAACCCTCGATCTGCTAGTTAATACACCACAGTAACAAGAGAGATATCCACACGATCACTTGTAAATATGCGATCAAATTGTTGTGCTACACTACATATCAACCTCAACAGCAAAACCAAATCAAGCAAGTCAAAAAGAACTAAGGCCCCCAGTCAAAAAAAAATGATCAAAAACAATCAAAATGACTAACTGTCTTTCCCCCGAAAAGAAACATCAATCTAGGTTTCCACAATTATGACAGATTTCAAATCCCTCAGCAATTGAACAAAACCAGAATCAAAACTCACATATGGACTCATTTATGTTCATCCCCGGACGAAGGCCCCAATTTTGTGGCGGGTATCGTCGCTCCCCCTCGTTATTAAAATATGGATTTCCATATTCAGGGGATTGCAGGGGGTTATAGACAGAAGTATTTACGCTTTCACAACCAAAATGCGCTCTCGCATAGGCAACACGCACTCTGTCACTCACATCGGGCCCGCACAAAGGTGACGGGAAACAATATAACATTTCATTAGAAAATAATCACTTTAATTATCTTGACTCCGTGCCCCCACCGTCACTACTCAAACAACAACTATCTGTTCATACTACAATGTAAACAGCATAACAGACCCATCTCATAAATCGCATCCCCTTTTCTGTTCAATCACTCTTCATTAACCAGGAAAGACAATTTTCCAGGTTCTGTTTGCAAATTATAAACTTAAGAAAACATTAAAACGTCGTAACTTGCAGGCATTCCTTGGTGACAGTCCCGTTTCTCACATCCACTGTGCGACTACGAGACTGAATGAAGCTACCACATCTGTTGTGTCCTTCCCGATTGGCAAATCCCAGTTGGTGGGACACTGGCAACGTAGCTTGAGTCGCACCCTCACACTGAGTCTCCCGGACTCCTCCGTACTTCGCCCTCTCAACTGAACAGGGTCCTGTCGGCCTCTCCCTCAGGTCTTCTATGGCTGCAAACACCCCACGTTGTCTGGCAGCTCCTGTCTAGGGGCTCCAACAGGATAACGTCTTGCTGTCGACCGTCCCCACACGGGAGACAATTCTTCTCGTCGTCGGCTCGAGGCTACAGCAACTCCCCCACTGTTTTTTTTTTCCCTTACGTCCCCAACAGGAGTCAACAAGCGACAGATAAACCTCTGCTTCACGCTGTTATTTTCTTGAGCCCCTCAGCAAGACTGGCGAGTTCACTTTCCCTTAAGTGTGTCACCCCTTCCTGGTTTTCCAAGGCACCTTTATATAAGTTCTCAAAGAAAGAGGAACCCGAGTTTAACTGGCCTCAAACCAATGGAATCATGGCACACTCAATCACACGGATTTGTACAATAAATCCCCAAGTTTATTTTTATTCCACCAATGGAAATCACTTGGTTCACCTACAATACACTCACAACACAGCTGCTAGCGCCAACATAGATTGGGCACCCAGTGGTTAATGCATAACCTCCTATTAAAATCATGTTCGAATTCCCCAAGTACCCACTTGAAACTAACAGCCTCGACCTCTCTACCGCCATGACTGATGCTTCAAGTATTTACTACCTCTATAGACAAACATGGCGGCAAACCACTCGATAGGCCGCAGCCTTCCTTCATTCATCATGAACAAGGACCGGACGACTGACTGTTCGCTGTACTTGCTGCAGGCTGACGGTCACCTTCCGTTGACGGTAACCTGACACGATCGCCTTCCTTCGGCCCACTGGAGAACCCAGTGAATAGCCAGCCAGTGGTCGGACACTGGACACTCCTTACCCAGGACCGGCAGGTCGGCAACTCCTTGTCCTATCCCTTGGGACATGCGAAACACTTCCTAGCACCTCTCCCTCCTTCTGTATACGACTCGGGGGTATCCCCCTGGTGATGCCTGAATTCGCACACTTGAAGACCCAATGTGAACGTGTGATCTCAACAACAGCAACTACCCTTAATCTGCCTAAATGTTCGGAAACATTCGGCCGAACTCATGACAGTGAGGGTACTATTGACGCTGGTGAAATGTCATGTATAAAAAAAAAAAAGAAAAGAAAGAAAAAAAGAAAAAGAAAAAAAAAGAGCACCAGACTGTTAAAAAAAAAAGCCGCGCATTTTCACTAGATTCACATCCACTTAATGACTTTCGTTTAGGTTTACAGGCAAACGCAATCATGCGCTGGTAAACGGAAAAATGTCCGCGCCTTGAAGCCAGTCAAAGTTACAAATTTACAGTGACATGTGTTACCATGCTACTGCAACATAGTTCTTCATTGTTTACACACGTGAACTACATTTAAAACAAAAGCAAAACATCCGTTCTTGTCAACAAAACCACACGTACAACAACACACATTATAATCTGCTACAAGGAATTAATATACTTTTATATGTAGCACAAATGCCAAGAGACGATCCCCGAGAGAAGAATCTCCTTTTCGCTCTGAGTCTCAACCTTCTGTCAAATTCAGAAAGACATACTAAACCACAGTATGAAGCGAAAAATGCTATAGACGATCCTTGTCCTTTCAAACCCCTACAGCGACAGAACTTTCATGAAAGTATGTCTGTCAACGAGTGAACCTGAATATATCTAGTCTTTGTCTTTCTTTTGGGCAAAAACGGCTTTCTCAATGTTTTATTTGGTATGCTTTCTTGGCATGATGTATGACCTTTCTAATCGTTCAAGCTTAAAAAAGCAATTAAACCGAATTCCTATGAGCATCAAGACGCCTGATCCCAGTCAGCTATAATCTTGCTAATAAAACTAGAGTTAAATTAAATCGACCTGGACAAAGCCCAATTCATTCGCAATAAACCAGTCAGCATTGTATACTACGGGAACCCGAAGATGGCAAAGTTTGCTGACTGTATCTTGGCTGCACGCAGAATGTCAGCAAAGTAAATGCATGACATTTGTAGAATCCTAAGAAGAAAATCCGTACGATTGAAATGTCTATTCCCTTTGATTGACTGTCTGTCTGTCTGTCTCTCACTGTCTTCTTCAGTGTGTGTGTGCGCGCGCGCTTGTGTGTGTGTGTGTGTGTGTGTGTGTGTGTGTGTGTGTGTGTGTGTGTGTGTGTGTGTGTGTGCGTGCGTGCGTGCGTGCGTGCGTGCGTGCGTGCGTGCGTGCGTGTGTGTGTGTGTGTGACAGCACCTTCTCTCTTTCTCTCTCTCTCTCTCTCGCCTCCTGCACTTCCTCCCTCTCTCCTGAACCCCCCACCCTGTGTGTGTGTGTGTGTGTGTGTGTGTGTGTGTGTGTGTGTGTGTGTGTGTGTGTGTGTGTTTGTGTGTGTTGTGTGTGTGTGTGTGTGTGTGTGTGTGTGTGTGTGTGTGTGTGTGTGTGTGTGTGTGTGTGTGTTTGTGTGGTGCGCGAGCTCGCGTGCACACACACACACACACACACACACACACACACACACACACACACACACACACAGACACACACACATTCTCTCTCTCTCTTTCTCTCTCTATCTCTCTCTCCCATTAACTTCCTCCCTCTCTCTCCTTCTGAATCCCACCTGTTCGTCGTGTGTGTGTGTGTGTGTGTGTGTGTGTGTGTGTGTGTGTGTGTGTGTGTGTGTGTGTGTGTGTGTGTGTGTGAGCGCGTGCGCGCGTGAGTGTATGAGTGTGTTTGTGTGTGGCACACACACACACACACACACACACACACACACACACACACACACACACACACACACACACACACTTCTCTCTCTCCTTCTCTCTCTGAGTGGCTTCCCTGGACTGGCAACCAGCAAGATGTTTTAGCTGCTCTGTTAAATTTCTACCTGCATCACCAGCAGATTGCCCACTATGGCTGTTGAAGGTCATCCATCTACTTTGGAAGCGACGCTCAATGTTGCAGTAAAGATGACACTGTCGTCTTTTAAAACTGAAGGCAGAGGTAAACAAACAACTGTGATTCTACGCTTGACTACGAATACCGACCAGCCCCTGCAACGCAAACCCAAAGCCACAGTGCTGTGTATCGAGGGAAATGCCCGTCACAGGTCAACAGGGACAGGCGCATGGCTGAGGTATACAGAAATAATCAGCAGAGAAAGGCAAGTGAAGGTGTTTCTCCGTCTGACTTGTTTTTGCCGACGTCACCTAGCCTAAAGTACACTGCTGACAGAACCGGCAACAGCTATACTGCTTGTGGTGACATTTTTCATTGTGACAGTAACTCTCCTCCACCCCACCATAGCCTGCGCGTGGTACACGGCACAGTGACACTCAAAAAGAATTCAACGTGGGACAGGATGACAAACATGCTGTGACAATCGCAAACGATGAAGATCTCATGTTGGATATTGTGTCGGTCGTACCAAGTGAAGGCTGTGGTGAACAATTCCAGGACATGGTCTGTGAACATGACAGGCCACCAATTGCTTCCGCTCAAAACAAAACAGGAAGAAATGGACTTATTTCAGAAAACCAAGCAGGTTTTAGACGCATGCATTCAACGCTTGACCATGCTTTTGTTCTTAAATCATTGATTGACATGTTTGCAATCAACAATGGAAAATTATACTGTGCTTTTATTGATTACAGAAAGGCATTTGATTCTATTTGGAGACATGCTTTATGGCACAAACTGTTGAGTCAAGGCATATCTGGGAAAATTCTGCACGTTGTAATCAATATGTATGATCAAATAAAATCGTGCATTTTTCTAAATGGTAAAAAATCAGAGTTCTTTGGCAGTTTTAGGGGAGTTCGTCAAGGAGAAAACCTTTCACCCTTATTGTTTTCATTATTTTTTAAATGATCTACAACAGTTCCTTATTGACAATAACTGTTCTACTCTAGAATATGATTTAACGCAAGAGTTAAAACTTGAACAGTTTATTAAATTGCTTGTATTGTTATATGCTGATGATACAATTTTACTGGCAAATTCTAAATCAGCTTTGCAAAAAGAACTTAATGCCTTACATATATATTGCATGCAATGGCAATTAGAAGTAAATCCAAAGAAAACAAAAATAGTTGTCTTTCATGGTCGAAATAGTATGCGTGAAATTTTTTTCTTTGGGAATGAAAAAATAGAGGTTCTTAATTCAATTAAATACTTAGGCATCGAGTTCAGCAGAACAGGTTCGTTTTACAAAGCAAAAAAATGAGCTTATAATCAGGCTGTCAAGGCAATGTTTTCATTATTACAAATTGCAAGGAAGCAGAAATTGCCAATTGATGTTTGCATACAATTATTTTATTCCATAGTTGTACCTGTGTTGTTGTATGGTTGTGAAATTTGGGGTTATGAAAATGTTGATATATTAGAAAAGTTACAGTTACGTTTCTTAAAGTATTTATTTAGATTAAATAAAACTACAATGACTTCAATGATTTATGGTGAAACCGGAATCTATCCTTTATCTGTACTGATTAAAGTAAGAATGATAAGGTTCTGGCTAACTTAGTTGTTCCTGATTCTAAGAAGTATTCAAACAAAGTATATAATATCTTACATGAACTATATACAAAAGGAATTTTCGTTTCACCATGGCTTACTTATGTTAAAAGCATTTTATTTGAAACTGGTTTTGATTGTGTTTGGGAATCTCATTCATTCACAAACAGAAATAACTTATGTAAGTGTGTTAAAAAGGAGTTGCAAAATAATTATGCTCGTGATTGGCGCAGTTCTCTTGAAAACAGCAACAAGTGTGTATTCTATAAAAGTATAAAGACTGTCTTTGGAAAAGAACATTATATTTCTACCTTACCAGATATTTATGTTATACCTTTATTCAAATTTAGATGTAGTAACCATAAATTGCAAATTGAAATTGGAAGACACCATAATGTTCCAAGAGAATTGCGTATTTGTCGTAACTGTGAAATGGGTGAAATTGGAGATGAATTCCATTGCATCATGGAATGTCCAAAATATAATGAACTTCGTGAAAAATTCATCCCTAAAAAATATCTAAAACCAAAGTCTGTTTTCAACTTTTGTAATTTATTTCAAAAAGGAAGACGCATTTGTTTGAATATTAGTAAGTTTCTAAAAAATGGGAAGATTGTTTAATGAGATCGTTACAGTTCACCAGAATTCAGCATTTCGCAACTATGTTCACACGTTGTTCTGAGTGAGTTTCGTATTTCTCTTTGTTACATTTGTATCCTCCATGCCCCAGCAGGGGTCAAAGGATTAAATTTGAATTGAATTGAATTGAATTGTGTGTGTGTGTGTGTGTGTGTGTGTGTGTGTGTGTGTGTGTGTGTGTGTGTGTTTTAATCCTTGAATTACACATGACTTAATTATCTTTTTACTATTTAAATAATCATACTTTTCTGTGATATCATGGCATGGTGCAAAAATTTCATTGTTTGAATGTCATGTGTTATTGTTACATTATATAAATATATATGTGTATGTGTGTGTATGTATGTATTTATGTGTGTGTATGTGTGTGTGTATGTATATACATGTGTGTGTATGCGTGTGTGTACATGTATAATTATGTATGTGTATGTATGTGTATATATGTATGTATGTGTGTGTGTGTGTGTGTGTGTATGTATATGTATGTGTGTGTATGTATATGTATGTGTGTGTATGTATATGTATGTGTATATATATATATATATATATATATATATATATATATATATATATATATATATATAATGTGTGTGTGTGTGTGTGTGTGTGTGTGTGTGTGTGTGTGTGTGTGTGTGTGTGTGTATATATGTGTATATGTATGTGTATATATATATGTATGTATATGTATGTATGTGTGTG
This sequence comes from Conus ventricosus, assembly GCA_018398815.1. NCBI lineage: Eukaryota > Metazoa > Mollusca > Gastropoda > Neogastropoda > Conidae > Conus > Conus ventricosus. The sequence continues at coordinate 16,749,002 of CM031610.1, forward strand.
TATGTATGTGTATATATATGTATGTATGTGTATATGTATAATATGTGTATATGTGTATGTGTATATATGTATGTGTGTGTTTATATGTAGGTATATGTATATATGTGTGTGTGTGTGTGTGTGTGTGTGTGAAAGAACCCCCCCCCCCCCCACCCCCCATCCAAGCCATTTTTACTACAAATATCTTTATTTGATTGTATTATTTTTACTGTTTATACAATCATACATTTTGTGATATAATTTCTTGGCATTGAAATTTTGTGCTCTTTTATTCCATACTTGGTTTAATAGAGAATGATATGTTTTTTTTTATAGTTAAATGTTCATACAAGTCTGTTTTTCAATTTTCACACCCCTATGAATTATCTCCCTTCAGTCTCATCTCTCTCTCTCTCTCTCTCTCTCTCTCTCTCTCTCTCTCTCTCTCTCTTTCTCTCTCACCCAACTTCAAACATCTTACTTAGCAGTAAATCTTTTATTCCTGATTTGTATTTAACTCTGCAGGTTACTTTTACAGTTTACGTAATTATACATTTTGCAATATTATTGATCTTTTGAATGGTGCTATTGTTTTTGTTTTCTTTCTTTTTTATACTTAACTTTGAGCTTATCTTGGAGCGTTCTGTTTTACAGTTGGAGTGTTTATTTAAGTGTTGTTATAATATTGCATATGTGATGGTGGTTTGTGGTGGTCATGTGTGCACCTCTGTGTGTGTGTGTGTGTGTGTGTGTGTGTGTGTGTGTGTGTGTGTGTGTGTGTGTGTGTGTGTGTGTTTGTGTGTATGACACTGTTTTGGCGGGGTGTGTGTGTGTGATTCTGTATTGGTGTGTGTGTGTGTGTGTATCTGGGGGTGGGGAGAGGGAGAGGGTGGTAGGATGTGTGCGTGCATGTGTTAATATTTATATATGTACAGAGTGACACAAGATGGATAAATGAATTGACAAGGAATGACTGAGCACAGTGCAAAGAGTGGAATATTTTTAATGATATACTTGTTTATAAGTTGTTGCAATATGTGAATTTTGATAATGGCACCACAAACAAATTTTCCTTGTATTCTATGAGGACAAATAAAATATCGTGTATCGTGTATCGTGTCGTGCATATCTGCAGGAAATGACCAAAAAGGTGGACAGCTTTCACTATACTACGAGAGAAGACATGAACATGGCTTCTGGCGATACCAAAGCTGTCAACGACGGTAATCGTAACGACTGTGGATAAACGCCTTGATATTTGACAGTGACATTCAAATTTGTATCTTCCGTGATCTGGTTTCCTCATCGCGATGTTGTATTCTAGCATTTGCAACATGTGTTTATTCTTTGATAATTATGAACAACCTCCCATCCCACCGAATCATCATCCCCTTGAGAATGGGCTTTGTAAACTTATCTCAAGAAATCATTCATTCATTCTCTGTCTCTGTCTCTCCTGCACTGCCGAAGTAGCAGACCAAACTCACCCGCTCCCCTCTCTCAGTCTGTGAGTGTAACGTCGAAAAGTTCTCTCCGCCGACTTGCTCAGCCTGGGCCTCGGGCTTCTTGATTAAGAAGATTAGTGATGATCTAATGATCTCCCCTGCTCCCTTCCCGCCCGCCGACACCCGCTAATCTCTTTTGATCCTGTTGGTCACAACTCAGGGCCTGCCAGGCCTGACGTCTAGGGCCAGGTCATCACTCCGACAGCCCTAATAAGTTCCGAATGGCTTTACCGATCGGGAGTGCTGGGGCAAATGCTTGGTGGGAGGATGGAAGCAGAGAAGGCTGGAGGGGTGGGAGGTAGACGAGACTTCCGGACCAGCCTCGCTCTCTCCCTCCCTCCCTCCCTCTCTCTCTCTCTCTCTCTCTCTCTCTCTCTCTCTCTCTCTCTCTCTCTCTCTCTCTCCCTGTCTCTTTCTCTCCCTGTCTCTCTCTCTATCCCTCTCTCTGATACATCAAGTCCTGTATACTTGACAATAGGTGCTGTCGTTATCATCACTTAAAAATGTTATTGTTTAATGATGCGATTTACAGAATCATTAGTATGATCCTCTTGCTTTTATGGTTAGCAATAAAACGTCAAACAATAAAAGCATTCCTCTCTCTCTCTCTCTCTCTCTCTCTCTCTCTCTCCTCTCTCTCTCTCTCTCTCTCTCTCTCTCTCTCTCTCTCTGCGGTGCCCCAGAGAAGAGGTGGTGGCAGTCGTTTCGGTCATGACGGCTAAGTGAATGTCACAGACGGAACTCCCTCGGGCTCCAGGTCAACGGAGGACGCCCATTCCGTCTTTGTTTTAGGTCAGGGGTGAACGTACAGGGATCCTGAAATGTAGGTCCGTCTAGCTAGCCCCTAGCTCTTCGGGGATAAATGAAAGTGCTCGGTTTGAGCGATTTGTAAAGAATGAGAGAGGAAATGAGGGTGGCGAGGTTTCGTGCGGGATTGTGGTAATGTTGTAGACACCTACTCTACAGCGGAAAAATCCATTTAGAAGTCATCACGAAAAGTGACAGCTTGTACTAGATCTAGATCATATCTAATCAGATGACGGAAAGGACAAAATCAATTCAAACCGTTCTGAGTGGCTTCAGAGCAGAAACCTTTACTTGTGTAAAAACAAAAGGAACAAAAGGGAGCAGAGGGAAAAGGGGGTGGTGAGGGCGGGAGTGGAGCGTGGAAAAGAGAGAGGAGGTGAAGGGCACGACTCATGATTGAATAGATATAGCCACTGTAAGTCACACAGTTAATCTGACAATATATCTAGCCACTGTAAGTCACACAGTTAATCTGACAATATATCTAGCCACTGTAAGTCACACAGTTAATCTGACAATATATCTAGCCACTGTAAGTCACACAGTTAATCTGACAATATATCTAGCCACTGTAAGTCACACAGTTAATCTGACAATATATCTAGCCACTGTAAGTCACACAGTTAATTTGACAATATATCTAGCCACTGTAAGTCACACAGTTAATCTGACAATATATCTAGCCACTGTAAGTCACACAGTTAATCTGACAATATATCTAGCCACTGTAAGTCACACAGTTAATCTGACAATATATCTAGCCACTGTAAGTCACACAGTTAATTTGACAATATATCTAGCCACTGTAAGTCACACCGTCAATTTGACAATATATCTACCACTGTAAGTCACAGTTAATCTGACAATATATCTAGCCACTGTAAGTCACACAGTTAATCTGACAATATATCTACCACTGTAAGTCACACAGTTAATTTGACAATATATCTAGCCACGTAAGTCACACCGTCAATTTGACAATATATCTAGCCACTGTAAGTCACAGTTAATCTGACAATATATCTAGCCACTGTAAGTCACACAGTTAATCTGACAATAATCTAGCCACTGTAAGTCCCCACAGTTAATCTGACAATATATCTAGCCACTGTAAGTCACAGTTAATCTGACAATATATCTAGCCACTGTAAGTCACACAGTTAATCTGACAATATATCTAGCCACTGTGAGTCACACAGTTAATCTGACAATATATCTAGCCATTGTAAGTCAAACAGTTAATTTGACAATAATCTAGTCCACTGTAAGTCACACAGTTAATCTGACAATATATCTAGCCACTGTAAGTCACACAGTTAATCTGACAATATATCTAGCCACTGTGAGTCACACAGTTAATCTGACAATATATCTAGCCACTGTAAGTCACACAGTTAATCTGACATTATATCTAGCCATGTAAGTCACACAGTTAATTTGACAATATATCTAGCGATTGTAAGTCCACACCGTTAATCTGACAATATATATAGCCATTGTAAGTCACACAGTTAATTTGACAATATATCTAGCCATTGTAAGTCACACAATTAATCTGACAATATATCTAGCCATTGTAAGTCACACAGTTAATTTGACATATATCTAGCCATTGTAAGTCACACAGTTAATTTGACAATATATCTAGCCACTGTAAGTCACACAGTTAATTTGACAATATAATCTAGCCATTGTAAGTCACACAGTTAATTTGACAATACATCTAGCCATTGTAAGTCACACAGTTAATTTGACAATATATCTAGCCATTGTAAGTCAAACAGTTAATTTGACAATATATCTAGCCATTGTAAGTCACACATGTTAATTTGACAATATGTCTAGCCATTGTAAGTCAAACAGTTAATTTGACAATATATCTACCATTGTAAGTCACACAGTTAATTTGACATATACCTAGCCATTGTAAGTCACACAGTTAATCTGACAATATATCTAGCCATTGTAAGTCAAACAGTTTAATTTGACAATATATCTAGCCATTGTAAGTCAAACAGCTAATTTGACAATATATCTAGCCATTGTAAGTCAACAGTTAATTTGACAATATATCTAGCCATTGTAAGTCACACAGTTAATCTGACAATATATCTAGCCATTGTAAGTCACACACCGTTAATCTGACAATATATCTAGCCATTGCAAGTCACACACGTTAATCTGACAATATATCTAGCCATTGTAAGTCAAACAGTTAATCTGACAATATATCTAGCCATTGTAAGTCAAACAGTTAATCTGACAATATATCTAGCCATTGTAAGTCAAACGTTAATTTGACATACATCTAGCCATTGTAAGTCACACAGTTAATTTGACAATATATCTAGCCATTGTAAGTCACACAATTAATCTGACAATATATCTAGCCATTGTAAGTCACACAATTAATCTGACAATATATCTAGCCATTGTAAGTCACACAATTAATCTGACAATATATCTAGCCATTGTAAGTTACACAATTAATCTGACAATATATCTAGCCATTGTAAGTTACACAATTCACTTGACAATATATCTAGCCATTGTAAGTCACACAGTTAATTTGACAATATATCTAGCCATTGAAGCCAAACAGTTAATTTCACAATATATCTAGCCATTGTAAGTCACACAGTTAATTTGACAATATATCTAGCCATTGTAAGTCACACAATTCATTTGACAATATATCTAGCCATTGTAAGTCACACAATTAATTTAACAAGCATCCGAGTTCGTCATTAAGTCATAGGTTGTGCATTTCCTGTTGGAAAGATTCACATGCAATATTTCCCTTTGTCTATCAGTTTACTGGAATTGATTCTAGCACTACCAACTCTCATTATGGGAAACTGGTTTGGAGAATAGCTTGTTAGAATTTGTATGAATTGCGCACAAGCAAAAACAAGCAAACAAACAAATAAAAACTGTACGCTTTGGAAAACGTCTGTCCAATGCTTTTACTGATGTTGATTTTGACGCTAATACCACTACTGCTAACCATTGAACATACCACTACTACTACTACTGCTTCTCCTCCTACTACTACTGCTGCCGCTGTTGTTACTACTACTACAACCACTGCTGCAACTACTACTATTACTACCCTCATCACCAACACCACCAACACCATCGCTAATGATGATGATGATGATGATGATGATGATGATGATGATGATGATGACGATAAGAAGAAGAAGAACAACAACAACAATAATTATAACAATAATACGTATGATAATAACAATCTATTCATTCATTCATTCTTTTATTATTTACTCATTTATTTATTTTTCTGTTTATTCATTCATTCATTCATTACACGACGCACAAACATACACACACGCACACACATCGCAGAAACGGCAACCACCAGCAGCGACAGAAAGAACACGCATAACACTCGGTTTCAATGTACTTATAGTCGTAGTATACCCTTTCACAGCTGATGCAAATAAAACGCGCATATTGACAATGAATGAAATGAAGAGGTGATTCTTCCAGTGGTCAGAACGCTTCTTCAAACGACAACAAAGATTTTTTAAGCAAAGGACCGAGTTTTCATGGTGAACGGTCAGGAAGTTGGTTACAGATGGGTAAAACCTGATAGGAGAATGAACACTGGTCAAGTGATTTTGTCCTGAAAGAAGGCATCTTGTGGAGACATGTAACAGCAGAACGAAGACAAATAGAAGCACCCAAATCATTGAGCGATTACAAAGATAGTTTCTAATCTATTCTTTTTCACAGGGAGACAGAGGGGATATCAAGTGAGAAAGGTAGCGGGATCTGAAAACATGTCGTGAAGCGTTGTTCCAGATAGAAGAAGCTTTTGAACGAATAGCTGCCTGAGAATAACAGTAATCAAGTCAAGACAGGACAAAGAAGCAAATGGCAGTATCAAAGGCTTCTGTGAGGAACGGAACTTGTTCCAGTCATCAAGACAAGACAAAGGAGCAAATGGCAGCATTGAAGGCTTCTTGTGAGGACCGGAACTTATTCTGACGCGAGAGATAATGGAAACCTGTTGGAAGGGGTTGATCTCTCTGTATGCGTAATTCTATCTCTGTATGCGTAATTCTATCACTATGCCCATTAAAAGTGTTACTGAGATTATTATAACAATTGAAACAAAAAAAATAAAAAAAATAAAAAAACTGATTCAGATGCGAGAGATATGAATAAAACCTGTTGGAAGGAAAGAGTTCACTTAGCAACATGCCTAGTTCTGAAGACAGGCCCATTAAAAATATTATCGGGGTCACCATCACAAGTAGAATAGAATCGAATTTCTTATTTCCCTGTGGAAAATAAAGGTTTCCTACAACAACAAAAAAAACAAAAAACAAAAAAACGAAAGGCTCAGTCCATGCAGAAAAAAGGCTCTTGCCGATCCCCAGGTTGAAAAACATCTGATTCAGTATTAGTACAAAGAATTTTTTTAAAAAAAACTATTAATGGCTCTGGCCGATCCTCAAGCTGAAAAAAGTCTGATTCAGCATTAGTACGAAGAATAAATGGCTCTGGCCGATCCTCAACCTGAAAAACGTCTGATTCAGCATTAGTACAAAGAATTAAAAAAAAAAACTATTAATGGCTCTGGCCGATCTTCAAGCTGAAAAACGTCTGATTCAGCATTGTTACAGTCAGAGTCATCCCTCTGAGCGTACAGTTACTTCACACCTCGCTGATTGGAGAGTCGACCTCCAGGGTCAAACAGATGTCAATTAATTGATGGTGTTCGGTCGTCTTGGGTCAGGACCCTTGAGATTAACAGAGGAAACGGCAGGATGGGCATGGGGGGGGGGGGGGGAGTGGATGGGGTGAGGGGGGGGGTTCAAAAGGTCAAATACCCACAAGAGGAGTTCAGAGATCAGAGGTTTCCTGTTGACAAAACCCAAGATTCTCTTATCAGTACCTTCAGTCAGGCTGTCCGATTGAAGATGTACCAGTAGTAGGCCTATTAACAGCAGCAGCAGCAGTAATAGAATCATTACTACTGTTAGTAGCAGCAGTAAAAGTAACAAGAGTAGCACTAATGATGATAACAACAGTTGCAGTGGTAGCATCACATTATCATCAACAACAGCAGCAGCAGCAGCAGCAGCAGCAGGAGAAGCAGGAGGAGGAGGAGGAGAAGCAGCAGCAGTAGTAGTTGTAGTAGTAGTAATAGCAGCAGCAGCAGCAGCAATAGCAGCATTAGCAGAAGCAATAGTATAGAAGTAGTAATGACAACAGCAGCAGCATAAGTACAGACACTTGTAACAGCAGCAGCAGTACCAGCAGCAGTACTAGTAACAGCAGTACTAGCAGCAGCAGCAGCAGCAGCAAAGCAGAAGTAGCAGAGGAAATAAGAGCAGCTGCAGCAGCTGCAACGGGCCGGAAGCAGCCGCTGTAAAAGCCATGAAAATCATGAGCAGGAGTTGAGAACTTCTACCAGTAGCATGAGTTGTGTGTGTGTGTGTGTGTGTGTGTGGGAGAGAGAGAGAGAGAGAGAGAGAGAGAGAGAGAGAGAGAGAGAGAGAGAGAGAGAGAGGAGAGAGAGAGAGAGAAGAGAGAGAGAGAAGTACGGGATGGAACAACTGAAGTTTGTGGTAACAGCTGTCAAACCAGCGTTCATGAAAAAAAAACAAAAAAAAAAAAACGATTTCTAATAAAGCAAACGGATTATCTGACTGTAGGCACTCCTCACCTGGGGAGCACCCAGGCCATCCGAAATGTGAAAAGAGAGAAAACACTCCAAAACGCATGCATGACCTGCCGTTCTGAATGTCTAATCCCACCTCTATCACCTGCCCTGCTTAACCCAGCAGAGTGTGAACAAGGTCGGCAGCCAATCAACACCTTGTCGACTGCAGGCCTCCAAGCTTCCAGGCCAGGCAGGTGTTAATTAATTGCCGTTATGTGTTGATGAACTGGGTCAGGGCTCTTTAGAGAGGCGTTGTATCGAGGGAGGGGACGGTGCATGGATCCACGCACCAAGATCAAAGCTATCGAGAGATCAGCGCCCGAGAGTGCTCCACCCAGTCCGACAGTGCTCCCAGCAGAAAACGGCCATAGTGCCAGGCAGACCCAGCTGTAAGTGATGCCTCTGGAGTAGCTGTAGTGCTACCAGGAGGAACGGCGATGGTAACAGTCAAGTTGAGATAACGAGAATTACGACTATTGTGTGAACCAATCAGAGGACTTCAGGCATGAAGAACATGAAGAACACATTCTTTTCTCGTCTCTGCCTTTACCAGCATTCCTGTTATTTTTAAAGAAGAAAAAGAAACACCCGAAGGTGCTGGGAGGACCCAGAGAAGCACCGTCTTCACCTGCCTTGAGAGCAGTCCTGTACCACCCTTGGAGGCCTGCGCTGTGTTGACGATGGTACAGGCTAAACTGGACTGTAAACGGAAAGAAGCTGAATCAGACACTAGCTTGCTTTTCAGCGCTGCGCACCTGTTGCTGACAGTGCAGAACTTGGTTTTCTGAGCGGACATCCAACTCGGGCTTTGAGCACCAACTGGATGCTTCTCCACAGTCACGGCGTTATCGGAAAAGCTGGCTGGGGAATCCACTCGTTGAAGAAGCATGAATGAATCGAAGGTTTATTAATTAAGTGAATGATTATCTGGATGAATTCCTCTGTTGTTTTGGTTACATGAAGTACTGCTGGTGCTACTCGACTGCTATGTTTGTTGCTCTATGTACTGTTGGCAAAATCGACTGGTTCCAGAGAACCAAAGTTCCAAAGGAGAACTGCAGCAGCAGCAGCAGCAGCAGCAGCTGCTGCTACAGTAGCAGCTACAGTAGCAGCAAAATCAGCAGTAGTATTTAAGTGGGAAGAAAACTGGAAGAAGACTACCATACGTATAGTAGAAGGAAAAGCAGTGGTAATATCAACTGACCGTCACTCAGTCAGGTCTCTGCTACAGATAACGATGTAATGACAGAATCATTCATAATCCAGCGGCACTAGTAACAACAGCAAGTCAAGTGACATTTCTTTTCTTTTAAAAATGCGTGTGTGTGTGTGCGCGTGCGTGCGTGTGTGTATATATATATATATATGTGTGTGTGTGTGTGTGTGTGTGTGTGTGTGTGTGTGTGTGTGTGTGTGTGTGTGTACCATACAATAGTACCATACAAAGATGACATTAAGTAATAAACAATACGAGTTCACTAATGCCTCTTAATAAAAAAAAAAAAAAAAAATAATAATAAAAATAAAAATACGTACCAGTGTACAATTTATAAATCCTCAGCAGTAGTACAATTTATAAATCCTCAGCAGTATTACAACCGTCATCTTGGATAGTTCTTTAAAGGGAAATACGCGCCAGTAGCGTTGCGCATATTCCAGAAGTATTTGAGAACAATGATAGTAATCCACTGGATTTTTCTACGAAGGACGACCTCGATCGTATATTTCAGCAACAACTTAGGCGTCGAGCAGCAACAGCGTATTTCTAGCAGCAATGATAACAGCAGAACTCACCCATTTCATATTCATTTGTTTGCCAACGCAGTTTGAAATCATGTTTTTTAAAAAAACAAATCAAAACGTCCATAAGCAGAAAAAAGAGAGGGGAAAAAATGTGTGTTTCTCCATACTGTGACTACGCGTCCCCCTTTCCGTTTCCCTGGGGAAAAAAGCTCTAATTTCACTCAACGAAACTGAAAAGAGAGAGAGAGAGAAAAGAGAGAGAGAGAGAGAGAGAGAAGAGAGAGAGAGAGAGAGAGAGAGAGAGAGAGAGAGAGAGAGAGAGAGAGGAGAGAGAAAAGAGGCAGGGGAGAGGGGGGGAGGAAATAGGACTCATTTTATTCAACGAAATCTGCCAGCACAGAGAAGAGACAGACAGACAGACAACATACAGCAGAAAAAAGACAAACGGAGGACAGACAGGCAGACAGACATACAGACAGATATATGGAGACAGAGAG
>CM031610.1:16766727-16771727 GCA_018398815.1 Conus ventricosus
GACTACATGACAGGGCTGTACTCTACGCTTCCTTTCATAAGATATCCCGGCGTCAACCAGGCCCGAGAGATACAGGCACCTGCAGTGTTGGTCAGGAAATTTGAGCAACACTCTCAGAAACGCATCTATTAAGTGGACGAAACTCGACTGTGTGGTCCCAGTCTTCCCAACTGAGTCCGCAGCAACTCAACTCTGGGTAGGAGCCGGTCGGGGCAGAAAAACCCACATGACTCTGATGGGATTCGAACCCACGACCTCCCAGCCGGGAGTCCGCGACGCTAACCACTTCGCCACGGCGGCTGCTTTTTTTTTTTTTTTAATGTTGTTTTGATGAGTTTTTGTTCTGATTTGTCGAAGGTGCGCGCGCGCGCGCCTGTGTGTGTGTGTGTGTTGTGTGTGTGTGTGTGTGTGTGTGTGTGTGTGTGTGTGTGTGTGTGTGTGAGAGAGTGTGTGTGGGGGGGAGGGGGGGGGTGAGTGAATGTGTGTGCGTGTGTGCTCCAAAATCTGCACACATCATTCCGCGCTGTACGCGTAATGTAACTGTCACAAAACATTAATTGTAAAGAATGTCTTTTGAGTTTTCTGTTTGTTTGGCCCACATCTTGAGCAGCTTAGTCAACAAATAAAACAACAATATTAAAAGCATATTGAAATCACACAGAAACCCGCTACTGGAGTCAGTGCTGATATCAAACACTGTCACTGTGGTGGATAACTGTCGAAAACAGTTGTCTTTCAAAAAATGGAAATGTTTCCAATTTCAGCACGCCTGAGTCATGACTCACGCACTGAGTCATACATTCAGACTGGTCAGAATGTGTAACTGTTTCAGTTTAAAAAGTGTGAGTATACACAGCACGCACGCACCCACACATTCCCGTCGTCAGGCTAACGCAGGCCCAACCATAACTGTTCACGATCCTAGCTGATGAGCATACCGGCCTAGTTTGTCGTTCCCATCATCTGTGACTGAAGGTGAACATTTGGATCTATTAGACCTTGGTCTGCGGGAGTGGAAACCTCCCCCCCCCCCCCCCCCCCCCCCCCCCTGGGGGGAATTTTTGACTTAATTTTCTAGAAAGCTTATGATATTGGAAGAAACATTTGACATGTTACCCTCTGGTAAACAGGTTATTTTGGCAGTGAGAGCTGCATTAATAGTGTATTTTTTCCTCTTTGGCCCTTGTATTTAGCATTGTGGGGTAGGTGTGTTCACTCTATGTTTGTCACACATAATCTGGCTTGATATCTCATAGGTTTGTCATGAATGGCATCTTAAACAATTTTTCTCGATATATCTGCACACTATTCTGCTGGCATTTTACAAAAAGAGATACAGTGATGATGTTTTGTGCATGGGCATCCGAATCGCATGCAGCTGAAATCTGTCGTACCACTCAACCACAGCTGTGCGCTGTTCTGTTCCAGCGCAGTCGAGCAGTCGACACTTTTCCACGTTTCTTGCTAGTGTTTGTGTTTCCACAAGTGTGTATCACAAAACAGTTTATGTTTACTTAGGCCTAGATCATTGTGATACAGAGAATGTCTATGAAAAGTAAGTACTGTAACATACGTCAGCGTCTGATCGGTGTCTCTCACTGGTCACACCTATCTTACGAAGCGCATGTGTATTTTTCTTCTCTTGTCGCTACATCTAAATGTTGACTTTGTAAAGAAATCAAACATGCAAAGCAGTCATGTATGCATGTCACTGCGTGCTTTAGCCTACTGTGATCTCTGTCTGCAGCATGATGTATGCATGTCCTTGGTAAACCCACCTCACCCCATCCCACCTCTCTCTCTCTCTCTTCTTCGTCTCTCTCTCTCTCTCTCTCTCTCTCTCTGTGTAAAGCGTTCATGCACACCTCAGTTCTACACACCTCCGCCCATCCCCATCCACGTCGCGCGCGAGTCTCGTTATTTCGGCCAGACTCCGTGCTGAGCGTGCCTTTAAAAAAAAAACCGCTGCTTGAGTTCGTTGCTAGTTTTAGTTCTGCGTTCTTCACCACTAAGTTTGCCAAAAGTGTATGAATTGTGCAAACCGCTTTGCCGCATTATAGTATCCATTTGTTTTTTAACCGTCTTGTTTCAGGTCATTGGGAATGGGCAGGTGTGCAGTCTCTGACTACACTGTAATGAAAAATGCATCATCTTCTCCATGAGACACGTCCTGTGTGAAGTCAGATTTGCACCATGGTAGATGAACAACCAGTGACTTTTAAAAGCACACCCAAATGCAAAAGAAAATGTTCAAGAGATGGAGAACATGTATAATTCATTTCAAAAACAACAGAAAAGAGAAGACTATAACCCCACTAACTGAAGAAAGTAAACAATTATCCAGAAGTCTCTCCACTTGAGACGTGCTTCAAATGTAGCATGTCATAGACTAGATCAGATTTGTGATTGTATTCCAGAAGACATGGACTTTACTCGCCATGGTTATCACAGAAGCTGTTATGCACGGTTTACCAATGTGAAATTTGCCAGGAAAAGGAAACATGAGACAGAGAGTGAAGAAGTTGCAGGACCATCTAAACCAAAGAGACTGCTGTTGCTACATCAGGCCATTGCTTCCAAACGACAGATGCATTTTTTGCAACAAAAAATTCAAGAAGAAAGCTTCAAAAGGAGTTGCATGTTTTGATATAAACTTGTAAAATGTGTCACCAAGACGGCAGAACAGTCCATAAGGATGCAGCAAAAACTAAGCAAGATGACATTTTCACTCATTATCAAGATGTAGATCTGGTAGCACGTGAAGCTCACTATCATGAGGGTTGCAGGAAAGACTATGTAAGATCTGAAGGCAGGCATGCTGAAACATCCACAGGCCAGATATCTGCTGAGCAGCAACAGGCACATGAGGGGCCATTTGAGTACATATGTGACTACATTGAAAATGCCTTGATCAGAGGTGCACAGGTGGAGAGAATGACCATGCTGAGAGAGAAGTTACTGTGGATACATGCAACAACATTCCCCTGACTTCTACAACCCAAGATACAAGACTTACAAACTGAAAGAAAAGATAATGAAACGTTTTGGCTTCAGAATAAAATTTGGGCTCCAAACCATCGCAGTGAACTTGTTTATTGTGACGAACTTGCCAGAGGTCAGCAGTTGAGACAGCGTTTGTGTCAGCAGCTTCAGAAGAAAGGCGACTTGAGGAGTCTGCATAGTCCTTCGTCGGCACATCATGGATGCTTTTAGAGCTGCACCTGACATGCCATGGCCTCCATCTGCAGAGTACCTTCAGTCTGATGCTGTCAATCCTCCAGCTATTCTCACAGACTTTCTCCAAAATCTGTTATCTGGAAAGAGTAGTACTGTGGAGCAAAACAAAACCACCAGATTGGCATCCTCCATTGGCCAGGACATATGCTACTCTTTGACAGGGGGAAAGTGGAAAATGCCAAACATCTTCTACTTGGAATGTCTATCAGACATGTTACTGGTAGCTCTGAAGTTCTAAGTCTCTTGAAATCGTTTTGGGCACGTTGCTGGATACAAAACAGTTGTACGACTTGAGACTGCTATGGCCAACTCTGTACATCAGTGTGCTAGCTTCTGCCTTCAACGGTGAGTTTGGGGCAGAACAAGGTGATTCATTTCTGCGGGGTAACTTTGACCTCAACGAAGAAACCCTTTCAGGAGCTGACACCACCCACTCCACTCATGGCATAGTTATTCAAGAGGTTACAGGAGACACAGTGCATGACACAGTTCCTTCTCAAACAGAACTACCCCCTGCTCCTCAAAACCAGCAATGCTCCGTGCAGTATGAACCAAGAAACGTACCACCCTGCTTTGCAAAAGAAAAGGCAGGACCCAAGTTGAATGTTGTCGACACTCATTTCTCAAACCAGAGGCTGTGTACAAAGCTAAACTTGCTGACTTTTGGTGGTTTTCTCCAGATTTGAGGCCAAAGACGGAAATCAACTGTGCCTGGATGGGGAGGGTGGGTGTCTCTCACAGGAGAAGAAGGATAGAAAAGATGAAGTCTACTGTTGACTACATGCCACCATCCCCCGAAGTCGGAGTGTGGCTGCCCATGTGGCGGGGTAATCAAAAACGGTCACCACGTAATGTTCTCATCCCCAGCTGATGCATTTGTACCATAGTGTTCAAGTACTTCGGCTGTTTGGATGATCCCTGGAGTCTTTAGCCAGGGTACGACAACAAACAACAACAACAACAACTACATGCCACCCATCCATCACCCCATCACGGAAAATTCCACAGTCCAGCATGTCCTCAAAGTGTCACAGGCAGCAACAAAGCAAGTGGGGCAAGATATAACATTGGTGTACATTTGACTTAGCAGTAGCGAGGAAAGCATACAACTTGGTGTGGCAGAACAATCTCTTCCAAGACATCTTTGTCAGACTGGGAAGCTTCCACACAATCTGCTCTTTCTTGGCGCTGTTGGCAAACTGATGAGAGGGACTGGTCTTGCTGAAATAGTCATTCAGTCTGCTATCTGTGCAAGTGGGTCAATTGAGCAAGTGTTTGCTGGCAAGCACTACATCGTGCTCTTCGAGTACACAAACTAGTCCTTGAAGCATTGGAGAGGCAACTGCTTATCAAATTTCTGGCTACAGGTGAAGCTGAAGAACTCAAGAAGTGCAGAATGCAGTGGCTACTCTGACAAGTTTGTTTTTTGTATCGTACTGTGTTTTCATATGCATTTTAGACTTTGTTTGTAAATAACATGTTCCGCATACCTTGTATGGTTGTAAACTGTACATGAGCAGATAGCCTTTTCAATATTCTTTAGTTTGGTACCAAATTTAATATAAATATTTAAGAAGAAATTTGATTTAAGAGACTTAAAAGTAACCCCACCCCCTGAATAATCGCATCGGTAGGGTTACTATAGTTTAATGCTCGTATATCCTTAAATAACCTGGTTACAGCGGGGTAACATATGCCATAAAATTTCAAAATGAACAAAGTATCAGAAAAATTCACCCACAAATCCCCCCCAGGGGGGGGGG
>CM031610.1:16781727-16784227 GCA_018398815.1 Conus ventricosus
CACACCACACATTTCATACGATCAGTGAGGAACAGAATATGGCGACAGGGGGTAACAGTCGGGAAGTAGAG
The DNA here is from genome assembly GCA_018398815.1 of Conus ventricosus. NCBI lineage: Eukaryota > Metazoa > Mollusca > Gastropoda > Neogastropoda > Conidae > Conus > Conus ventricosus. Next base: position 16,781,799 of record CM031610.1, read on the forward strand.
AACGGAAACGAGGGATGATGAGGTGGTGGGAGTTACTCATCTGTAATTTATTAATCAATCACTTCTGCGCCGGTGTGAGAGCTTTGTGTGCAATCGATCAGTCAACCACTTGGCTGTCCTTGATAACAAGTGTGTGTGACCGTGCGCACGTGTGTGTGTGTGTGTGTGTGTGTGTGTGTGTGTGTGTGTGTGTGTGTGTGTGTGTGTGTTGTTGTGTGTGTGTGTGTGTGTGTGTGTGTGTGTGTGTGCGTGCGTGCGTGCGTGCGTGCGTGCGTGCGTGCGTGCGTGTGTCCTTCATTTAACGTCTATCCACTATTCGTGATATTAGACAAATGTGTGTGTGTGTGTGTGTGTGTGTGTGTGTGTGTGTGTGTGTGTGTGTGTGTGTGTGTGTGTGTGTATGTGTGTGTGTGTGTGTGGTGTGATGGAGGGGGGACGTGGGCCGAGGTTGGTGGGGGGGTGGAGAGAGAGGAGAGAGAGAGAGAGAAAGAGAGAGAGAGAGGAGAGGAGAGAGAGAGAGAGAGAGAGAGAGAGAGGAGAGAGAGAGAGAGAGAGAGGAGGAGAGAGAGAGAGAGAGAGAGCTCTACAATTCAAGAAATGTAATGCAAAGGCCACGAGCCTGTCCGCAGGAGGACACGTACACACAACAACAGTGTTGTGAAACAAAACAAAAAAAAAAAAAAAAAAAATTGAAAATAAAACGAATTGATTAATATGACTTTGCAGGGGCGGGGAGAGAAGGGCGAGGGCGGGGGGGGGGGGGGGGGGGGGGAGGAACAGGAAGGGCGGAAGAGAGCGGAAAAGCTAAGCTCTTGCAGTTCGCGATATCAAAACAAAATCCAGATGAACTTCTCTCTGTGAAGAAAAGCATAATAAATAAACATCGAAACATCTCTGATCACGCGTTTATTTTCACTTTGCTGTTATATGGGGAGAGATTGGATAATACTGCTTTTGTGGTGTTTGTTAATGTCCTTTTTACGCAGTTGATTGTAAATCGAACATGTTGTGATAACATTGGACTTCGGTTTCTAATTCTCACAGAATGAACAATTTCTTCGGAGTTCTGAACATCGCTGTATTATATTCTGAGATTATTTACACCTGCCTTACTGAAAATTAAACAAGGCTGTCCCTGAATGTTGCTATTCTGAAGGTATGTGGCCGGCAGCAAGAGAGATTTGAACTTTTACACGTCATTTGTGCAAGCTGTCCGTACCAGTCTTGTTTGTAGCAATCAACCATTTTCTGTTCAAAAACTCCCAGAAACGCTTTTTCATCTCCAACCCCTCCATGTAGCTATATCTCTGGCGGTGTATTCATGATTATTATTCGTGTTTAGAGTCATTCGTCACACACATGAACTATTGCCGTGTGACATGTGTGACCAAACACAGGAAATAAACTGGCTGTGGTTGGCAAGAGTTAACATGGCACATTCCATAAGGCATCAGATGCATTTATGAGGATGGTGGGACTATTCTCGATGTGTTTCTCTACTGGTTCTGCTTTGACTGATAAAACGGATCATTATCTGTAGTTAGAAGGATCACTATTAGGAAAGTGAAATGAGCTTTACATCGTGAAAGAAACCAATCTTTCTCAATGCAAAAATTGTATATATGTGAGTAAAGGTGTCATAAACTGCAGGCGCGGCGATTTTGATCGTTCTGCCTTCTAGCCCAGTAACACACACCATCAGGGGAAGGCCTCTGAGATGGATGACGCACAGATCGGAGTACCGAATCCTAAACAATTGATTAATGCGAGTCGCGTGTGTGTGTGTGTGTGTGTGTGTGTGTGTGTGTGTGTGTGTGTGTGTGTGTGTGTGTGTGTGAGTGTGTGTTGTGTGTGTGTGTGTGTGTGTTTAAATGAAACCCGTCCACTTTATATTCTGTTGGGACTTTCATGGAGGGAAAAAAGGAACCGAACTCCCCCGTACATTTTCATCGGCTGTTTTCACCAACTGCACTATACTGAATTCGAAGGCGGCCGATGGATGTCGTTTCATGACACCTGCAATACTGTCAGATAATCGTTTGATCATGCAGCTCAGCTTCTGCGATCTCCAAGCAAATAGGCTTTGCCTGTGCATTTACAGAGGGTGTGTGTGTGTGTGTGTGTGTGTGTGTGTGTGTGTGTGTGTGTGTGTGTGTGTGTGTGTGTGTGTGGTGGGGGGGGGGGGGGGTTAGGGGCGGAGGAGGACAAGTTTACAAATGGGTGCGAATCCGCGCGAGTGCACCCCCCGCCTTCAACTGAAATTCTCTCTCTGGCAAAACTTCCCTGGTGCTATAGTTTACCCGCACTACTCACCATACAGCAGACAAGATCACAGTTTATTGCCTAATCCAAACAGCCAACACCCACTTGCATAAGATCAAGTTCTAACACCCTAAACCCTGCATGAGGAGCCACATGAGAAAAGGGTG
>CM031610.1:16789227-16796727 GCA_018398815.1 Conus ventricosus
TATTTAGTCCTCACTTCGTCCCCTCTTGGTAACATCAATCCCATGCCTCCCATTCCAACTTATACCCCATTCACTAAGTAAATAGAAAAAGAAAAGAAAAAAAGAAAAAAAAGAACTCGACAAAAGAATTTACGTTTCGTTATAAACTCAGACCGCGGAGAAGAAAGGGGGGAAAAAGGCCTCACATTTGAAAAACATTTCCTGAATGAAATACGATTGTGTTTCTCTTCGTTTACAGTCTATGGTATAAGCGACACCGCGGTACCATTGTCTTTCACTGGAACCAATCCCGGAACTCTCAGAGCCTGTATTGCTATCTATCAGGTTTCCGGTCAACTATTCTGGTACGGTGATTATCAAGCACGCGAATAAGAGACCGCGATTCCGTGGATCGATCAGACCGGTCTGTCCTCGACTGTAGCACACTGGAATGGCAGTCATCCGCTTTCAGCGCAAAGAACATACACCGCATTAGAGCCTATAGATGTTTATCGAACACACGCTCTTACACAGAAATGAACGCGCGCGCGTGCACACACACACGCACGCACGCACGCACGCACGCACGCACGCACGCACGCACGCACGCACGCACGCACACACACACACACACACACACACACACACACACACACACACACACACACACACACACAATGTCCTGTCATGCTCCCAAACTGATTTCCCTTCAAATTCAGACGAGGCCGAGGCTTTTACTGACATATGCCCTAAAAATGGCAGCAAAAGATATTTTATCAACAGAAAATAGACTGCACAGAGAGCAAGAAGAAGAAAAGTCCACCTACAACGATCCAGGCCCTGTAATAAACCACTACCTGAATGCTCCCATAACAGTTCAAGAAGTAGAAAAATGTCTTGCTACTCTGGGAACCAAACAAACATCAGTGGGTTTGGATGGTATCTCTAATGAAATGTTACCTCATGTCCCACCTAACGTAAAACGCTTTATCTCAGTATTCATTCAAACATGCTGGAAATACGGCAATTTGCCTTCATTATGAAAGCATTCTATCATAGTTCCTATACATAAGCAAGGAAAACAATAAGCAAGGAAAACCTTGAAGTAACATAAACAGCTACCGCCAAATTGCCCTAACGTCGCATACATGCAAACTAAAGGAAAGAATTGTCCTAAACAGATTACTATATTTTTGTAATAAACATCAAATTTTCCTTATAAATCAAGCTGGTTTTCAGACAGGCAGATCAGCAACAGAATATCCAGTGAAACTCACAACACATGTTAAACAACAATTCGCAAGACGAAAAAACATCCTGGCAAACTTTCTTTGACGTAAGGAAAGCGGCGAACAAGTAGGCCCCTATGGCATAAACGACTTTTATATAAACTGAAAACTATCGGAATAAATGGAACCATGTATAATTATATCGAAGTTTTCCTTCAAAGTAGAATTATTCAAACAAGAAAAAAATATACATATTCAAACACTAGAACACTGAAAATGGGTCTTCCACAAGGATCAGTGTAATCTCCAATCTTCTTTAATATCCTATTTGCAGATATAAAAAAGGCTTATCCAAAGTCATGTACGGTTGGGACTTACGATGAAACTGGAATTTTACCTTTGAACGAGTTTCGAAAAGTGTCCTCTAAATTTGTTTTAAAGAACCTTTCACAAAAAAAGGTTTCTGTACAAATGACGTCTCTCTAAATTCAGAGACAGATTTTGCTAAAAGAGCAAAAGACATAAAATCAACGAAATTTATTCACTCATACACATTTACTCTTCTAAAAAAAAAAAAAAAAAAAAAAACCCCACTGACATTAACCAAAGTAAAACAGCTGTCAACCCGGTCCACCCAATCCCAAACTGGAACAAACCAAAGCAAATTATGACTCAAACTATTCTGAACTGAACAAAAACGATCCACCATATCTTTAAAAAAAAAAAAAAAAAAAAAAGGAGTAAATTCTCATTTGGAAAATCAATATAAGGACCATCTTCAAAATTTTACGGATGGCTTAATGTCAGATGACCATAGAACAGGAGCAGCTTTTATAATACCAAAATCTAAAGTGGAGAAATTATATTATCTTGTTGCAAAGCGAGACGACTGCAGGCGGAAATCTAAACAAATCTTAAATAAATGTTAGCGAACCGCCCAGAGAACGTGGACAAACGAGTCACAAGACAAAACACAACGCGTTTCGACCTCTTAGGTCTTCGTCAGGTGATATATAAACGAATAAAACAACGAAAATTCACTTATCTTGTCAATTTTTACTGCAGAATTACTTGCTATTCTAACGTCCCTAAATGTATGTTTTAAATTCTTCCACAGAAAATTGTCAACTTTTACTGTGCAGCGATTCAAAGTCAACCGTTTCTGCCTTACAGTCTTTAAATCCAAAGATCCGTTGTAAGACTATTACAGAAACTAATTACGTGACACATCTCCTATCGATGAAAAGAATAAATGTGACTTTCTGTTGGGTGCCCTCACTTTGTGGAATTTCAACAATGAGAAAGTTGATCAAGCAGCACGCACACACACACACACACACACACACACACACACACACACACACACACACACACACCACCACCACCACCACCACCACCACCACAATGTAATGCGCACGCGCGCGCACACACACACACACACACACACACACACACACATACACACACAGAGTTTCGGACATGAAAAAGTGAAAATGGATCACACTGATTTCTGATACAACTGGACACGCTAACACAGAGATCCATACATTAAGTGAAAGTGAATTAAACGATGACTCCAGCATTGTAGTTGTTGATAACAAACCGCATGATCTTTATCATCATAATATTCACAAAATTTTATGAGATATTCTCAGGTTCAGGTGAAAAAAAAAAAAACAACAAAAAACACTTTCTTACCTTTGCCCAGATTTACAGCAATCCCAGCTTGAAAGTTTTGCAGGGGATAATTAGCTCACTTGGAAAGAAAGTCAATATAGGCCCTATATTTTTTTAATCCACAAAGTGACTGGTACAGTAAAACTGTGAAACCAAGTATTTGTTGTTATTTATTTTATGTGCCAAATACAAATTTTACAATGAGTAGCCTATCTGACTCACAAAATACTGAGCTGGCTTTAACGCACAGATTAGAACGACGTACTGTCCTCGATCAAGACAAAACCCTGTCGTTTACATTAAAGTTCGCATCAAATGTGTCGGGCATAACGAGGCCTGCAGTGGCACAATGACAGACAGAAATGACGTTGGCCAACGATGGAAAGAATGATGATGTATGATTCGGTTTGGGCCTTCATTGTGCACTCCTCCACCCCACCGCCCTCTCTTCTGCCCCTAATTCTCTCTCTCTCTCTCTCTCTCTCTCTGGTTGGCTGGATCAACTAAGCTTAGAAACATCACTGGTCAGCGATCAGGCATGACGTAGGCCAAATACCGCCCAGATCTAGAGTCTACAACATAGGCCTACCACAAAGCCATTCTTGGCTTGCGTACCAGTTATTCTGAGTGCGCTGCACACGTGAATTTAATTGTAACGTGGCCCTGCATGAGTTTCTGTAACCAAGATCATAATCGAACCGTGCTGACACGATCGAGCTAGATCAATGATCTCCCAATGAAACGCGCATGGCTTCGGTTTGAAACGAAACATATAAAGCAGAATTTGTTTATTTGTTTCATTGATTTGGTTTGATTTAGTTTGGTTCGCTCAAAGCTTTTGATTTATTCATTTAGTAATTTACTTATTTATAACTAAGTCGTGTAGTACGAAATTCACACACACACACACACACACACTCGTTGAAACAAACTTAAATGACCACCAAAATCACTGACCTGAGGAGAACCTGCTGCGACTGTCCGCTGTCTCCCTCCCCTACACCATCTCCTCCCCCATGAGACTGGTTGCACTGGGACATTCACAAACGTTAGATCGTCTGCTTCCTTTGAATTTCACGCGGTCGTCTGCTCCTGTCCACTCGCTGGTGACTCGCTCCCATCACCCACGCCTGCAAAGAAGGCACACACGTTTGTCATTCACCGTCTTCAGGTGACCAAAGACCAAAGATACGCATACACCGTTGGTGCGAACACCACCACCAGCATTAGAGCTTGACATAGTTTCGGATGAATTTAACTAACAACACAGATCTGCCATTAGGCCTAGCAGACGAAACGAAAACCGTCGCCTCGTTTCACTCTTCTGCGCCGGAGATAATCACAGCCCATTTTATTAGAAGATGAAATACTTGGATAGATTGTCGTTTTTGAATGGAAAGTTTTCAGTGCGAAGGAGGCGGAGGATGTATTTTTGTACTTCGCACACAGCATTTGGCACAGCCGATTCGTCAGGCACGTTGTTGTATTCGAAAGCGAGTGACGAGACGCAGAATTCCGACCGTCGCACTCAATGGCTCCCGCGCGACCTTAGATTGTTCTGTTTCTCGGTACTCCGACACGTTCTGTCCGGCACACGACGCAGGGCACATGCACGCGCTCGCGAGCACGTACATTTCCACTGAACTACATACACAGGAATGGTGCGTGCGCGCGCGTACGCACGCGTGCGCGCGCGTACGCACGCGTGCGCGCGCGTACGCACGCGCGCGCACACACACACACACACACACACACACACACACACTAGTGAGTATGCCAGTGCGGTGTGTGTGTGTGTGTGTAAAACACGTCAGCTAGATCTGTTCGTTGACCTTTGTGTATTTGGCAGATGTGCAAATAGTATATTACACAACGGTGCACATTTCTTCGCTGTGGTCAGTTTTCAGCGGTGTGTGTGTGTGTGTGTGTGTGTGTGTGTGTGTGTGTGTGTGTGTGTGTGTGTGTGCATGATATCGTGTGTGTGTGTCTGTGTGTGTGTGTGTCTGTATGATGTGTGTGTGTGTGTGTGTGTCTGTGGTCTGTGTGTGTGTGTGTGTGTGTGTGTGTGTGTGTGTGTGTGTGTGTGTGTGTCTGTGTGTGTCGTGTGTCTGTGTGTATGATTGTGTGTGTGTGTGTGTGTGTGTGTGGTGTGTGTTTGTGTGTGTGTGTGTGTGTGTGTGTGTGTGTGTGGTGTGTGTGTGTGTGTGATATTGTGTGTGTGTGTCTGTGTGTGTGTGTGTCTGTGTGTCTGTGTGTGTCTGTGTGTGTCTGTAGGATTGTGTGTGTGTGTGTGTGTTGTGTGTGTGTGTGTGTGTGTGTGTGTATGATTGTGTGTGTGTGTGTTGTGTGTGTGTGTGTGTGTGTGTGTGTGTGTGTTGTGTGTGTGTGTGTGGTGTGAGTGTTGCCCCGCTTGAATCAGCCCAGGTACACCACCAGCCACTATATGACCCCCGCGCGCGGCTGACCTGTAAACAGCATGACTGAAGTAACGCGGCATGCATTTTCCCCACATGTGCACAGGCATACCCTAGCGCTCAGGGTGGGTATGTGTGCACAGCAGCGTGTCCGATTCTCACGTGCGCAGGTCGGCAAGTTGAATAACCCTCCACCGGTACAGCCAGCCAGGCCAAAGCACCCTTGAAGGATTCGTCCGTGTCAAACGCAGAGGCAGTCACGGAAGTCCGACTGACTTGGCGTGCCGGGCGTGTAGACTGGACCGTCCTACCGTCGGGTTGTAACAGATCTGTTTCGTAACAGGTCACACTGGCGGTGGTGGTGCAGGTGTCACAGTGACGCTCGCGCCCCAAAAGTGTCATCACACCGTTAGCACGACCAGGGACTCCCGCTGCGGGGCAATGGAGTATGGTGTGGTGTGTGTGTGTTGTGTGTGTGTGTGTGTGTGTGTGTGTGTGTGTGTGTGTGTGTCTGTGTGTGTGTGTGCTGTGTTGTGTGTGTGTGTGTGTGTGTGTGTGTGTGTGTGTGTGTGTGTGTGTGTGTGTGTGTGTGTTGTGTGTGTGTGTGTGTGTGTGTGTGTGTGCCCCTGCTGCGTGTCTGTGTTTAGAATATAAAGAAATGATATTATCATACGAATGAGGGTCGTCTTCGTGTCATTTGTTTATTTGTATTTTGATCTTTGGTGTGCGGCGTGTTGGCCTAATGAATGGTGGACGGAAATTTGGCACGTACGGACGAGTGCGTTTAGTGCCAATTGAGGTATGTATGCCTGTCGACGACGACGAAGAAGAAGAAGAAGAAGAAGAAGAAGAAGAAAAGAAAGAAGAAGAAGATGATGATGATGATGATGATGATAAATGATGATTGATGATGATGATGATGATGATTGATAGGATTGACATGGAAGAGGTGTTAACAAGATGATGATGAATGAGGATGATGTGATGATGATGATGATAGATGATAGATGATGATGATGATGATGATGATGATGATATATCAGTATTGTTTGCATCGGCTGTGATCCCACTCAAGCAGTACGAAACGAACTCTCTCCGTGCGCGCGCGCGCGCGCGCGCGTGTGTGTGTGTGTGTGTGTGTGTGTGTGTGTGTGTGTGTGTGTGTGTGTGTGTGTGTGTGTGTGTGTGTGTGTGTGTGTGGTCCACAGCAACTTCGACACCGCCTTCAGGATCAATTCATTCGTGATTCGTATCCATCTCTAAGAGATCTTCAAGAGGGACGCAAACCTTGCGCACTTTGGACACCTCCCGGCTCAAAGAAAGACGGCTATCTTGAAGCTTTGAACAGTTGCATTCCGTCACTTCGGCACATACATACCCCGAGGTTTCGTCACTCCCAAAATATTGACTCCACCGACAAACCTTGGAAAGTAGTACGATTCAAGCACCCCCATCCTTCCCCTTCCCCACCTCACCCTGCATCCCACAGCATCGCAGACAGGCAGACTGGCAGACAGGCAGACAAACAGACAAACAGACATGCAGGACTGAACTGAATTTCGTATGCACCAGTGACTACCGTGTGCAGAGTATATTTAAATCAGATAAATCAATCACTAAAGGTAAAGAAACGTATGCAAGCACGCGCACGCATATGAACGCACAAACATACGCGCAAATGGTCGCAGATAGGCGAGCACGCGCGCGCGCGTGCACACACACACACACACACACACACACACACACACACACACACACACACACACACACACACACACACACTCCTCCACCTTCCAATCTCCCTCATTCCCCCTGTCCATCCCCGTCCTTCGCCCCGCCCCATCACTCACTCCCCCTCCCATCCCCCACCCCCCCCCCCCCCCCCCCCCCCCACCCCCCACACCTACACCCCTCGTTCCCTTGACGCCCCTCAGAATTAACGCCCAAAACGTCCGCCTGCCGCAATCCCTGAAGAAGAAGAAGAAAAGCAAAATCCCATGATCGTCTCTATCTGACCCTGAGTCATGCTACCAACAAGCAGACGACTTAGCCATGGTCATCCTGTGTCAGGGCTGGACCTTTGGCCCCCACGTCCCCCTCCCTCATAGTGGGTCGTTAATGATTGGTGATTGAGGAGATCACAGTGCTTGCAACCCTCACCCTCCCGCCCCCTCCCCCCCCCCCCCCCCTTCCCCAATGTC
>CM031610.1:16809613-16812113 GCA_018398815.1 Conus ventricosus
GAAGCCGTCCCACAGATACTTTCCCGAGTCCAATAGATAATCACACCAACCCCCTCCACCCCACCAAAGGCTTTTGTGTGGGAGCACAACACACACACACACACACACACACACACCCACACACACACACCACACACGCCGCGCGCGCGCCGCGCGCACTCACCACGCCGCACGCGCACGCACACACCACCACGCACGCAGGGACGCAGGCACGCACGCACGCACCCACGCACGCACCACGGGACCCACACGCACGCACGCACAACACACACACACACAACCCCACCCACACACAACACCCACCACAATACCAACACAAAAAGCACGCACGCCACGCACACACACACACACAACACACACACCACACACACAAACCCATACGCACACGCCGCACGCACGCACGCACGCCCACGGGCACACACCACAAAAATACACACCCACACACACACAACACACACACACACACACCACACACACACCCACGCACGCAGCAGCAGCCGCACACAAATACACCACACACACACACACACACACACACAAAACACACACACCACCTGCCTTTACCCCCCCCCCCTCCCCCTTTCCCTTTCCCTCCCCCCCCCCCCTGGGGCCCCCCCTCCCCCCTTTCCCCTCTCCCCCCCCCCCCTTTTCTCACTATTTCATCCCCCCCCCCCCCCCCCCCTTTCTCTCCCTCCTTTACTTTTATCCGGCTAAATTTTAAAAAACAATTTTAAACCTCGCAAACCAGGAAAAGAAAGCATTGCTTTTGTGTTCAAAAACCAGTTGTGAACCAGCTTGAAGACGACCTTATGAGCGAATTTGGGTGACAGCTGTCAAGGGCTGACCCGCGCGTTTGGGGGGAATGCGTTTATTCAGACACTGTAAGTCGAAAGGGCCCCGAGAAAACCCCTTCCTTCAAATTTTCTCATCTTCTGTAAAATTTATTTATCCCCTCACTTCATTAAAAACGTGCGTAGTGTGGTTCAAAAAAACTTAGGGAGTGGGGTCGAAAAAATGGGCTAGTCCCCCACGCATGCGCTCCTTGATGAACTGAAACTGAAACTCTCTCCTCTCTCTCTTCTTCTCTCCACTCCTCCTCTCTCTCCTCTCAATCTCTCTTCCACTCTCTCTCTCTCCCCCTCTCTCTCCCTCTCTCTCTCTCTCTCTCACAACACACACACACACACACACCACACACACACACACACACACCCAAACACACAAAACACACAAACAACACACACACGACACACACACACACACGTACCACACAACCACACAACACACACACCCCCACACAAACACACACACACACACACACACACGCAGCTTTAGATCATGCGCAGTGTGGTCTCAAAACTTAGCGGATGTGGTGTTGCGTATATGGACTAGTCCGCACTGAAACTGGGTGTCAGAACTGAAACTGGGTCAGAACTGTGCCGAAACTGGGTCAGAACTCCAACTGAAAGTGGGTCAGAACTGTGCCGAAACTGGGTCAGAACTCCAACTGAAACTGGGTCAGAACTGAAACTGGGTCAGAACTGTGCCGAAACTGGGTCAGAACTCCAACTGAAACTGGGTCAGAACTGTGCCGATCGAAGGGTTCTGGCATTCATAGTGGGCCTCTAATGATCGTTTATTGGGGAGGTCAAAGCTAGTGTTCTCACCACCCTCCCGCTCCCTCCCTCCCTCCTGGATATAAGACTAGGGGAGAGGTCAGAGGAGGGTAGGGGGTGGAGTGGAGGGGGGTGGGGATAAGTATTAGGTCAGTCAAGGACGATCGATAGCGCGGTTTCTGCTGTGTTGGTGATTTCCGACGATGTATGCGAGAGTACACATGCACGTGCACACTCGCCGCGCGTGTGTTTGTAGATGTGTGTGCGTGTTCGTTCGTACTTCTGTTTAACGTCTGTTCACTTTGAGTGATATTAGACGTGAATGAAAGAAGAGAGTGACTGACTGACTGAATGGTTAAATGAATAAGCCTATGTGTGTGTAAGCATGAATGTAGGCCTTTGTATGTGAGTGTGTAAGTGTATGTATCTGTATATGTGTCTAAACTGAACAATAAACAAATCAACAATCTTAAATACAACAATTAGTGGGGGGAAAAAACCCCCAATCATATAGCAAGAAAGCAAAATCCTTCACTATCTTATACAAAATGAGTTAGCTCAAAAGTATCTAAATAAAAACTCCAATCGGACTATGTATTAAGTATTCAGCAATTTCGATCAGCAGAGAATGATTCGAAAGTAGATCTTGCAAGTTTTTTTCAGAAAAAGTATTGGATCGTAATGATGTTGGTAAGAAAGTAGTCAACTTGTGACAATTGAATAAAATGTGGTTCAGTGTTATTTCTTTACACAAATACAGTTAGTATTCTTACTAAACTTTGTTTTCAAAGCATTTAGCTTTAATCGAATTATAAGGGAAGATATTTGTCTGGAATAATAAACTGGAAGATCAGGCATTTTTCTTAATACAAGGTCTATTGGAA
>CM031610.1:16817113-16832113 GCA_018398815.1 Conus ventricosus
CTTCATTCTTTTTCTTTCTCCCCTCCCGTCTTCTTCTTCATTCTTTTTCTTTCTCCCCTCCCGTCTTCTTCTTCATTCTTTTTCTTTCTCCCCCCCCCGTCTTCTTCATTCTTTTTCTTTCTCCCCTCCCGTCTTCTTCTTCATTCTTTTTCTTTCTCCCCTCCCGTCTTCTTCATTCTTTTTCTTTCTCCCCTCCCGTCTTCTTCTTCATTCTTTTCTTTCTCCCCTCCCGTCTTCTTCATTCTTTTTCTTTCTCCCCTCCCGTCTTCTTCTTCATTCTTTTTCTTTCTCCCCTCCCGTCTTCTTCTTCATTCTTTTTCTTTCTCCCCTCCCGTCTTCTTCTTCATTCTTTTTCTTTCTCCCCTCCCGTCTTCTTCTTCATTCTTTTTCTTTCTCCCCTCCCGTCTTCTTCTTCATTCTTTTTCTTTCTCCCCCTCCCGTCTTCTTCTTCATTCTTTTTCTTTCTCCCCTCCCGTCTTCTTCTTCATTCTTTTTCTTTCTCCCCTCCCGTCTTCTTCTTCATTCTTTTTCTTTCCATCTTTCTTTCTGTTATTAGCTGCCTTTTGATTTTGTTCTAAAAGTCCTCTGATTCCTTTGTTTTCATTTATTCTTTCTTTCCAGTCTTTCTTTCTTTTTCTTTGTTTCATCTCTCCCCAGCTCCCCTCCCCCTATCTCCACCCCCCCCCCTCCCCCCCCCCCCCCCCTACCACCGTCCCTCCCCAGTTTTTCGAACCCATCGTTTCGTATTCAGACCCTTCATTCTTTCTTTCCTTCTTTCTCTCTTACTTTCTTTTCCTTCTCCCCCTTCCTCTTTCTTTGTTTTCCCTCCTTAATGTTTTAGATGATGATTATGATGATGATGATGATGGCGATGATGATTATGATGATGATGATGACGATGACGATGACGATGATGATGATGATGATAAGGATGAATGATGATGATGATGATGATGATGATGATGACGACGGTGATGATGATGATGATGATGATGATGATGATGATGATGATGATGATGATGAACATTGTTCATGTATTCATTTGTTCATTTATTTACCAATTTATTTAGTTTTCAGCGCTTCTGAAGACTGATGGTCATGCTTCCACAGAAAGGAAATACAGACTCGGCAGAGGCTTGGTACCAGACGGGTTGGAGATGAAAAGGCTTAAAAGACAGGGGATGAGGGGGTCAGGGGTGGGGGTGTGGAGGGAGCGGGGGGGGGGGGGGGAGGAGGGGAGGAGGGGGTAGGGGAAGGGAGGGCAGAATGAGGAGAAGAGAGGAATGGGGGGGGGGGGAGAGCTTGGTAGACGGATGAAGGTGGTGACGGGTGGATAGACAGACAGAGAAGTAAAGTGGAGGGGTGAAGTCACGGAGGGGTGGGAGGGGGAGGGGTAGTAGGGGGGGGGGGGGATTTGGGGAGGAGAGAGCAGCGTTGTCTTGGCCTTTGGAAAGGAACCCATGCTGGGGCTATTTCCTGAATCCGTTTGTCTGCCCGGGCGCCAGCCTTCCCCGAAAGAGGGATTTGTACAGCTCTTCTGTGATCCCGGAGAGTATATGTGGTAGTGGTAATAGTAGTAGGGATAGCAGCAGCATTAATTGTAGAAGCAACCACCACTACTAACTGCTTTCTACAGCTACTGCAGCTTTAAATTTTGCTGCTGCTGCTGCTGCTACTGCTGTTGTTGTTGCTGCTGCTTTTGCTGTTGTTGCTACTACTACTAATTCTACTACTAGTAACGGTAATGGTAGTGATACTATTGCTGCTGCTGCTGTGATAATTATTGCTACTGCTGCCACCACTATTACTACTGCTGCTGCTATGATAATTATTGCTGCTGCTGCCAACCACTATTACTAACTGCTGCTATGATAATTATTGCTACTGCTGCCACCACTATTACTACTGTTGCTGCTATGATAATTATTGCTACTGCCGCCATACTGCTGCTGGTTGTGTTGCTGTTGGTTCTCATGCTGCTGTTTCTGCTGCCTCTGCCGGTTATAGGACTACTACTACTACTGCTACTAGTACTACTGCTGCTACTGCTCCTGCTGCTGCTGCTGCTGCTGCTGCTGCTGCTGCTGCTGGTACTACAACTACTATTGCTGCCACAGCTACTATTAGTAAAAACAGTGGCAGCAACAGTAGTACAAATAGTTGTTCTACTACTGCTGCTGCTAGTGCTTGTGCTGTTGCTGCTAGTACACTAGTATTACCACTGCTACTGCTGCTGTTGTTGCTGCTGCTGCTGCTACTACTGCTGCTTTTAGTATGCTACATCTTCCTCTGCTACTATAACTGTTGCTACGGGATGACTCCGTGGGACCATTACTACCATTACTACTGCTGCTGCTGCTGCTGCTGCGGCTGCTGTGCTATATTACATCTTCCTTTGCTACTATTGCTATTGGCCCGGCGGGGGTAACTCCATGGACAGTGATCAGGATGTCTGACAAAAGGTTTTAATCAGAAAGATGGTTGTCTGATCGTGACGTCATCAGGATCACGGTGACTTTTACCTAGGGGAGAAAAAAAAACCACCAACCGATGCTCGTAACAGCGAGCAGATTAGGACTGTTGGTGCCAAAGATTTGAACAGAAAGGTATGAATCTCAGCACCATGATCCCTGACTCACAAACATCTGATATGGAAGATAGCACAGTTCAGTGTTTCATCAGAGTGATCATCTAGTCAGGAAATCTTATCTGGATGAAAGTAAGCTTTAGTGTTAATTGTAATGCTATCTGAAACGGGACCGTTGAGTAGACTGGTGATAGTGCCATCATAATGACCATGGTCATACAGTCTCTCACCAGGAAGGAAGAAGTTGTATGATCTCTGCGTTAGGATTTTTTTTTTAATCGAGGAGATGCTAGGCATAATATCGTCATAATGATCTCTAGGTAGGAATATGCAACTTGAAAAGTAGTGCAATAATAATAATAACAATAATAATAAAAATAATAATAATAATAATAATAATAATAATAATAATAATAAACAATAATAATAATAATAATAATAACAATAATAATAATAATAATGAAAACAACAACAATTAATAATAATAATAATAATAATAATAATAATAATAATAATAATCTTAAATAAATGTTAGCGAACCGCCCAGAGAACGTGGACAAACGAGTCACAAGACAAAACAGGACGCGTTTCGACCTCTTAGGTCTTCGTCTGGTGATATATAAACGAATAATAATAATTATTATTTATATTATTATTATTATTATTATTTATATTGAATGGGTCAGAATGTCTTGTTTGGAAGACAACAGTATCATGATAGATTATTTCAGAATCGGATGTTGTAGAATCTCAATAATATTCAATTTTAAGACTTGTTGCAGTTGACAATGATGACGATGATATCTATAATGTTGATCATAATTATTTTGTTTCTGTTTTGGATGGAAATGATAGAAAAGAGACTTCAGTTGGGTTTTTTTTTCTGGTTTTTATTGATGGTGCCGCTGTTGAAAATAATAGTGCCGGAATTTTTGCTCCAGGTGTTGTTGCTGTTGCTGCCGCCCATCGGGTCATGTCTCGTATTAAATGTGTCTCTCTTCTCATCTGACGCAGACACGTCTGAGACAAGTGCTCTGAGCTACTGGCACCCACGAATGCTTAGCGGGCATAACCGCATTTAAGATGAAAGCTTTGCCGAACGGACGAGACGCTTTATCCATCTTGAGCTGAGACGGCTCAGCAAGTCTTTCAACGATAAGACAGAAATTCCCTAAAGCGTGTGTCTGCATTGGCCTGGCATGATTAGGAGATCAAAATAAAGGACGACACAATCCAAAGACTCTTCATTAATATAGAGAGTCTGTACATCATCCCAGACTCCAAGGAGCAAAGTATGCACACCCACCAACGATTGAAATAAGAGCTGTATCACACAAACGACTTACAGGAAAAACAGTCAACAAGTGGGGTATGTTTTGCTCCCATAAGGAAACCTAACACAGAGTAACTTTTATTCAAGACTGGCACAGCCTTTTAAACTTGAATAAAGTCAGACAAATACATAGACGAACAATCTAACAGTGGGGGAAAAACAAGCGCAGGCCAACAACTGAACTGCCTTTATAGTAATGACCTGGCAAAGATTTGGACTTGAGGGGAGGGGAGAGGGGAGTTTGAAGATGGAGAAACTAGGAACATGAAATTAAAAAAAAATAAAATGGTACAGATATGGAAACTCTTCACTAGCTGCATAAGGGAACCATCGCAATCCCTTTTGAAGGCAAATATATTTGTATTGCCTGCTCCGAGGCCTTTCGCCCGCTGGGTCGGGACTCATCAGGGAGACAGGGAGACTTACAGGAAGTCTGTACATCCCCAGACTATTAAAATTCAAAGGCTGCACATTCTCAAAGTGTTAAAACGAAGGTATCCATAAACCATTATAATCTAAGCCTTTGCCTTGAAAAAGAGTTGAAACAGATTTTTGTGCATGGACAGACTATTCAAATTGAAGTCCACATGGACGCAGGCTATCAAAACAAAAGTCCGTAAATCTTCAGTTTATCAAAACACAAGTCCAAGAAATACAAAACAACTACAAATCAGAATCTTTTGTTAGGAAGATAGTACTATTGATAAATATTTTGGAATCGAGATCTCTGATCAGGAACGTAACATTATTGTCCGAGATATTTCCAGTTCAGGATCTAAGGTTAAAAGGACATAGCAGAATCATCATGAAGATATCCGTGTGAGGACTTCTGTTTAAACGGAGGTGTTATCATGATAGTGGCGTCGTGTCTAGGTCAGGTTCACTGATTAGAACACTGATAAAGCAAGATCCCCGTCAGGGCCTCTCAGTCTGAATGAGTAGACGGGAGCCATTCAACACACGACACTTCCGGTGACGAAAGCCCAGGTGACCGCAGTCTCACTGCCTCAGACAGCGGACTTCTGTTCCTGTCACAAAGTGGAGGTAAAGACTGGTTGTCAAATCACCACCGCTGGGAGACACATGGTGGAGATGGAGACCGGCGTCTGCAGTTAGGTAACACGACGATGTGGAGCGGTGACTGAATGATTCACACAACTCGCCCGGATGAAAGAGGTCGAGTATTTAAGACACACGCGTGGTGCTAGCCTCTCACTTACCTCCTCCACCCTAGCCTCTCACTTACCTCCTCCACCCCCCACCCCCATTGCCTCCCCCCCCCTCCTTTCAATGCTGAACAATTAAGTAGTGGGAGTAAACAAGTGCAGGCAAACAATTCTTCAGTCATTGTAGTAATGACTTGGCAAAGATTTGAAAGAAGGAAAAAAAAAATGGGGAGAATATATTATACATATGAGAAACCCTTCACTAGCTGCCTGAGGGAACCATCGTACTCCTCTTCGAAGGCAGTTGTATTTGTATTGCCTGCTCCTAGGCCTTTCGTCCGCTTGATCGGACTCATCAGGGAGACACGGCTGACTGTGTCTGTGCTCTTGGTGTCAAATAGAGACACACCACAGTCCATAATTCTGTGGTGTTCTCACCACCAAGGATTCAAAAAAGAATCCAACAGCACCCCCAAAGCAGCCAGAGAAGGGTAGTAAATGGAACAAAACGAAAGTGTGGAGAGGAAAAATGTTGCTGAAAAACTAAAAGCATTATGCAAACAGTATAAAATGTAAGGGACAATCTTTGAGCCTATGCTTGAGGATCCATTCAAGGATGCAAGGGAGATCAAAAGATATGGACTTTCCTTTCAAGACGGTGTAGTGTATTCAGGGAGAGAATGACTACCGGCCAAAAACACGCTTGCATTCACTGTGTACTACTAAAAATAAAGAGCAGAGCGTAATTACATCCCCTGAGGAGGTGAAACGTACAACCGCCGTCGGTGGTTTAGTTTACGTGCCCGTCGGCGAGACCGACCACGCACAAACTTTGAAAAAAAGAAGAAGAAAAATCTGATTCTATCTTGGCACCAAGGTGGGATATAGCTCAAGCAAGAAGCCACTACACTTTGGGACGGATCCGTCAGTGAATCCGGAGTCTCTTCGTCAAGATTATTGCAAATTTTCCACTGACCAAGAAAGCTTTGAAAAGACTGTTGACGAATTGATAACACTCTGTGAAGACATTTACTGTTCATGGAATATTAGAGTTGTCTCGTGGTATAAAGGTAAACAGTTTGTATTTTTCAGATCTCCAGGGAGGAAAAAGTAGTAATATAAATAACAATCGTACATGGGAAGTAATTAAACTCCTTCAGTGCACGCCTGTGATTATTTCCCCTGACGGAGGAAAAAACAAATCTCAGGATCCGTTCGACCTTGACGGGGATTTGCCATCGTCACAGTGACCTTCTATTTACAACAGGTGCCCTTGTCTGACCTTACCCCTTAAGGCTGAAGATACCATCAATCTTGTTTATGGAGAGTCCAAACAGAGCGAAGCTGACATCAGAGACTGAACTCTATGTGGCTTCTCTTTCATTTTCCATGCCTCTCATTCACATTCATATATGTGTACAGCACCTATGGTGTACCAGAGATTCATGTGTGCTTCCACTGAGGAGTGCCATGGCTGATGTTTAGATTAACCGAGGGAGGTAGTCTGATGACCCCCGATGAGTTCGCCCAGTTGTGTGGCGATCTAAGGAGACCAGAGATTCTTGTGTGCTTCCACTGAGGAGTGCCATGGTTGATGTTTAGATTAACCGAGGGAGGTAGTCTGATGACCCCCGATGAGTTCGCCCAGTGGGTGTGGCGATCTAAGGAGGCATCCCTTTGTAGGCACTGACCCGCGACGGGCCGGAAATCCCAAAGAGGGAATACTCTCGAGTACACGCAGGAAGAGACCTGGGAAAGTTTGTGGGGGTGCCAGCCCCATTATGTAAGAGGAAGACCAGTAGTTGTGGGATGGGCTTGCTATGTAGGTTGTTGGTCATCCTGGAGATTTTAAGGAAATAGTTCTGATAATTATTTTCTTATTTCAAACTGGTGAAACTTAGGATCACGCAATTTTTGAGAAGATGTTGTATGCTTAGGTTAGAGGGACATGTAGGTGATATGAAGTTTGTAGTTAATAATTGCAGTTAAACATGTAAGACCCTTATAAATATTCATGAGGCGTAGGGATCTGACAGATGGCGTCCCTAGGTGACGCTAGGGGAAGCGTGGGTGCTCTTTAAGTTACGGAGTTATTCAGTCAGGCCCCAAATCTCAAACGGAGAGGACGACACCTTAGTCTGTGAAGTGTGGTGATGGTGTTCTGATGGCACCAGAAATGTACGTTGATGCATTTTTTCCATTTCTGTATTCTGGCCGTGCATCTAAGTACTATGTACTTTGTGTTTTGCTATGTGCGCATTGTTATCATGAAATGAGATCTGATTGTTCCATGCTTTGTGTTCTTGACCCTTTGGGTTTTCTATAGGTTTTATTGAGCACTAAGATTTTGAAATTGTTTTAGAAGTCGAGTTCATATATGAAGGAAAGGCCTACTTAATTGCAGGATAGAAATTCAGTTAAGGAATTCAGTTCTGTGACAGTAAAAAATAAATAAATGAGATAAAATACAGAAGTTATGGAGTCCTTAAAAGTAAGTGAATAAGCCGATAGTATGGTGATGTGGTAGACAGATTGTTTGTGGTGTTTCTAGAATTTGATAATTGAGCAGTTGAGACAGGAGTCGTTAAATGATGGCCGGTAAGGCAATATTGCTGTGTGTTATTGGCTTATGGGCTATTGTAATAGATGACTTTGCATTGCTTTTTGACCGGAGCGATAAGCCATAACGCTCTCTCTCTCTCCCTCTCTCTCTCTCCTCTCTCTCCTCTCATTCTCTCTCCTCTCCTCTCTCTCTCTCTCCTCTCTCTCTCGTCTCTCTCTCTCTCTCTCTCTCTCTCTACTGAGTATATTTCTTTTCTGAAGAACATGTTACCATACCGGTTTATATGTATCTGTCTCCCTTACATGCATGATGAAGGTTACAGGCTTGTTGCCTATATAGGCTGTTTGCCTTTAATGTCGACTGAAATTCGCATGTTTCTTTGTTGCTGTTTCATGTTTTTCATTTCATGAGTCGAAGCGTTGCGCGCTTGATTATGTTCACAGTCGATTCCTTGGACTGTTTGTAATTTAGGGATGAAGTCTGTTGTCCCATGTTGCTCAATTATAGAAGCGAAGGACGAGCAGTTATGATGGAATACATGGAATGAGATGGAATAATTGTGTTAGGGATATGAATCCCACATAATTGGCAGTTGCTGTTCTGACTTAAAGCAGCACAGGGTTGAACCGTGTCTTTGAGGTTAGGTTCACCCTGGTTTCAGAGTGGTCGTTGTGTCACTCGATTAGTTCTTGTTTGGATAGGTTATCATTGTTGATAACCTCTGTGCAAATCCAATGCAAGAGACTAAAAGAGCTATAGTGGCTGAACCTATGGTTCTGAATACCATAGTATAGCGCATTCCTGATTATGTGTCTCCTGAATGATATGCTCTGGCTTGCCGTAGAATGAGGGATACTTCATCCCTGAGACTGACCTAGCTTCGTAATTTTGCTAAATGATGTTTTTCTGTCACGTGGAAGGACTTATGAAATGATTCGGATGTATGTGAACTATGCAATGGTGTAAGATGCATTTGTGGTTTACGTTCGTTTGCATTTTCATTGACAGGCCACGGTTGCTAAGAGCCCTTTTCCTTTTCCTTTTCCTTTTCCTTTTTCTTTTCCCCTTTGTCGTTACTTCTACTTTATTTTTCCTTTTTCCCCTTTACTTGTACCTTTTTCTTTTCCTTTTGTTGGGCATTGTCACCAGCCCTTTTTATGCATAAGAACTTTAGACCAAATTAAAAGAAAGAAAATCTTCACTGGGCCTGACTCATTTGTCTTTTTGGATGAACCTAGTCCAACTTTCTCCCGAACCCGATCTCCCCTTGTGCGTTTCTTTACAGTAGGAACAAGGGGAGGTTTACACTTTTGGCGCCCAATAGGGGACTAGTTGGATAGGATAGTTTAATTAAAGGGCTCTAGCAACGTCAACCAGAAGGGCGAGCGATGTCGTCCGAGGAAGAAGCCATGCACCTTGCTGAGGCCGAAGACTCGGCACCAGCTGCAGTGAGAGGGGAGGAAGACGTGGCGGCCTTACAGGACAAGCTGAGGCGACTGGAGGAGACGGCCATCCACCTTCAAACCCTCGGCGGACCAAAGGGCCATGCTTTAAGTGTGGTCTTGAGGGTCACTTTTACAGGGACTGCCAGAACCCAGCCAACCCTCAACTGGTAGCCCAGAAGGACCAGAGAGACGGCGCCGGAACAACGAATGGCGTCGGCGGAAGGGACTTCCAGAGGTCCCTTTAAACTAGGAGTAGACTCCATGAGTTTGGCTCTGGAACACGCTGACGCCCTGGAGACTTTGATAGATCAGAGTCTTGGCTCTCAGAGAGCTGATTCGGTTAAGGCCCTTAAACAGATCATAGGGGTCTTACGTTCAATGTTGGCCCGCGATAGGAACTCCTAGGTTGGGGAAGTACGGCGTTATGTATACACAGACAGTCATGGTATATGAAAAAAAGATTGTTTTCTTCTTATCACTTTAGTGACTTTGTGCAGGATGATTTGATTTCGTTTTTGAGGTGCTGCATTTGTATTGTGTGAATTTTTATTCCCATTTGAATTATTATTCCCATTGGCACAACCGATATTGAGTTGTCGATGTTTCCTATATTTTGTGAGTTTTTTAAGGAAACATCTAGCCTTGGAGGGGTATGTGTACACCACCTATGGTGTACCAGAGATTCATGTGTGCTTCCACTGAGGAGTGCCATGGCTGATGTTTAGATTAACCGAGGGAGGTAGTCTGATGACCCCCTATGAGTTCGCCCAGTTGTGTGGCGATCTAAGGATACCAGAGATTCTTGTGTGCTTCCACTGAGGAGTGCCATGGTTGATGTTTAGATTAACCGAGGGAGGTAGTCTGATGACCCCCGATGAGTTCGCCCAGTGGTGTGGCGATCTAAGGAGGCATCCCTTTGTAGGCACTGACCGGCGACGGGCCGGAAATGCCAAAGAGGGAATATTCTCGAGTAGACCGGGGAAGAGACAGGGGAAAGTTTGTGGGGTGCCAGCCCCATTATGTAAGCGGAAGACCAGTAGTTGTGGGATGGGCTTACTATGTAGGTTGTTGGTCATCCTGGAGATTTTAAGGAAATAGTTCTGATAATTATTTTCTTATTTCAAACTGGTGAAACTTAGGATCACGCATATTTTTGAGATGTTGTATGCTTAGGTTAGAGGGACATGTAGGTGATATGAAGTTTGTAGTTAATAATTGCAGTTAAACATGTAAGACCCTTATAAATATTCATGAGGCGTAGGGATCTGACAGATGGCGTCCCTAGGTGACGCTAGGGGAAGCGTGGGTGCTCTTTAAGTTACGGAGTTATTCAGTCAGGCCCCAATACTCAAACGGAGAGGACGACACCTTAGTCTGTGAAGTGTGGTGATGGTGTTCTGATGGCACCAGAAATGTAAGTTGATGCATTTTTTTCCATTTCTGTATTCTGGCCGTGCATCTAAGTACTATGTACTTTGTGTTTTGCTATGTGCGCATTGTTATCATGAAATGAGATTTGATTGTTCCATGCTTTGTATTCTTGACCCTTTGGGTTTTCTATAGGTTTTATTGAGCACTAAGATTTTGAAATTGTTTTAGAAGTCGAGTTCATATATGAAGGAAAGGCCTACTTAATTGCAGGATAGAAATTCAGTTAAGGATTCAGTTCTGTGACAGTAAAAAATAAATAAATGAGATAAAATACAGAAGTTATGGAGTCCTTAAAAGTAAGTGAATAAGCCGATAGTATGGTGATGTGGTAGACAGATTGTTTGTGGTGTTTCTAGAATTTGATAATTGAGCAGTTGAGACAGGAGTCGTTAAATGATGGCCGGTAAGGCAATATTGCTGTGTGTTTATTGGCTTATGGGCTATTGTAATAGATGACTTTGCATTGCTTTTTGACCGGAGCGATAAGCCATAACGCTCTCTCTCTCTCTCCCTCTCTCTCCTCCTCTCTCTCTCTCTCTCTCTCTCTCTCTCTCTCTCTCTACTGAGTATATTTCTTTTCTGAAAAACATGTTACCATACCGGTTATATGTATCTGTCTCCCTTACATGCATGATGAAGGTTACAGGCTTGTTGCCTATATAGGCTGTTTGCCTTTAATGTCGACTGAAATTCGCATGTTTCTTTGTTGCTGTTTCATGTTTTTCATTTCATGAGTCGAAGCGTTGCGCGCTTGATTATGTTCACAGTCGATTCCTTGGACTGTTTGTAATTTGGGGATGAAGTCTGTTGTCCCATGTTGCTTAATTATAGAAGCGAAGGATGAGCAGTTATGATGGAATACATGGAATGAGATGGAATAATTGTGTTAGGGATATGAATCCCACATAATTTGGCAGTTGCTGTTCTGACTTAGGGCAGCACAGGGTTGAACCGTGTCTTTGAGGTTAGGTTCACCCTGGTTTCAGAGTGGTCGTTGACGGTTGTGTCACTCGATTAGTTCTTGTTTGGATAGGTTATCATTGTTGATAACCTCTGTGCAAATCCAATGCAAGAGACTAAAAGAGCTATAGTGGCTGAACCTATGGTTCTGAATACCATAGTATAGCGCATTCCTGATTATGTGTCTCCTGAATGATATGCCTGGCTTGCCGATAGAATGAGGGATACTTCATCCCTGAGACTGACCTAGCTTCGTAATTTTGCTAAATGATGTTTTTCTGTCACGTGGAAGGACTTATGAAATGATTCGGATGTATGTGAACTATGCAATGGTGTAAGATGCATTTGTGGTTTACGTTCGTTTGCATTTTCATTGACAGGCCACGGTTGCTAGAGCTTTTCCTTTTTCCCTTTGTCGTTTACTTCTACCTTTATTTTCCTTTTTCCCCTTTACTTGTACCTTTTTCTTTTCCTTTTGTTGGGCATTGTCACCAGCCCTTTTTATGCATAAGAACTTTAGACCAAATTAAAAGAAAGAAAATCTTCACTGGGCCCGACTCATTTGTCTTTTTGGATGAACCTAGTCCAACTTTCTCCCGAACCCGATCTCCCCTTGTGCGCTTCTTTACAGTAGGAACAAGGGGAGGTTTACATATGCATCAGGATACTCGACTCACACGATGCTGTACACTTTCATACGGACAGACTGTGTATGATTTTTCACGGCGTGTACAGTGCTGGCAATATGAGCGAAGATATCAGCATTATATGTTGAAGGCGGT
The DNA here is from genome assembly GCA_018398815.1 of Conus ventricosus. Lineage (NCBI taxonomy): Eukaryota > Metazoa > Mollusca > Gastropoda > Neogastropoda > Conidae > Conus > Conus ventricosus. The sequence continues at coordinate 16,829,381 of CM031610.1, forward strand.
TTTCTTCCAGTGGTTTATAAGAATGATAAACTCTTCAGATGCTCAGCGTTGTACTTCATCATCACTATTATAATAATATTGTTGTTGTTTTTATTGTTTTTGTTCATGTTGGATTGTGGTTGCTGTTTTCAATGTTATTGTCGTCATAACTTTTTAATGTCATTATTTTATTTTAGTTGTTCCTTTATTGTCATCAAACACACACACACACGCATATATATATATATATATACTTTATATATAACAAAAAACTAATAAATTCCAAGGATAAATACCGAGCACCATTTCAGCAACTTACAGAGCAGCTTGGTGTTGCAATGACTGCAAGAAATAATCAATTATAAACAAAGCTTACTCTTATGACTTAGATTGAAAAAATAGGGGGAAATAAGCATTCACATCTGCAGTGGCAGTAAATATAGTATGTGTTTCAAGTGGGTGGATGGGGAAAAATAAATAAATGCTTCTCAAAATGAGCCTTCAGCAAGTTTATAATCTCCAATAGGGAGGAAATTCACTAACACATAACTCCTGGTCATATACCGATATTTCGAAACCTGGTTGTTTCTGCTCAGTGACCGCGGAAAGTGGTAATTCGACTCCTCTGCCTTTTCGGTTTTAAAAAGAATGCTATCCCAGAAAAGGCTGGTGTGCAATACCGTAGTAATGTTTGTTGAGGTTTCAAAAAACCCAACCAAAGGTGCCACCTAAGAAGCAAAAGAAAATCGTGAAAGAGCAAAACAAGCTACATTTTCTTGTGAAAAGTAGAAAATATAAAAAGATAAACCTCTTAAGACACAAGTGCTGAGGGCCAGTTCTTGGAATGAATCCGCAAGGGACTAAATTACAAAAAACTAATAAATTCCAAGGATAAGTACCGAGCACCATTCCAGCAACTTACAGAGCAGCTTGGTGTTGCAATGACTGCAAGAAATATTCAAGTATAAACAAAGCTTGCTCTTATGTCTTAGATTGACATAAATTGAAGACAGTAAAACTGAATAAGCAGTCGAGATGAACAAAAAGTAACGATTGCAATCAAAAGACGAGGGTAACAAAACAGCTGGCTAGCTATGCCGTTAAGCGCGCGTTGGGATTAAGGGCCTACTCGTGAGGATAATTATTATTATCAAACCGGAGACAAGATACTTGACCATGTGACAACGACAAGGTTGAGAGGACAGGCGAAGCTCTCCCATCCGGTCATCATGGCGATTTGCTGCCGATTAGATGCACACTTGACCGGAGACAAGGCGGTCAGTGCTGTGGGTGGGAGATTACAGGTGATAGGACAGAGTGACGTGTGTGGGTTAGACACAACCCCTACTCTGTGTGTGTGTGTGTGTGTGTGTGTGTGTGTGTGTGTGTGTGTGTGTGAGAGAGAGAGAGAGAGAGAGAGAGAGAGAGAGAGAGAGTCAGCCATATTCTGTGCTAGAGAGAGAGAGAGAGGAGAGAGAGAGAGAGGAGAGAGAGAGAGAGAGAGAGAGAGTGAGAGAGAGAGAGTCAGTCATATCATTCTGTGCAGGAGAGAGAGAGAGAGAGAGAGAGGAGAGAGGAGAGAGAGAGAGAGAGAGGAGAGAGAGGACAGCAACATCGGAGAGAGAGAGAGAGAGAGAGAGATGAGAGTGGAGAGAGAGAGAGGAGAGAGAGAGAGAAGAGAGAGGAGAGAGAGAGAGATCGAGAGAGAGGGAGGAGAGAGAGATCGAGAGAGAATCAGCATCCATTCATGAGAGAGAGAGAGAGAGAGGAGAGAGGAGAGAGAGAGAGAGAGTGAGAGAGAGAGAGAGAGAGGAGAGAGAGAGAGAGAGAGAGGAGAACTGTCTGCAAATTTGGTCTGTGTCCTCAACTCTCTTGTCATTTCCGCGAGGTAATTCGACGTCGCACGCAGCATTCGTTGTGGAGTTACGGGCCTGTATCTATTTCACCATGAGAGCAAAGAGTTACCCTACTTGTTTACTGTGTACAAGCTTTTAGCAGTTGGGGACAGGAAGCCAACAAATCTTCAGAACGGGCACTGCTCTCTCACGTTGCCTCCGCGACTAGGCAAGTGTCCTCAGTAGGTGATGTATCCTGACGTACGCTGCATCAAAACAATACAAACACTACTGAACATCACCGAAGTGACTCAAGCAGCAGTAGCAGTCTGTCCTGATGTGGGCTGTCTTATGACGGTTTAATATCAACATTGAATGCTCCCCATGATTACCGGTGGTGCTGGGGCTGCTGTGGGACACGCCAGGGTGTTGGCTATGGAACGGACGCTGGAATTAATAAAGTGTGGGGTAGCACCACTGGGGGGTGAGACTGAAGATGAGACCTCATCCCCCCTCATCCCCCCCCCCCCCCTCATGAAAGAAATACGAAGGATCAATGGATGAATAAATGAAAGAAAACAACTGAATCCCAAACAAAAAACTTTCCAAAAAAAAAAAAAAATAAAATGTGCAGCCAGGTGGCCTGTACACAAATACAAACACAGACAGACACAGACACAAAGACACACACATACGCACGCATGCATGCACGTACGCACGCACGCACACACACACACACACACACACACACACACACACACACACACACACACACACACACACACACACACACACACGTTACGCGCAAACCAAACGTTTCAGTGAGTGAACACCACGTCAGTGTAATACAGGTCTGATTTTATGCAGCTATGCACAAAGGCAATGCAGTACGGTGATCAAGAAAAAAACAAACAAGAAC